>OU896708.1:31701902-31751902 GCA_918026855.4 Phaedon cochleariae
ATTGAACCTTCAAGTTCAACCTTCAATTTCAAACTTCGAGATCAACTTTCAAGTCCAACCTTCAAGTTCAAACTTCAAGTTCAACCTTCAAGTTCAACATTATAATTCAACCTTCAAGTTTAAATTCAGTTTCATTATTCAAATTCAAACTTCGAGTTCAAACTTCAAATTGAACCTTCAAGCTCAAACTGCAAGTTCAACCTTCAAGTCAAACCATCAAGTACAACCTTCAAGTTCAACCTTCAAGTTCGACCACCAAGTTCAAACTCCCAGTTCAACCTCCAAGTTCGAACTTCAAGTAGAACCTTCAAGCTCAAACTCCAAGTTTAACCTCCAAGCTCAAACTCCAATTTCAACCTTCAAGTTCAACCTTCAAGTTTTTACTTCAAATTGAACCTTCAAGTTCAACCTTCAAGTTCAACCTTCAAGTTCAAACTTCAAGTTCAAACTTCAAGTTCAACCTTCAAGTTCAAACTCCGAGATCAACCTTCAAGTTCAACCTTGAAGTTCAAACTTCCAGTTCAACCTTCAAGTTCAACCTTCTAGTTCAACCTTCAAGTTCAACTTCAATTTCAACATTGAAATTCAATCTTCGAGTTCAACCTTCAAGTTCGAACTTCAAATTGAACCTTTAAGTTCAGAATTCACGTTCAAACTTCAAGTTCAACTTTCAAGTTGAACCTTCAAGTACAACCTTCAAGTTGAACCCCCAAGTACAACCTCCAAGCTCAACCTTCAAGTTCAACCTTCATGTTTAACTGCGAGTTCAAACTTCAAGTTCAACATTCGAGTTCAACCTTCAAGTGGAACCTTCAAGTGAAACCTTCAAGATGAACCTTCAAGTTGAACCTTCAAGTTGAACCTTCAAATTGAACCTTCAAGTTCAACCTTCAAGTTCAACCTTCAAGTTCAACCTTCAAGTTCAACCTTCAAGTTCGACCTTCAAGTTCAACCTTCAAGTTCAACTTCAAGTTCAAACTTCAAACTCAATCTCCAAGATCTTTTTTCAAGTTCAAACTTCGAGTTGAACCTTCAAGTTCAACCTTCAAGTACAAACTTCAAATTCAACCTTCAAGCTCAAACTCGAAGTTGAACCTTCAAAATTCAACCTCCAAGTCAAACCCCCAAGTACAACCTTCAAGTTCAACCTTCAAGTTCAACTCCAAGTTCAAACTTCAAGTTCAACTTCAAGTTCAAACTTCAAGTTCAACCTTCGAGTTCAACCTCTAAGTTCGAACTTCGAGTAGAACCTTCGAGTTGAACCTTCAACCTCAAACTCCAAGTTGAACCTTCAAGCTCAAACTCCAAGTTCAACCTTCAAGTTTTCACTTCAAATTGAAATTTCAAGTTCAACCTTCAGGTTTTTACTTCAATTTGAAATTTCAAGTTCAACCTTCAAGTTCAACCTTCAAGTTCAACCTTCGAGTTCAAACTTCAAGTTCAACCTTCAAGTTGAACCTCCAAGTTCAAACTTCGATATCAACCTTCAAGTTCAACCTGCAAGTTTGAACTTCAAGTTCAACCTTCAAGTTCAACCTTCTAGTTCAATCCTCAAGTTTAACTTCAATTTCAACATTCAAATTCAAACTTCGAGTTCAACCTTCAAGTTCAACCTTCGAGTTCAAACTTCAAATTGAATCTTTGAGTTCAAAATTCACGTTCGAACTTTAAGTTCAACTTTCAAGTTAAACCTTCAAGTTCAACCTTCGAATTGAACCTCCAAGTACAACCTCCAAGCTCAACCGTCGAGTTCAACCTCCATGTTCAACTGCGAGTTCAAACTTCAAGTTCAACATTCAAGTTCAACCTCCGAGTTCAGACTTCAAGTTCAAACTTCAAGTCGAAACAACAAGTTCATCCTCCAAGTCAAACCCCCAAGTACAACCTTCAAGTTCAACCTTCAAGTTCAACCTTCAAGTTCAACTCCAAGTTCAAATCTCAAGTTCAACCTTCGAGTTCAACCTCCAAGTTCGAACTTCAAGTAGAACCTTCAAGTTGAACCTTCAACCTCAAACTCCAAGTTGAACCTTCAAGCTCAAACTCCAAGTTCAACCTTCAAGTTTTTACTTCAAATTGAAATTTCAAGTTCAACCTTCAAGTTTTCACTTCAATTTGAAATTTCAAGTTCAACCTTCAAGTTCAACCTTCAAGTTCAACCTTCAAGTTCAAACTTCAAGTTCAACCTTCAAGTTGAACCTCCAAGTTCAAACTTCGATATCAACCTTCAAGTCCAACCTTCAAGTTTAAACTTCAAGTTCAACCTTCAAGTTCAACCTTCTAGTTCAACCTCCAAGTTTAACTTCAATTTCAACATTCAAATTCAAACTTCGAGTTCAACCTTCAAGTTCAACCTTCGAGTTCAAACTTCAAATTGAATCTTAAAGTTCAAAATTCACGTTCGAACTTTAAGTTCAACTTTCAAGTTGAACCTTCAAGTTCATCCTTCAAATTGAACCTCCTAGTACAATCTCCAAGCTCAACCGTCGAGTTCAACCTCCATGTTTAACTTCAAGTCAAATCTTCAAGTTCAACCTTCGAGTTAAACCTTCAAGTACAACCTTCAAGTTCAACCTCCAAGTCCAACTTGAAGTTCAATTTCCAAGTTCAACCTACAAGTTCAACGTTCAAGTTCAAACTCCAAGTCCAACCTTCATGTTCAACCTTCAAGTTCAACCTTCAAGTTCAACCTTTGAGTTCAACCTTCGAGTTTAATTTTCAAGTTCAAACTCCAAGTTCAACCTTCAAGTTCAACCTCCAAGTTCAACCTTCAAGTTCAACCTTCAAGTTCAAACTTCGAGTTGAACCTTCAAGTTCAACCTCCACGTTCGAACTCCAATTTCAACCTTCAAGTTGAACCTTTAAGTACAACCTTCAAGTTCAACCTTCAAATTTGAACTTCAAGTTCAACCTAGAAGTGGAACCTTCTAGTTGAACCTTCAAGTTGAACCTCCAAGTTGAACCTTCAAGTTCAACTTTCAAGTTCAACCTTCAAGTTCAACCTTCAAGTTCAACTTCAAGTTCAAACTTCAAGTTCAATCTTCAAGATCTTCTCTCAAGTTCAATTATCGAGTTGAACCTTCAAGTTCAACCTTCAAGTTCAAACTCCAAGTTCAACCTTCAAGCTCAAACTGCAAGTTGAACCTTCAAGTTCAACCTTCAAGTCAAACCCCCAAGTACAACCATCGATTTCAACCTTCAAGTTCGACCTTCAAGTTCAAACTACGAGTTTAACCTCCAAGTTGGAACTTCGAGTAGAACCTTCAAGTTGAACCTTCAAGCTCAAACTCCATGTTTAACCTTTAAGCTCAAACTCCAAGTTCAACCTTCAAGTTCAACCTTCAAGTTTTTACTTCAGATTGAACCCTCAAGTTCAACCTTCAGGTTCAACCTCCAAGTTGAAACTTCAAGTTCAACCTCCAAGTTCAACCTTCAAGTTCAAACTTCGAGATCAACCTTCAAGTTCAACCTTCAAGTTCAAACTTTAAGTTCAACCTTCAAGTTCAACCTTCTAGTTCAACCTTCAAATTTAACTTCAATTTCAACATTCAAATTCAAACTCCGAGTTCAACCTTCAAGTTCAACCTTCGAGTTCAAACTTCAAATTGAACCTTTAAGTTCAAAATTCACGTTCAAACTTCAAGTTCAACTTTCAAGTTGAACCTTCAAGTACAACCTTCAAATTGAACCTCCAAGTACAACCTCCAAGCTCAACCGTCGAGTTCAACCTTCATGTTTAACTGCGAGTTCAAACTTCAAGTTCAACATTCAAGTTCAAACTTCAAGTTGAAACTTCATGTTTTATCACAATCATTACAACTTATTTCGTATATTCCCGACTTTTCAAGTGTGTCCACTTTATCTTTCGGATTGCCTAATAAATTGCCTTAATCTTCTCCTGAAGATGCTAACATAGTTAGCGAAACACGTGTCAAGGCTTAAAAAAATCGGTTTGGTTAGTGGTAAAATAGTGTAGTGTATCTAATATGGTCAGTGCGATCGTTTCAACTATAGCTGTAGGCATGTCAGATTCCAGAATGTGAAGTTACAGTGTGAACATATACGAAGTCAAAGTTTTTTTTCTGCCTATTGTGTGAGTTATATCCGCTTCGATGTCGTCTTATATGATCGTTGCGACCTAATTTGCTTCAGAGATATCCATGTGAGATGATACAGTGTGCAGACTGATGTTGCCGAAGTATCCTCACTTGCCTATAAATGTCGTTATATGTCCTTCACAGTCTATCTCTATGGTCAGTGCGATCGTATATGTTTCAACTATTGTCATGTCAGATGCTAGAATCCAGAGCCACAGTGTAAACATAGTCGATGCGAAGTTTCTTATTCTCCCTGTTGTATTCGTTATACCCGTTTTGATGTCGTCTCATATGATCTTTGCGAACTGATATGCTCCAGAGGTATCCATGTGAGATGATAGAATACAGGAATACAGTGTGCAGACTGATGTTGTCGAAGTATCTCAACTTGCCCATTGTTCTTGTTATAAGTCCTTCAAAGTCGTCATATTAGGCAGTGCGATCGTCAGATGCTAGAATGCAAAGTTACAGAGTAAACATACCCGCTTCGATGTCGTCTCATATGATGTCGTCTCATATGATCGTTGAGAACATATATGCTCCAGAGGTATCCATGTGAGATGATAGAATACAGGAATACAGTGTGTCAGACTGATGTTGTCGAAGTGTCTCACGTGCCTATTGTTCTCGTTATATGTCCTTCGAAGTCGTTCAATATAGTCAGTGCGATCGAATCTGCTATAACTGTAGGCATGTCAGATGCTAGAATGCAAAGTTACAGTGTATACATAGTCGAAGTCGAAGTTTCTTGTTCTGCCTGTTGTGTGCGTTATACCCGTTTTGATGTCGTCTCATATGATCGATGCGAACTGATATGCTCCAGATGTTGTCGAAGTATCTACACTTGCCTATTGTACTCGTTATATGTCTTTGGAAGTCATCTTATATGGTCAGTGCGATCGTATCTACTATAGCTCTAGGCATGTCAGATTGTAGAATGCAAAGTTACAGTGTAAACATAGTCGAAGTCGAAGTTTCTTGTTCTGCCTGTTGTGTGCGTTATACACGATTCGATGTCAACTCATGTGATCGTTGCGAACTACAATGCTCCTAAGGTATCCATGTGAGATGATAGAATACAGGGATGCAGTGTGCAGACTGATGTTGTCGAAGTATCTTCACTTGCCTATTGTTCTCGTTATATGTCCTTCGAGGTCAACTTATATGGTCAGTGCGATCGTTTCTACTATAACTGTAGGCATGTCAGATGCTAGAATGCAAAGTTACAGTGTATACATAGTCGAAAACGAAGTTTCTTGTTCTGCCTGTTGTGTGCGTTATACCCGTTTTGATGTCGTCTCATAATATGATCGTTGCGAACTGATATGCTCCAAAGGTATCCATGTGAGATGATAAAATACAGAGATACAGTGTGCAGACTGATGTTGTCGAAGTATATTCACTTGCCTAATGTTCACGTGATATGTTCTTCGAAGTCGTCTCATATGGTCAGTGCGATCGTATCTGCTATAGCTGTAGGCATGTCAGATGCTAGAATGCGGAGTTACAGTGTAAACATAGTCGGAGTCGAAGTTTCTTGTTTTGCCTGTTGTGTGCGTTATACCCGCTTCGATGTCGACTTATATGATCCTTGCGAACTGATATGCTCTGAAGGTATCCATGTGAGATGATAGAATACAGAGATACAGTGTGCGAACTGAAGTTTTCGAAGTATCTTCACTTGCCTATTGTTCTCGTTATGAGTCCTTCAAAGTCGTCTTATATGGTCAGTGCGATCGTATCTGCTATAACGGTAGGCATGTCAGATGCTAGAATGCAAAGTAACAGTGTAAACATAGTCGAAGTCGAAGTTTCTTGTTCTGAATGTTGTGTGCGTAATATCCCCTTCAATGTTGTCTTATATGATCGTTGCGAACATATATGCTCTAGGTATCAATGTGAGATGATAGAATACAGAGATACAGTTTGCAGACTGATGTTGTCAAAGTATCTTCACTTACCTATTGTTCTTGTTATAAGTCCTTCAAAGTCGTCTTATATGGTCAGTGCGATCGTATCTGTTTCCTCAAATATCTCGAGAACGGCACAAAATATCGAAAATCTAAATCGAAATATAAACCAACACCATTGTCGACTTCCGCATAGGCCTACCACATGGAGAAAGTCTGAACACCGTTTCACGAAAAAAAAAAATAGTACGACGTTATGACGCGGAATAATTCTAATATCATTGAAAAAAAAGGTGAGTGACAATTCTATGTTTTCCGCCCGGAATTCGATAGAAATCAAGACGACCAACGAAAAAGTCTCAATACATTGTTACTCAAAATTGCCTCTTTACTGGAAGAAAAAAATTGGAAAAGTATCATTTTTGATGAAATTTTTTTAAGTCCCGATATTCATATTCTCTCAAATATCTCCTGAACGGCAATGAATTTCGAAAATCTAAATCAAAAAATACCCCAACACTCTTGTCGACTTCCGCATAGGCCCACCACATGGAGAAAGTCCGAACACCGTCTCACGAAAAACAAAAAAATAAATACGACATCATGACGCGAAATAATTCTGAGTTCATTGAAAAAAAGAAGTGAGTGACAAGTGTAAGTTTATCGCTCGAAATTCGATAGAAATTAAGACGACCAACGAAAAAGTCTTAATGAATCGTTACTCAAAATTGCCTCTTTACTGGAAAAAAAATGGAAAAGTATTATTTGTGATGAAATATCTCGAGAACGGCAATAAATATAGAAAATCTGAATCAAAGAATACTTCAACGCCCCTGTCGAATTTCGCAAAAGCCTACCACATGGAGGAAGTCCGAACAGCGTATCATGAAAAACAAAAAAATCAGTACGACGTCATGTCGCGGAATAATTCCAAGTTCATTGAAAAAAATAGTGAGTGACAAGAAAATGTTTTCCGCCCGAAATTCGATTGAAATCAAGACGACCAACGAAAAAGTCTCAATACATTGTTACTCAAAATTGCCCCATTACTGGAAGAAAAAAATTGGAAAAGTATCATTTTTGATGAAATTTCCCGATATTCATATTGTCTCAAATATCTCGAGAACGGCAATGAATTTCGAAAATCTAAATCAAAAAATACCCCAACACCATTGTCGTCTTCCGCATAGGCCTACCACATGGAGAGAGTCAGAACACCGTTTCACGAAAAACAAAAAAATTAGTAAAACGTCATGACGCGAAATAATTCTAAGTTCATTGAGAAAAAAAAGATGAGTGACAATTGTATGTTTTTCGCCCGAAATTCGATAGAAATCAAGACGACCAACGAAAAGCCTTCATGAATAATTACTCAAAATTGCCTCTTTACTGGAAAAAAAATTGGAAAAGTATTATATTTGATGGAATTTTTCAAAGTCCCGATATTCATATTTCCTCAAATATCTCGAGAACGGCATTAAATATCGGAAATATGAATCAAAGAACACACCAACGCCCCTGTCGACTTTCGCAAAGGCCTACCACATGGAGAAAGTCCGAACACCGTATCACGAAAAACAAAAAAATCAGTACGACGTCATGACGCGAAATAATTCTAAGTTCATAGAAAAAATAATGGGAGTGACAAGTGTCTGTTGTTCGCTCAAAATTCGATAGAAATCAAGACGACCAACGGGAAAGTCTTCATAAATTGTTCCCGATATTCATATTCTCTCAAATATCTCGAGAACGGCACAAAATATCGAAAATCTAAATCGAAACATACCCCAACACCATTGTCGACTTCCGCATAGGCCTATCACATGAAGGAAGTCCTAACGCCGTATCACGAAAAACAAAAAAATTAGTACGATGTCATGACGCGAAATAATTCTGTGTTCATTGAAAAAAGAAGTGAGTGACAAGTGTATGTTTTCCGCCCGAGAATCGATAGAAATCAAGACGACCAACGAAAAAGTCTTTATACATTGGTACTCAAAATTGCCTCTTTACTGGAAGAGAAAAATTGGAGAAGTATTATTTCTGATGAATTTTTTTTAATTCCCGATATTCATATTTTCTCAAATATCTCGAGAACGGCACAAAATATCGAGAATCTGAATCAGAAAATACACCAACACTCCTGTCGAATTCCGCAACGACCTTCCACATGGAGAAAGTCCGAACATTATATCACGAAAAAAGGAAATTTGTACGACGTCATGACGCGAAATAAGTTCATTGAAAAAAAAAGGTGAGTGACAATTGTATGTTTTTTGCCCAAAATTCGATAGAAATCAAGACGATCAACGAAAAATTCTTTATACATTGTTACTCGAAATTGCCTCTTTACTGGAAACAAAATTGGAAAAGTAATATTTTTGATGAGATTTTTTCAAGTCCCGATATTCATATTTTCTCAAATATTTCTAGAAAGGCACAAAACATCGAGAATATATATCGAGAAATACTCCAACACCCTTGTCGACTTTCGCAAAGGCCTACCACATAGAGAAAGTCTGAACACCGTATCACGAAAAACAAAAAAATTAGTACGACGTCATGACGCGAAATACTTCAAAGTTCATTGATTAAAAAGAGGTGAGTGACAAGTGTATGTCTCTCGCCCAAAATTCGATAGAAATCAAGACGACTAACGAAAAAGTATTCATAAATTGTTACTCAAAATTGCCTGTTTACTGGAAGAAAGAATTGGAAAAGTATTAATCTTGATGAAATTTTTCAAAGTCCCGATATTTATATTTCCTCAAATATCTCGAGAACGGCACAAAATATCGAAAATCTAAATCGAAATATAACCCAACACCATTGTCGACTCCCGAATTGGCCTATCACATGGGGAAAGTCCGAACACCATACCACGAAAAACAAAAATATTAGTACGACGTCATGACGCGAAATAAATCTAATTTCATTGAAAAAAAAAAGTGGAAAAATTGGAAAAGTATTATTTTTGATGAAATATTTTTTCAAGTCCTGATATTCATATTCTCTCAAATATCTCGAGAACTGAATATCGAAGATCTAAATCAAAAAATACTTCAACACCCTTGTCGATTTTTGCAACGGCCTACCACATGGAGAGAGTCCGAACATTGTATCACGAAAAACACAAAAATTAGTACGACGTCATGACGCGAAATAATGCAGCCCTACTTTTATGAAAAATAGGTGGATTTGCGAACGGCAGCTCTTCGTCAGTAGGCACTATGGGTTCGAGTTATCAAAATGAGTTAAAATAGCAAAATTTCAGTTATCTAGCAATCATAAGGTTAAACAAAAAAGATGGGGCGCCACTGCAACTTTTAATTCAAATGAAATGTTACCTGGAAAGTTGAGCAACCAGATAATGAATAATATTAGTTGTTATCCCAGACTAAAAGACCTAAATTTACCTTAGAGATGTTGTGAGTTGGAGTGTCATGTCAATAAACAAATAAAACAGTCATATACAATACCCAAAACATTTAATTATGATGATAGGACCATATACCACATCACAGGTTTTGACAAATATGCATAATCAAAAAAATATTAGATACCTATTTCCTGTTCAGAAACTACACTGTTGCCTGCTACTATGTGGATGAAAATATATATATAAATCAACTTTATATTGTACTTGAAAAATCAAGAGCTCCTGTAAGGACGTTTTATAGTCATAGCAGATTTTAAAAAAATATTGAAAATGGAAGAATTCTACCAGCGCATAGTATACTATGTGGAGGGGAAGTATATACCTTTCATGTGTGATTTCATTAATTTATGACCTGGCTATGATTTTTAAATGGTCCATTATACACACTAGCAATGGGCATTATGAGTGAATAAAAATGAAAAATAAAAATATATTTTTATGTCAAAAACCTGTATGGTGTGTCCTACACCAGTTATCCTTGATAAAAATGGCTTCAGTGCTATGCTACCAAAAGAAGCTTCTGAGGGGAAGATTGGCGGAGAGCGGGGTGCTGACTTCACATCCCTGGATGTCAGATGACATTGACAG
Organism: Phaedon cochleariae; assembly: GCA_918026855.4. Taxonomy (NCBI): domain Eukaryota; kingdom Metazoa; phylum Arthropoda; class Insecta; order Coleoptera; family Chrysomelidae; genus Phaedon; species Phaedon cochleariae. The sequence continues at coordinate 31,711,934 of OU896708.1, forward strand.
AGCTGTCGTATTTCCACCTTGAAAATCCATCATCAGGAAGAAACAGGGGACGATATCCAGATTCCAGACTACCATACAGCCACTGAAGGCCTTGTAGAATTGACAGATCCTGGTTGAGCAATGACTCCTGGGAAGAATAGTGCTCCTGGTAGGATAACTCCCGTTGTAGAACTCCCGGTACAAAAAACTCCCGGTAGAAAACTCCCGGTGAAGAAACCCTTAAATATTTCATGAAAATGAGGTTCTGAATTTCTGGACTGCAGAGAGAAAAATCGTGGAAATAAAGCGAGACTCACCTTCTATGAAGGGTTGGGGATTGAAATGGCCGTAATGACGTTGCAGGTAGGCACGTGGCTGCCTGGGTGATGAACCATGAAGATCCTGCCTCTTAAACCAAAACCAGAAAAAATCTGTAGAGTCCAGCAGTCCTTGTAGATCAGCAACAAATCCAGGATATCCTGATGTGATCCAGAACGCCAGGCGGTACAGGACTTCAGAAGCCGGTTCACACCACAAAAATGGCACTTGACCACCACGAAGAATTTTCTGAAGTGAGCTCTCGTCTCACGACCAGAAAGGAAATCCCTTCTCCAAATTTCCAGAAACTTCGAGAACAACTTAACAGTTTCCGCTTTTCAAATTGGCGGAAAATTTGAATATCCAAAATAAAAGACGTTATCGCTACTCCCTCCAGAGACTTGATTCTTCCCAGATGACTATCTGAACCAATCAGAATTGATGACTAAGATGACGTCACACCTTTCTTCACAAATACTCGTCTTGTTGGTTCGACGATGATGATCTAAGGACATATCAATCCGAATCGGCGTTTGGCGCATGACAAGTTTGACACTGTTGACATGGTGTCATGACCGACAGCTGATTGACGTAAAGCGAAATAACAGATCAACTCAACAAGATCAAAACATCAACCTGAATTTATCAAATGCATCAATCAAGAAAATAATGCCAAACGAAGTTAATTGATTCACCATGGTCGATTCCTCGTGAAACCATCCGCATCAGCGTTCCTGGAAAATCCAATACCTATTGTCCTACTGTGATGAAGTTTCAAGTGGAAATAGCAGTGTGAAAAGTGAGTATGACAATGGCTCTGAAATGGTATTTCATATCACTTTATATCATTTATCTCTTTCAGATAAGTTCCTGTAAAAACCATCCGAATCATCCTTCTACTTGGATCACAACAAAGCAGATATAGGAAGAGATATCAGTGTATTTATAGAAATTGTATTTTTATTTTATGTACAGTGTGAAATCTCAGGTGTGTATCCACATATCAGGTTTGAGAATAATCAAATAATATGAAGCAGATTGAGTTCAATTTATGTTATTGAAAAATGTTAACCATGTTATTGTGACAAAATATCCTGTCAGATGTGCTCAGCAGTACAAAATATTATAGAATCAAACAAAATATACAGTAATGAAAATTTACATGCTACAATAAATCTAAGTTCATTGAATGAGAAAAGGTGGGTGACAAGTGTATGTTTTTCGCCCACAATCGATAGACATCGAGACGACCATCGACAAAGTCTTCATAAATTGTTACTCAAAATTGCCTCTTTACTGAGAAAAATAATCGGAAAAGTATTATATTTGATGAAATTTTTCAAATTCCCGATATTCATATTTTCTCAAATATCTCGAGAACGGCACAATATATCGAGAATCTGAATCGAAAAATACCCCAACACTCCTGTCGACTTCCGCATCGACCTACCACATGGAGAAAGTCCGAACATTATATCACGAAAAACACAAAAATTAGTACGACGTCATGACGCGAAATAATTCTAAGTTCATTGAATAAACATAGGTGAGTGACAAGTGTATGTTTTTCGCCCAGAATTCGATAGAAATTAAGACGACCAACGAAAAAGTCTTCATGAATTGTTACTCAAAATTGCCTCTTTACTGGAAAAAAAGTTGGAAAAGTATTATTTTCGATGACATTTTTCAAAGTCCCGATATTCATATTTTCTCAAATATCTCGAGAACGGCACAAAATATCGGAAATGTAAATCGAAATATACCCCAACACCCTTGTCGACTTCCGCATTGGCCTACCACATGGAGAAAGTCCGAACATTATATCACGAAAAACAAAAAAAATTTTACGACGTCATGACGCGAAATAATTCTAAGTTCATTGAAATAAAAAAGAAGATGAGGGACAATTGTATGATTTTTGCCCAAAATTCGATAGAAATCAAGACGATCAACGAAAAATCATCTATACATTGTTACTCAAAATTGCCTCTTTACTGGAAAAAAAATTGGAAAAGTAATATTTTTGATGTGATTTTTTCAAGTCCCGATATTCATATTTTCTCAAATATTCCGAGAACGGCACAAAACATCGAGAATATGAATCGAAAAATTCTCCAACACCCTTGTCGACTTTCGCAAAGGCCTTCCACATGGAGAAAGTCCGAACACCGTATCACGAAAAACAAAAAAATTAGTACGACGTCATGACGCGAAATAATTCTAAGTTCATTGAAAAAAAAAAGGTGAGTGAAAATTGTATGTTTTTGACCAAAATTCGATAGAAATCAAGACAACCAACAAAAAAGTCTTCATGAATTGTTACTCAAAATTGCCTCTTTACTGGAAAAAAATGGAAAAGTATTATTTTTGATGAAATTTTTCAAAGTCCCGATATTCATATTTTCTCAAATATCTCGAGAACGGCAATAAATATAGAAAATCTAAATCAAAGAATACCCAAACGCCCCTGTCGACTTTCGCAAAAGCCTACCACATGGGGGAAGTCCGAACACCGTATCACGAAAAACAAAAAAATCAGTACGTCATGACGCGGAATAATTCCAAGTTCATTGTTAAAAATAGTGAGTGTCAAGTGTATGTTTTCCGCCCGAAATTCGATAGAAATCAAGACTACCAACGAAAAAGTCTCAATACATTGTTACTCAAAATTGCCTCCTTACTGGAAGAAAAAAATTGGAAAAGTATCATTTTTGATGAAATTTTCTAAAGTCCCGATATTCATATTCTCTCAAATATCTCGAGAACGGCAATGGATTTCGAAAATCTAAATCAAAAGATACCCCAACACCATTGTCGACTTCCGCATAGGCCCACCATATGGAGAAAGTCCGAACACCGTTTCACGAAAAACAAAGAAATTAGTACGACGTCATGACGCGAAATAATTTCAAGTTCATTGAAAAAAAAAAGGTGAGTGACAATTGTATGTTTTTCGCCCGAAATTCGATAGAAATCAAGACGACCAACGAAAAAGTCTCTATACATTGGTACTCAAAATTGCCTCTTCACTGAAAGAGAAAAATTGGAGAAGTATTATTTATGATGAAATTGTTTCAAGTCCCGATATTCATATTTCCGCAAATATCTCGAAAACAGCACAAAATATCGAAAATCTGAATCGAAAAATACCCCCACACTCCTGTCGACTTCCGCAACGACCTACCACATGGAGAAAGTCCGAACATTATATCACGAAAAACAAAAAAAAATGTACGACGTCATGACGCAAATTGATTCTAAGTTCATCATTGAAAAAAAAAAGGTGAGTGACAATTCTATATTCTTTGCCAAAAATTCGATAGAAATCAAGACGATCAACGAAAAATTCTCCATACATTTTTACTCAAAATTGCCTCTTTTTTGGAAAAAAAATTGGAAAAGTAATATTTTTGATGAGATTTTTTCAAGTCCCGATATTCATATTTTCTGGAATATTTCGAGAACGGCACAAAACATCGCACCAAATGTTTGCTCAAATTATTAGTGCTTTTGAAAGATATTTTGGTGTTTGTTAACTTATTTTTGATGAAACTTGAAACTTTTTGAGAGATGTTTTCATTTGTGAAAGGTAGGGATACATATCTGGAAACTTCTTCTCTAGGATGAGTTAGATTATGTTCTCTCTTATGTTTGATTTTTTGAATTAGCTTTGGGATCAAACTTGGGTTGTAACCATTATTACATGCTATTTGTTTGATAGTATTCAGTTCTCTGTTGTATTCAGTTGATGATAATGGAATATTGAGAAGCCTGTGGATGTAGAAATAGAAAGCTGCCATTTTGTGCTGATGGGGGTGATTAGAGAAAGAAGGAATGACATGGTCAGTTTGTGTTGGCTTTCGGTATATGCTGAATTCCAGTCTGTCTGATTTTTTGATCGTCAAGTCTAAGAAATTCAGTTTATTGTCTATTTCAAGTTCAAGAGTAAATTTTATGCTAGAATGAATTGAGTTTATTTTTTGTAAAAGGTTGTTGGCAGTGTCTGAATTTCCATTGACGAAAACCAAGCAATCATCAACATATCTATACCAATTTAAAATCTCAGAATTATTGTCAACGATTATGTGATTCACCTCTAGGTCATTCATGAATATATCTGCCAAGAAAGGAGATAAACAACAACCCATTGCTAAACCCTCAGGTTGTCTATAAAATTTTTCATTGAAAACAAAAAAATCTTGAGAAAGGCAAAAATTTATTAAAGTTAAAATTTGTGTTACCGAAAGCGCTTTGCGATTTATAATAATAAAAAAAAAAAAATTACACGAAATACAAAATCTCTTCAATCTATTGATCAGTTACGTGTATGCAGCTAGTAAAAAAATCTCCACCGATATTATAGGTATCTGGAAAGCTCCAAATATACTAGACTGATAATGCTTAACATTTTGCATCAAACAACAAAGAAAAAAGATCCTTTCACCGTCCACCTTGGAATATATCGAAAAAATCTTTAATAAAACTCCGTGGTTGGTTCGTGAAATATGTCAAACAACTCTTTACCAGAACTCATATAACAGCTCTGTGTTACATTATAGGAAGTATTCTGGTTGGTTCGTGAACTATGTTGAACAACTCTCCACCAAAACTCGAAATGTATGGGTTAGAGACACTAAGGGTTAGCAACGTGAGGATCTTCCAGGTGATCTAATATATCATGAAAGCATACCTAGGCAGCACTACAAAAATCTGTCACATAGAGATCTTATAATGAAGGCAAATTTTCATTCGAATCCAGCGATATTCCATATTAGAATTATCAGTCGCGCGCTCGGATAGATCGTGCAAAGTATACATGATCAGAACTGCAGAAATCTTGCGTCTATACGAGGTGTTTTTGTAATAAGTATATACATATATTCAGAACATCAATACATAATAGTCTCATATCAGATATTTTCTTATTCTTTAAATTAACTAGAAATTTCATCCGGAAAATTGAACGAAAACAGGAAAAAATCAAGTTCGCCCCTATGAAACGAATCAAATGTTTGAACTCAGCATCCCCCACACCAAAATTCAAGTAGAGAGAACGTAACGATCGTCAAAGCGTAGAACTCTAGGTGTAAAATGGGGCCTCACTCCCAAATGTTTGATCCCCTAGAACCGCCCAATTTATGAAAAAAATGTGCTATAAAGCATTTAGAGAGGCCTTACCTTTACTGTTTTTTGCCTCAGCAGGTGTGAATGCGATGAAAATCTGAATAATGAATGAAAATACTGAACAAATAAAGAGATAAGTACTCGATAGTCAGCGGAAAACCTGATAACAGCTTTCTATCTTCCAAGTTGTGAAAAATGTAATATACAGGACGATTAAGAACCGGAATCAGATGAAATATTTGGGAGACGTATGACTTTACATCATACCCAACAAACCAACAGAAAATACATCATAAATTCTAATTTATATTCCTCATAGAAGCCATAGGAGCAGCAAACCCATACCTGCCATTGGAAATAAAGAGTACTCCTAGGGACGAACACGCAAATACATTGATATGCGCAGAGTTTCAATGTTTGCGAGATATCGCTGAAGAATGAGGAGCCGTGAATAACATATATTCTTATGTTATCTTCCATAAAGCTAGTATTGAGCCTTCTTAATAATACTGACATTAGAGGCGCGAATAGGATACTCTACTCTCTGTACGACCTCGCTACACATGCTGATAAATAGATGACACTTGACAGATGCCACGTGACACATGAGGCGTTTTGCAGAGGAGACAGATCACACATGCGTCAACATGTGACGGTAACATCACAAAAACAGCACAATTGAAATATCGCTTCGATAACATAATATGATGATGGCGCACCATTCTAACCAAATAAAATATGAACAACATAACCAATTATGAATTGTGGTCTCAGACAAAAATATTCGGAAAGACTAATGTACACGGCAAAAAATTATTTTTTCTCTTGCTATCAGCATTCCCAGGCAGTTCAAGTATCCTCATGATATTCAAAATCGTATCTCGACTATCATTTGAAATATTGCCCAACTCCATCAATATAGAATAATCAAAAGGTAGCATTCTTTCCAAACCGAAATTGAGATTCCCTATGCTAATTATTAATTACAATTGTATTCAAACAGTATAGGACACATATAGTTCTCTCACGAACGCAGCTTCACAAGAACCAGGATTTTTATTCCAGACAAGAAGCAACTCTACAGAATACAGAAACGACATGTTTTAGAATACTGTTACCACATATGGCATTAAGCAGACACAGATACGTTGATGCTTCTGAATTACGTCCAGAGGGACAAGCCATGCGCCTGGTAAGCGATGCCACACTCACTAAGTCTTGGGAACATCGGAAAATCATAAATGAGTTGACGAACTCTCACGATTCACAGATACTTTCACTTCATTAGCCATTAACAACATTGAAATATCACATGAAAGTCGGCGCCTTCACAGTTTTCTACAGATACTCACACGGGAAATGACTTCCATTAATCTCTGCTATCATTCCATCACTATAGCAATACCTGTCAGACGAATACGGCAAGCAAAGACGACACATTCTTTCGTCATCAATCTCCAAATAATATATCGAACAACTCTTTAGTGAAACTCATAAAATGACTAAACTTACCAAGGGAAGTATTTCCAAGATATCCCAATGTTCAATACCTTATTCCTCTCCCTAGCCTACGCGAGATGTTTCACGAACATAATAGACATTTCCATTCGTGAGCTGCAAGTGATGAAAAAAATAATCTGAAACCTATTATAGTACTAATTATGAATTAACTTCTTGGACATAAATATTCGAACAGGCTATCATGCATTACTGAATATCAGACATCTCTTGTCAGGTGAAATGTGTTACGACCTAAATGGTCGCAATCAATGGACCCCAGGTTCTATAAGGATTTTGCCCTGGAGAGTTGGTGCTAATAACACAAAATACACACACTCAAGTCATTTATTATGATTACCCACAAAATCCTGTTACATGGAGATAGCCAGGTACCTGTGTAAGTAAAGGTGGATTCAATAGTATGTTACTCACAATACTTTAACGAGTAAATCAAAATGGCGATAATAACTAGCCCATACAATTAATTGCTGAAGAGAATGTTCTCGACTTCTTTCAAAACTCTAGATAGTAATTATTTAGTAAATAAATGCAAAATGTATATAGCTGGTACAATAAATAATTGAGGAAGATAATGTACTCAACTTCTTTCGAAACCCCTGTCTATCCTTCACCCACCAGGATTGACACCCTGCTTCGGCCTCCAAGGAGATATGCTTCTGATGAGTACTCTGCAAAGAGGCAGGAAACGAGCGGCTGCCAGACTTCGTTGGGTAAGATAGAAGGGTTAGGTTAGAACTACAGAAAACAGCTGGAGCTGGCTCAGCAATGAACCAAACTTTCTTCTAAAATTTAATCGTTAAGGGCATCGGGGTTCGGCCCGCGTAACAACCCGTAATGGTTCTGCAATGAAGGCCCATCATTAATTTGGCTTTGAAATTCGACCAACACGTGGGGCAAGAGGTTACAAAAAAAAGTTGAACTTACCGGATAAATCTCTGAACTTCACCACCAAAATCGAATCCGTAATTAAACGAAGGGAATAAGGCTTCCAAAAGCCTATTCAATAATCGAAATATAGTTTCCTTTATAATCCGACATATAAGTCGAGCACTCCAATCCAAATGTGCTTAATCAAAAAAAAAACCAACTTCGATTAGTGGTGAATTCGACGAAAGCTTTCGCTTGACAAGACCCCTTTCAGGAGTGTTCTCTGATTAAAAATCTTCGCCTCCACTGTTGCCATATGACGAGCATGAATATTATAATTTCAACTGACCATGAATTTAACACATTACTGAGCCACGAAACTGAAACCCCCGGGGGGGGGGAGGGTTAGTATCTACACCCATATCACCTTATAGTGGTGTATCCACAACCATTGTATCCCATCTGTATCCATAACTGGTCCAACAACCCTCAGTCAAGCACAATCAGCAAAAATACCAGTAACCACCAAATTTATATCACCTGCACTACACTTCGCAGCGGAATAAACATTCAGTGTCCACTCACCTTACCAGTAGAAAAGCCTAATTCATGCGAACGCCAAATGACAATCATGGATATGGATCATCGTAGATCAAGCCCGTTTGGGGTAGTGTCTCATAAAGAAAATTTTTGCACGAGATAAAATGGACTGTCTACGTCTCTAGCAGAGAGTAGAGTGCAGAGAAGAATAGGGTACAGGATAACTACACTGTTATTAATTGGTTACATATTTATATCATTTTCAAAAACGAATGTAAGAATCACTCAAATTCTAATCAGGGTGTAACAACTCCACCCTTCCAAAAAAAAAAAAAATGTATATAGAGAGAGCCTATATATATATTTTTTTTTCTTTTTTGTTCAGAAATGTTTGCTTTGGCGGCTTTAGCTGGTATTAGGTGAGTAGTAAGTGACAAGGTGCAAATGACTGAGAAAATCGTTGGAGTTAGATATCAATGAACAACCTTTACCAAATTCAATGGACCAAAATTATCAACCCTTGTGTATTGAATAAACGTTGATAACATGCATAAATGACCAGAGTGTGAAACAAAAAAAAAGGAAAAAAAAATTCTCGAAAGTATGTTCAATAAAAAAACATACCACATGATGCTTTTGATACTAAAATTAAATTATAGGTGATGATAAAGAAAAATTCAAATCCGAATTTTTTTTAACAAAACCAAAAGTGGTACCTATAATTCTATAGAATGTTAAGCCAAATTGAACTGAAGACTGAAACTTACTGGAGACCACATACTAGGTTAAGATCACTCAGGGTAGCCTCCCTTTAACTATCAGACCAACTCGTACCACAGGCCAGATGTATCAGTGAAGGGGTTCTGGTTTGCTAAGTGATTACCTCCAACCATAACAACCGGAGAGCCTCACATCCAACGTCCCATTCACCCCACAATCACACCTCAATCCCAACGTTACAGGTTACAGGACACAATGTTAATTGAAGTTCTCTCGGCTATACCAAAACCCTAATGAAAAATCAACAATCCAATTCGTCCAACTGAGTTGAAAAGTTACGAGTATATGTTGCTGTGTCACTATTTAAAATGAGGGGCTTAGTGGATACATAATTTGAGGAGCAGATGTTCGTCCAACTAAATCACAAGATGTTAGGTGATGACTACTACCTTACATGTACCCATAGAGGAAGTAGTGAATTTATAAGTGACCCACCCAGAAACGAAAAAGAAAGTAGGTTCCTATCATCCCGAAAATCCAAAAAAAACTAAACTAAGTCCTCATCCAAGGTATGATCAGGTTTTGAGTCTTCAACATGCCAAGTACCAAGGGATTTATTTTTGTCATTGACCAATTCATAAGCATTTATTCCTGTTTTCTTTTTAACCCTGTAAGGACCACTAAACTTCGGGGCCAATTTGGCGGTAAACTGTTCAGAAGCGTCCGACAAGACATAAGCTCTTTTCCAAACAAAATCTCCAACCTGAAAACTAACAGGGCGTTTTCTAAGATCATATCTAGCTTTGGTGTTTTCGTAAGCTTTCTGTAATTTGATTTTTACGTCCTGATGAAGTATACGCAGTCCTTCACCTTTCTATTCAACCTTGCCAGACTCATTCTTGATTGAGTCAGAAGCAAAATTTGTTTTGTCCCTCAGCCACCTATATTCCTGTCCGTTAACTACCATTACATTACCAAATAAAGTGAAAAATGGAGTATGCCTAGTGGTTTCATGCTTGGCAGTTCTTACAGCACAAGCAAGTTTAGCTAAATTATTGCTCCAAGTTTTGTGATTTTCCTTCGTATAGGAAGCCAAAACAGTTTTCAAGACTCGGTTTACCCGTTCAGTTGGACTTTGGTGGGGAGTATAAACTGCGTTAAATAATGGGGTCACCCCATAGGATTTTAAGAATTCTTTAAAATCATTACTCCTCCCAAACTGAGTTCCATTATCTACTATCATGAATTCACAGACTCCAAAAATAAGAAAAACTTGTTCTTCTATAGCCTTAATAACATTTTTAGCGGTGGCTTTCCTCAATGGAATGAAAAATGAAAATGTACTGAAATAGTCAGTTACAACAAGAATATATTCGTATCCATTAGATATTGGTAGGGGGCCAAACAAATCAGCACTAACCATTTGCCAACAATGATTGATTTCAGGACGTTTTCCCATTACTCCAGCAGGTAATTTTTGTAGTGGTTTATGACTACAACAAGTGGGACATCGTTTGACATACCGATAAACGTCCGCTTTCATACGAGGCCAGAAATACGCCACCAGAATCCTATTATAGGTCTTGTAGACACCTAAGTGCCCCCCAGTTAACATATCATCGTGATACTTCTCCAAAATACTCTTTCTTTCTGGCTTCGGTACTACTCGCTTCCAAGTATCCACATCCACTCTCAAATCTGGAAAACCAGTCACCACCTTTTTATACAACACACCATCAGAGACACGCCAACGATCATACTTCAAGGGATTAGTTCTCACATTGTGGGTCATTTCACTCATCAATTTGAAATAGCTGATCGTAAGACATTTTGGAAAGCACTCAAAACAAATAATATTATACCTAACAAAACTTATTCACTGCCTGAGTTTTTGAAAAATGTCGATGAAATAAACGAATTTTTCATCAACTCAGTACCACAAAAGAATCCACCACTTGAATTACTGAATTTTTATGAAACCAACTGCCAAATCCAATCAGATTCATTTCACTTCTCTGAGTTGAATGACTTATTTGTTCATGAAACTATATGCAATATAAAAAGTAATGCTGAAGGAGTTGATGAGTTGAATTTAAACATAATAAAACTTTGTTGTCCTCATTGTAACGGTCCACTTGAACCGTACATAAACTTAAGTGACCCTTCTACTATTCATTTTTTTTCAGTGCAATCAGTTCGGAGTAACACTCAGTATGCATCGTATTTTCAACAGAGAAATAATATTTCAACATTAATTTGTCAGGACAACCTGTATATAACTTTCGTCTTCTTCCTGTGATTGTGATCGAGTCATACGTGAAGATGCTGATATGTTTCCCTGCTAAGAGTTTCACTTGTGGATGTGTTTATCTTATTCTTATTTTTGTCAACAAACTCAAGACTTCTTCTTCTATTTATAACAATTAAAATATCAACATAGAGAATTCACTTCTATATGATTGCCTCACCTGTGTTATTAAAACAGTGTGGACAATCGATGTCACGTTAAATACAAAGTCACTAGATAAGGCCAATTTACATAGCACTCAATTAGACCCAGCGCTCTGGTTTCTTAGTGTTCTGTGTCTAAGTTCGACGGTGTAATCTTGACCCCGCCGAAATTCGAGCAAGATTGACGGAGATCGTTCTCTCTCGACTGGCGCTTGGCAGAGCAACAAGTAAATTATTTTACCGTCTTTCGAAATGCCAATTATATTGGAAATAGGCCGATTAAAACCTATAGGTATGTAAAATATGATATAAGGTTCATTTTGAGCCATTTGATAATGTTCACACAATTATAAAAGTATAAGAAAACACATCGATCAACGTGATATTCTTTTCAGGCCTTTTTGGTTTCCACTGAAGCCATTTTTGTTAACTTCTTTAACATGTGCAATATGCACCTGCGCACATGACATGTCGTCATGGCGGCAATTTAAATAACCTAACCTGATGTTGGATGTTTTGGTTAAATGTGATGTATATTTCACAATTGGGACTTATGGTTCGATGCCTCCCAAATTTCAACCCATATTATTGCTAATGGGGCAATAACAAGTGTTCGTCAGCTGTTGGAGTTTGCTGCCTGTTTTGTTTATATTTGGATACCATGTATATGATATATGTTATAGAACAAATTGATTGCTGTTGAAATGGATACCATTTGCTGATGCAATTTATGGAGTATGAGGAAGCCAACCCATACAGTTAATGGTTAATTTTGAGTAAGAGTATAATGATGGATGACCCTCAGTGAGTACTACTTGTGATGTAATTTTTGATTACCATTGAGGAGTTGAAGACATAGATCTTCACTAGTGTCTTACTTTGTTTACCTTGTAATAAGTGTTCTCCTATTTGTGAGAAACGAAATAACAGCTGCTATTTCCTTTCGTAGGAAACCTAGGTATTTTTCATATTCATTATTGCCAGTCACCTGGTGACTTATTATTATCACTTGCTAGCCGCAGTGAGGCTGTCATAGATTTAATTTCACTAACATTACATCTTTTGGCATTGCTTAGAATAGAGTTGAAACACTCACCTATTCATTGATCCAATTTCACTAACATTGTAACCTTAAGTAATCTATTGAATTTCAATTTAATCATTACAATTAGTCATTATATTAACATTAATTGTAGTAAACATTGACTTATTACACACTGCGTGTAAGCACTTCTATTAACATCATTTAGGTAATTATATGCATGGTTTTCAAAAGGTATAGTTTGATATTTTTGTTCTGTCCTATCCTAATTCTTCTCAGTTAACTCTGAGTGGCGCCCATAGTTTGCTTTACAGATAACATCTTGTAGAAAAACAAATAGAAAATAATTTTCTCAAAATCCCACGACCGCTCTACGACTATAAAGGCCACCGTGCATTGAGGCTTTAATTTCTTTTTGTGAAGTTACGCCACATCATATCATTCCTTATATAACACATATAATCAATTTTTGTTTAACAAATAGTGTTATACCTGAAATTTGGAAAATAGCAGTGGTACAAGTTTTGCCTAAAAAATCTGATCCAGTGGAATTTAAAGATCTTCGAGCTATAAGTATACTGCCCACCTTATCAAAAGTGTTAGAGAGAGCCATTGAAACCCAACTGAAAAATCACATTGAGCATTACTCTCTACTACCTGAAATTCAATCAGGCTTCCGAAAAGGTTATAGTTGTACCACTGCTCTACTTCATGTTGTGGATGACATCATTAGAGCCAAGGACCAAGGTATGCATACAGTTTTAGTTCTATTGGATTTCAGTCGTGCATTCGACACTATAAATCATGAATTAATGTTAGCTATCCTGCACTATCTTGGAATGTCAATGTTTGCAGTAGAGTTATTCAAAAATTATTTATATACTCGCAAACAAAAAGTTCATATAGAAAATGTTCATTCAGAAAGTATGATTCTCAAATCTGGAGTACCGCAGGGTTCCATATTAGGACCACTTCTTTTTTCTATATATACTTCTACAATTTTGAAATCACTTCAACATTGCTCTATTCACTGTTACGCCGATGATACACAGATTTATTACAGTTTTAATGTAAATGATGTGGAAAATGCTAATAGTTTCATCAATGAAGACCTTCACAATTTCATACAGAAGGCATCGGAACATTGTCTATACATCAATCCTAGTAAGTCAAAAATTATGATTTTTGCAGGAAGGAATTCCCTAAATCCACATGATATCACAATAAATTTGAATGATGGAACACTTGCTATAGTAGAACATACAAGAAATCTTGGAGTAGAAATAGACTCTAAATTGAGATTCGACAAACATGTGAATAAGCTCATTCAAAGAGCTTACATGTCTTTGAAAACCTTGTATGGTGCAAGGCATTTTCTATCATCGAATATAAAATTATTATTGTGTGAGACGATGGTATTATCAATATTCAACTTTTGTGATTCTCTTTATGGTCCAAATATTACTCAGATATACAGTGCAAGAATACAAAAAGTACAAAATTCTTGTTTGAGACTTATATACGGTGTGCGAAAACGCGAGAGGATCACTAATAAACTAATTCCGGCTGGGTGGTTGAACATGGAGAAAAGAAGATTTCTTCATTCTGCTTGCCTGTTTCATAAAATTGTTCTGAGCAAAAAGCCATGTTATTTACATCGAAAAATAACTTTTCGTTCGGACGTGCACAATTTGAACATAAGGTTCAGAGGTACCCTTACACCACCAAAATTTAAAACTGAATTTTTCAAACGTTCATTCTCTTATCAGATATGCAATATTTATAATTCTCTACCCACAGACATGAAAAAGCAATCATTGGAAAAGTTCAAATCAAAACTTAAAGAATATATCTTTTCCCAACAGTAGATATACTTATATAATTATCTTCTACAATTCCGATAGTTCATTCTTGGAAGGTTTCTGCGATCAAATTCTTAGCAACATATTTTTTTTTCTTATTTTTTTATACTCCTCGCTCAGTGCAGTACTACCAGGGTTGAGTGGAAGAGCAATTTACTAGAGATTTGATCTTGACATAAATTGAACTCCGCCCTTTTCTTTCATAAGCTTGAAAAACAACATGTAAAAATGTGAATTACCTATATTAGAAAGAAATAAAGACGATTATTATTATTATTATTATTATTTTGTCATACCAAGGATCCCTGGAGCTCACTAGTTCCTTCGCAACCTCAACAGACTGCAAAGTGGGTACGACAGCTCGTGAAAGCAGGTCAGCCATCTTATTGTCCACACCCTTACGATGTTGAACGTCAAAATCATAAGCTTGTAGCCTTAGACACCATCGTCCTAATCTACCGTGAGGATCTTGGAGATTATTCAACCATTTAAGTGCATAACAATCGGTTTTAACGGTGAACTTGGTCCCTTCAATATAACCTCTCAATTTTTCAATTGCCCAAATGACTGCAAGACATTCTAACTGCGTTGCCCCATACTTCGACTCTGTCTGAGTTAAGGACCTGGAAATGTATGCCACAACATGCTCCTTATCATCATAATACTGAGTCAACACGCATCCCAGACCCACGGAGCTAGCATCGGTGTTCAAAATATAAGGATAATTCACATTTGGACAAGCTAAAATGGGACTGCTGATTAAAATACTTTTGACTTTCTTGAAAGCATCGTCACACTCTTTTGTCCATCCCCACTTCACTATCTTCCTAGTTAACTTGGTTAGAGGTGCCACAATAGTGGCAAAATCTTTACAAAATCTCCGATAAAAACTCAGCGCTCCAACAACACGTCTAACTTCACGGGCATTCTTTGGCACTGGCATATCAACAATTCCTCTAATTTTTTCAGGATTCACCCCAAGTCCATTCCTTGTTACTTTATACCCCAAATATTCTAACTCCTCCCTACAGAATTTACATTTCTCTTGTTTCAAGGTGAGACCCGCTAATGTCAACCTCTTAAAGACTTCTCTTAATACATTAATATGATATTCAAAATCCGGTGTGCAAATGATTAAATCATCTAAGTAAGCAAATACAGAAGGTTTCAAACCCCCACAAATCTTATCTACTAGAGCCTGGAAGGTTCCAGGAGCACCATGAAGACCAAAAGCTAACCGCTTGAATTGAAAATGTCCTCTGCCAGGAACTGAAAATGCGGTATATTTTTTACTTCCCTCTTCCAGAGGGACTTGCCAATATGCGGAGCGAACATCCAAACTCGATAAGTATTTTGCTTGCCCTAATTGATCTAATATCTCATGTATAAAGGAAAGTGGGTACGCCGGTCTTTTAGATACAGCGTTTACCTTCCTGAAATCAACCACAAACCTCCACGATCCATCCGGTTTGGACACCATCAGGATTGGGGAACTCCATTCACTCTGACTAGGTTCAATAACACCAAGACTAAGCATTTGATCAAGTTCCTCATGGATTTTGTTTTGCATTACATGGCTCACCCGGTAATATTTTTGTCTAATTGGCGAAACCCCTTCATCTACCTCAATTTCATGGCTAATCAAATCTGTACAACCCAAGGGAATATCCTTGATACTATCGAAATAGCCCTTCACAACTTCACACAATTGTTCTCGCTGTGTCATGGTTAAATCATCAGTGGTTTCAAGTATTGGTTTTTCCGACAAACTATTGCATAATGGTTGGCTTGAAAAATACCATTCCCCTTTTCTCAAGTCAGGCACCACACCCATCTGAACCCAAAAATTTGTTCCCAAAACTAAAGTGTGTCTCAGCTCAGGAACAATTAAAACACAACAGGCAGAACAAGAAACTTCGACCCCGACTATGTTCACACTGTTACTCCGTATTCTAGCATCTGACATGCCTACAGCTATAGCAGATACGATCGCACTGACCATATGAGACGACTTCAAGAGACATATAACGAGAACAATTGGCAAGTGAAGATACTTCGACAACATCAGTCTGCAAACTGTATCTCTGTATTCTTCCATCTCACATGGATACCTTTGGAGCATGGTAGTCGCAACGATCATATGAGATGACATCGAATCAGGTGAAACGCACACAATAGGCAGAACAAGAAACTTCGACTTTGACTATGTTCACACTGTAACTCTGCATTCTAGTATCTGACATGCCTACAGTTGAAGACATATAATGAGAACAATAGGCAAGTGAAGATACTTCGACAACATCAGTCTGCATACTGTACCTCTGTATTCTATCATCTCACATAGGTGCCTTTGGAGCATTTAAGTTCGCAACGATCATATGAGACGGCATCGAAGCAGGCATATGTCACACAACAGGAGACAAAAGAAATTTCGACTTCGACTATGTTGACATTGTGGCTCTGAATTCTTGCATTTGAGATGCCTACAGTTGAAGCAGATACGATTGCACTGAGCATATTGAACGACTTCGCAGGACATATAATGAAAACAATAGACAAGTGAAGATGCATCGACAACATCAGTCTGCACACTGTATCTCTGTATTCTATCATCTCACATGAATACCTTTGGAGCATTTTGGTTCGCATATGTGACATCGAAGTGGGTATAACGCACACAACAGGCAGAACGAGAAACTTCGACCCCGACCATGCTCACACTGTAACTCCGCATTCTAGCATCTGACATACCTATAGCTATAGCAGATACGATCGCACTGACCAAACAAGACGACTTCGAAGGACATATAACGAGAACAATAGGTAAGTGAAGATACTTGGACTTCAGTCTGCACACTGCATCTCTGTATACTAACATCTCACATGAATACCTCTGGAGCATATAAGTTTGCAACGATCATATTAGACGCTATCGAAGCGGGTATAACGCACACATTAGGCAGAACAAGATTCTTCGACTCCGCCTATGTTTACACTGTAACTTTGCATTCGAGCATCTGACATGCCTACAGTTATAGCAGTTACGATCGCACTGACCATATAAGACGACTTGGAAGGACATGGATACCTCTGGAACATATTAGTTCGCAACGATCCCATAAGATGACTTCGAAGCCGGTATATCGTACACATTAGGCAGAACAAGAAACTTCGACTTCGACTATGTTCACACTGTAACTTTGCATTCTAGCATCTGACGATCGCACTGACCATATAAGACTACTTTTGAGGACTCATAACGAGAACAATAGGCAAGTGAGGATACTTAGATATCAGTCCGCAATCTGTAGCTCTGTATTCTATCATCTCACATGGATACTTTAGGAGCATATCAGTTCGCAACGATCATAATATATGAGATGACATCAAAACGGCTATAACGAATGCAACAGGAAGAACAAGAAACTTCGACTCCGACTATGATAGAAAACAGAGGTACAGTGTGCAGACTGATGTTGTCGAAGTATCTTCACTTGCCTATTGTTCTCTTTATATGTCCTTCAAAGTCGTCTCATATGGTCAGTGCGATCGTATGTGCTATAACTGTAGGCATGTCAGCATGCAGAAGTACAGTGTGCAGACTGATGTTGTTGAACTATCTCCACTTGCCTATTGTTCCCGTTATATGTCCTTCGAAGTCGTCTTCTTTGGTCAGTGCGACCGTATCTGCTATAGCTTCAGGCATGTCAGATGCTGGTATGCTAAGTTACAGTGTGAACATAGTCGAAGTCGAAGTTTCTTGTTCTGCCTGTTGTGTGCGTTACACCGGCTTCGATGTCGTCTTATGTGATCGTTGCGGAACATATATGCTCCAGAGGTATCTATGTGAGATGATAGATTACAGAGATACGGTATGCGGACTGATGTTGTCGAAGTATCTTCACTTGCCTATTCTTCTCGTTGTATGTCTTTCGAAGTCGTCCTATATGGTCAGTGCGATCGTATCTGCAAATACTGTAGGCATGTCAGATGCTAGAATGCGTAGTTACAGTGTAAACATAGTCGAAGTCGAAGTTTCTTGCTCTCCCTGTTGTGAGCGTTATTTTGATTCAGGAAACACTAGACAATGTCTACCTATAATATGTATATCCGACTTATTATCAAGATTGATAAATTCGAAGTTTTGGCAAACACGTTGGTTTACCGACCCTTGATTGTTGGAATAGAAGTTATTGGTGGATATGAAAAAGTATATTTCTTCACCCGCATATAATGAGCTGTCATATAAACTTCTCGAATGGGCATTTGAGATGCTAGAATGCAAAGTTACAAAGTAAACATAGTCGAAGTCGAAGTTTCTTGTTCTGCCTGTTGTGTGCGTTATACCCGCTTCGATGTCGTCTCACATGATCGTTGCGAACTCATATGCTCCAGAGGTATATATGTGAGATGATAGAATACAGAGATACAGTGTGCAGACTGATGTTGTCAAAGTATCTTCACTCGCCTATTGTTCTCGTTATATGTCCTTCGAAGTCGTCTCATATGATCGTTGCGAACTGATATGCTCCAAAGGTATCCATGTAAGATGATAGAATACAGAGATACAGTGTGCGGACTGAAGTTTTCGAAGTATCTCCACTTGCTGTTTGTTCTCATCATGAGTCCTTCAAAGTCGTCTTATATGGTCAGTGCGATCGTATTTGCTATAACTGTAGGCATGTCAGATGCTAGAATGCAAAGTTACAGTGTAAAGATAGTCGAAGTCGAAGTTTCTTGTTCTGCCTGTTGTGTGCGTTATACCCGCTTCGATGTCGTCTTATATAATAGTTGGGAACTCATATGCTCCAGAGGTATCCATGTGAGATGATAGAATACAAAGATACGGTGTGCGGACAGATGTTGTCGAAGTATCTCACTTGCCTATTTTTCTCGTCATATGTCCTTCGAAGTCGTCCTATATGGTCAGTGCGATCGAATCTGCTATAACTGTAGGCATGTCAGAAGCTAGAATGCAAAGTTACAGTATATACATAGTCGAAGTTTCTTGTTCTGCCTGTTGTGTGCGTTATACCCGCTTCGATGTCGTCTTATATAATAGTTTCGAACTCATATGCTTCAGAGGTATCCATGTGAGATGATAGAATACAGAGATACAATGTGCAGACTGATGTTGTCGAACTATCTCCACTTGCCTATTGTTCTCGTTATATGTCCTTCGAAGTCGTCTTATTTGGTCAGTGCGATCGTATCTGCTATAGCTTCAGGCATGTCAGATGCTGGAATGCTAAGTTACATTGTAAACATAGTCGAAGTCGAAGTTTCTTGTTCTGCCTGTTGTGTGCGTTACACCGGCTTCGATGACGTCTTATGTGATCGTTGCGAACAAATATGCTCCAGAGGTATCTATGTGAGATGATAGAATACAGAGAAACGGTATGCGGACTGATGTTATCGAAGTATCTTTACATGCCTATTCTCGTTGTATGTCCTTCGAAGTCGTCCTATATGGTCAGTGCGATCGTATCTGCAATTACTGTAGGCATGTCAGATGCTAGAATGCGAAGTAACAGTGTAAACATAGTCGAAGTCAAAGTTTCTTGCCCTCCCAGTTGTAAGCGTTATTTTGATTCAGGAAACACTAGACAATGTCTCCCTATAAGATGTATATCCGACTTATTATCAAGATTGATAAATTCGAAGTTTTGGCGAACACGCCGGTTTACCGTTGATTGTTGAAATCGAAGTTTTTGGTGGATATGAAAAAGTATAGTACCCAAATCGCATATAATGAGCTGTCATATATACTTCTTGAATGGGCTTTTAAGATGCTAGAATGCAAAGTTACGAAGTAAACATAGTCGAAGTCGAAGTTTCTTGTTCTGCCTGTTGTGTGCGTTATACCCGCTTCGATGTCGTCTCATATGATCGTTGCGAACTCCAGAGGTATCTATGTGAGATGATAGAATACAGAGATACAGTGTGCAGACTGATGTTGTCAAAGTTTCTTCACTTGCCTATTGTTCTCGTTATATGTCCTTCGAAGTCGTCTTATATGGTCAGTGCGATCGTCAGATGCTGGAATGCAAAGTTACAGAGTTAACATAGTCGAACTCAGAGTTTCTTGTTCTGCCTGTTGTGTGCGTTATACCCGATTCGATGTCAACTCATATGATCGTTGCGAACTACCATGCTCCAAATGTATCCATGTGAGATGATAGAATACAGAGATACAGTGTGCAGACTGATGTTGTCAAAGTATTTTCACTTGCCAATTGTTCTCGTTATATGTCCTTCGGAGTCGTCTCATATGGTCAGTGCGATCGTACCTGCTATTGCCGTAGGCATGTCAGATGCAAGAATGCGGAGTTACAGTGTGAACATATTCGAAGTCAAAGTTTCTTGTTCTGTCTATTGTGTGAGTAATAACCGTTTCGATGTCGTCTTATATGATCGTTGCGAACTAATTCGCTTCGAAAGTATCCATGTGAGATGATAGAATACAGTGATACAGTGTGCAGACTACAGACTAATGTTGTCGAAGTATCCTCACCTGCCTATTCATCTTGTTATATGTCCTCCACAGTCTTCCTATATGGTCAGTGCGATCATATCTGTTCCATCTGTAGGCATGTCAGTTGCTAGAATCTAGAGCCACAGTGTAAACATAGTCGAAGTCGGAGTTTCTTGTTCTGCCTGTTGTGTGCGTTATACCCGTTTTGATGTTGCTCATATGAACGATGCGAACTGATATGCTCCAGAGGTATCTATGTGAGATAATGAGATGCAGAGATATAATGTGCAGACTGATTTTGTCAAAGTATCTTCACTTGCCTATTGTTCTTGTTATATGTCCTTCGAAGTCGTCTTATATGGTCAGTGCGATCGTACCTGCTATTGCTGTAGGCATGTCAGATGCAAGAATGCGTAGTTACAGTGTAAGCATAGTCGGAGTCGAAGTTTCTTGTTCTGCCTGTTGTGTGCGTTATACTCGCTTCGATGTCGTCTTCTATGATCGTTTCGAACATATATGCTTCAGAGGTATGTATGTGAGATGAAAGAATACAGAGATACAGTGTGCAGACTGATGTTGTTGTCGAAGTGTCTTACTTGCCTATTGTTCTCGTTATATGTCTTTCGAAGTCGTCCTATATAGTCAGTGCGATCGAATCTACTATAACTGTAGGCATGTCAGATGCTAGAATGCAAAGTTACAGTGTACACCTAGTCGAAGTCGAAGTTTCTTATTCTGTCTGTTGTGTGCGTTATACCCGTTTTGATGTCGTCTCATATGATCGATGCGAACCGATATGCTCCAGAGGAATTCAAGTGAGGTGATCGAATACAGAGATACAGTGTGCGACTGATGTTGTCGAAGTATCTACACTTGCCTATTGTACTCGTTATATGTCCTTCGAAGTCATTTTATATGGTCAATGCGACCGTATTTACTATAGCTATAGGCATGTCAGATTCTAGAATGTGAAGTTACAGTGTGAACATATTCAAAGTCGAAGTTTCTTGTTCTGCCTGTTGTGTGCGTTACACCGGCTCCGATGTCGTCTTATGTGATCGTTGTGAACAAATGTGCTCCAGAGGTATCTATGTGAGATGATAGAATACAGAGAAACGGTATGCGGACTGATGTTGTCGAAGTATCTTCACTAGCCTATTCTTCCCGTTGTATGTCCTTCGAAGTCGTCCTATATGGTCAGTGCGATCGTATCTGCAATTACTGTAGGCATGTCAGATGCTAGAATGCGAAGTTACAGTATAAACATAGTCGAAGTCGAAGTTACTTGTCCTCCCTGTTGTAAGCGTTATTTTGATTCAGGAAACACTAAACAATGTCTCCCTATAAGATGTATATTCGACTTATTATCAAGATTGATAAATTCGAAGTTTTGGCGAACACGCCGGTTTACCGACTCTCGATTGTTGGAATCGAAGTTTTTGGTGGATATGAAAGAGTATGGTACTCCACTCGCATATAATGAGCTGTCATATATACTTCTTGAATGGGCATTTAAGATGCTAGAATGCAAAGTTACGAAGTGAACATATTCAAAGTCAAAGTTTCTTGTTCTGCCTGTTGTGTGCGTTACACCGGCTTCGATGTCGTCTTATGTGATCGTTGTGAACAAATATGCTCCAGAGGTATCAATGTGAGATGATAGAATACAGAGAAACGGTATGCGGACTGATGTTGTCGAAGTATCTTTACTTGCCTATTCTCGTTGTATGTCCTTCGAAGTCGTCCTATATGGTCAGTGCGATCGTATCTGCAATAACTGTAGGCATGTCAGATGCTAGAATGCGAAGTTACATTGTAAACATAGTCGAAGTCAAAGTTTCTTGCCCTCCCTGTTGTAAGCGTTATTTTGATTCAGGAAACACTAGACAATGTCTCCCTATAAGATGTATATCCGACTTATTATCAAGATTGATAAATTCGAAGTTTTGGCGAACACGCCGGTTTACCGTTGATTGTTGAAATCGAAGTTTTTGGTGGATATGAAAAAGTATGGTACCCAAATCGCATATAATGAGCTGTCATATATACTTCTTCAATAGGCATTTAAGATGCTAGAATGCAAAATTACGAAGTAAACATAGTCGAAGTCGAAGTTTCTTGTTCTGCCTGTTGTGTGCGTCATACCCGCTTCGATGTCGTCTCATATGATCGTTGCGAAATTATATGCTCCAGAGGTATCTATGTGAGATGATAGAATACAGAGATACAGTGTGCAGACTGATGTTGTCAAAGTTTCTTCACTTGCCTATTGTTCTCGTTATATGTCCTTCGAAGTCGTCTTATATGGTCAGTGCGATCGTCAGATGCTGGAATGCAAAGTTACAGAGTTAACATAGTCGAACTCAGAGTTTCTTGTTCTGCCTGTTGTGTGCGTTATACCCGATTCGATGTCAACTCATATGATCGTTGCGAACTACCATGCTCCAAAGGTATCCATGTGAGATGATAGAATACAGAGATACAGTGTGCAGACTGATGTTGTCAAAGTATTTTCACTTGCCAATTGTTCTCGTTATTTGTCCTTCGGAGTCGTCTCATAATATGGTCAGTGCGATCGTACCTGCTATTGCCGTAGGCATGTCAGATGCAAGAATGCGGAGTTACAGTGTGAACATATTCGAAGTCAAAGTTTCTTGTTCTGTCTATTGTGTGAGTAATAACCATTTCGATGTCGTCTTATATGATCGTTGCGAACTGATTCGCTTCGAAAGTATCCATGTGAGATGATAGAATACAGTGATACAGTGTGCAGACTACAGACTAATGTTGTCGAAGTATCCTCACCTGCCTATTCATCTTGTTATATGTCCTCCACAGTCTTCCTATATGGTCAGTGCGATCATATCTGTTCCATCTGTAGGCATGTCAGATGCTAGAATCCAGAGCCACAGTGTAAACATAGTCGAAGTCGAAGTTTCTTGTTCTGCCTGTTGTGTGCGTTATACCCGTTTTGATGTCGTCTCATATGATCGATGCGAACTGATATGCTCCAGAGGTATCTATGTGAGATAATGAGATACAGAGATATATTGTGCAGACTGATGTTGTCAAAGTATCTTCACTTGCCTATTGTTCTCGTAATATGTCCTTCGAAGTCGTCTTATATGGTCAGTGCGATCGTACCTGCTATTGTTGTAGGCATGTCAGATGCAAGAATGCGTAGTTACAGTGTAAGCATAGTCGGAGTCGAAGTTTCTTGTTCTGCCTGTTGTGTGCGTTATACCCGCTTCGATGTCGTTATATGATCGTTTCGAACATATATGCTTCAGAGGTATGTATGTGAGATGAAAGAATACAGAGATACATTGTGCAGACTGATGTTGTTGTCGAAGTGTCTCACTTGCCTATTGTTCTCGTTATATGTCCTTCGAAGTCGTCCTATATAGTCAGTGCGATCGAATCTACTATAACTGTAGGCATGTCAGATGCTAGAATGCAAAGTTACAGTGTATACATAGTCGAAGTCGAAGTTTCTTGTACTGTCTGTTGTGTGCGTTATACCCGTTTCGATGTCGTCTCATATGATCGATGCGAACCGATATGCTCCAGAGGAATTCAAGTGAGGTGATCGAATACAGAGATACAGTGTGCGACTGATGTTGTCGAAGTATCTTCACTTGCCTATTGTACTCGTTATATGTCCTTCGAAGTCATTTTATATGGTCAATGCGACCGTATTTACTAAAGCTATAGGCATGTCAGATTCTAGAATGTGAAGTTACAGTGTGAACATATTCAAAGTCGAAGTTTCTTGTTCTGCCTGTTGTGTGCGTTACACCGGCTCCGATGTCGTCTTATGTGATCGTTGTGAACAAATATGCTTCAGAGGTATCTATGTGAGATGATAGAATACAGAGAAACGGTATGCGGACTGATGTTGTCGAAGTATCTTCACTAGCCTATTCTTCCCGTTGTATGTCCTTCGAAGTCGTCCTATATGGTCAGTGCGATCGTATCTGCAATTACTGTAGGCATGTCAGATGCTAGAATGCGAAGTTACAGTGTAGACATAGTCGAAGTCGAAGTTACTTGTCCTCCCTGTTGGAAGCGTTATTTTGATTCAGGAAACACTAAACAATGTCTCCCTATAAGATGTATATTCGACTTATTATCAAGATTGATAAATTCGAAGTTTTGGCGAACACGCCGGTTTACCGACTCTTGATTAATGGAATCGAAGTTTTTGGTGGATATGAAAGAGTATGGTACTCCACTCGCATATAATGAGCTGTCATATTTACTTCTTGAATGGGCATTTAAGATGCTAGAAAGCAAAGTTACGAAGTAAACATAGTCGAAGTCGAAGTTTCTTGTTCTGCCTGTTGTGTGCGTTATACCCGCTTCGATGTCGTCGCATATGATCGTTGCGAACTTATATGCTCCAGAGGTATCTATGTGAGATGATAGAATACAGAAATACAGTGTGCAGACTGATGTTGTCAAAGTATTTTCACTTGCCAATTGATCTCGTTATATTATGTCCTTTGAAGTCGTCTTATATGGTCAGTGCGATCGTCAGATGCTGGAATGCAAAGTTACAGAGTTAACATAGTCGAAGTCAGAGTTTCTTGTTCTGCCTGTTGTGTGCGTTATACCCGATTCGATGTCAACTCATATGATCGTTGCGAACTACCATGCTCCAAAGGTTTACATGTGAGATGATAAAATACAGAGATACAGTGTGCAGACTGATGTTGTCAAAGTATTTTCACTTGCCAATTGTTCTCGTTATATTATGTCCTTTGAAGTCGTCTCATATGGTCAGTGCGATCGTACCTGCTATCGCTGTAGGCATGTCAGATGCAAGAATGCGGAGTTACAGTGTGAACATATTCGAAGTCAAAGTTTCTTGTTCTGCCTATCGAGTTATAACCGCTTCGATGTCTTCTTATATGATCGTTGCGAACTGATTCGCTTCGAAAGTATCCATGTGAGATGATAGAATACAGAGATACAGTGTGCACACTGATGTTGTCGAAGTTTCCTCACCTGCCTATTTATCCCGTTATATGTCCTTCACAGTCTTCCTATATGGTCAGTGCAATCGTATCTGTTCCATCTGTAGGCATGTCAGATACTAGAATCCAGAGCCACAGTGTAAACATAGTCGAAGTCGAAGTTTCTAGTTCTCTTTGTTGTATTCGTTATACCCATTTTGATGTCGTCTCATATGATCTTCGCGAACTGATATGCTCCATGTGAGATGATAAAATACAGAGATACAGTGTGCAAACTGATGTTTTCGAGGTATCTTAACTTGCTTTTTGTTCTCGTTATAAGTCCTTCAAAGTCGTCATATTTGGCAGTGCGATCGTCAAATGCTAGAATGCAAAGTCACAGAGTAAACATACCCGCTTCGATGTCGTCTTATATAATGTCGTCTCATATGATCGTTGAGAACATATATGCTTCAGAGGAATTCAGGTGAGATGAAAGATGTTGTCGAAGTGTCTCACTTGCCTATTGTTCTCGTTATATGTCCTTCGAAGTCGTCCTATATAGTCAGTGCGATCGAATCTGCTATAACTGTAGGCATGTCAGAAGCTAGAATGCAAAGTTACAGTGTATACATAGTCGAAGTCGAAGTTTCTTGTCATGCCTGTTGTGTAAGTTAGACCCGTTTTTATGTCGTCTCATATGATCGATGCAAACTGATATGCTCCAGAGGAATTATTGTGAGATGATATAATACAGAGATACAGTGTGCAGACTGATGTTGTCGATGCATCTTCACTTGTCTATTGTTTTCATTATATGTCCTGCGAAGTCGTTCAATATGCTCAGTGCGATCGTATCTGCTCCAACTGTAGGCATTTCAAATGCAAGAATTCAGAGCCACAATGTCAACATAGTCGAAGTCGAAATTTCTTGTGTCTCCTGTTGTGTGACATATGCCTGCTTAGATGCCGTCTCATATGATCGTTGCGAACTTATATGCTCCAAAGGCACCTATGTGAGATGATAGAATACAGAGGTAGAGTGTGCAGACTGATGTTGTCGAAGTATCTTCACTTGCCTATTGTTCTC
This sequence comes from Phaedon cochleariae, assembly GCA_918026855.4. Lineage (NCBI taxonomy): Eukaryota > Metazoa > Arthropoda > Insecta > Coleoptera > Chrysomelidae > Phaedon > Phaedon cochleariae. The sequence continues at coordinate 31,738,881 of OU896708.1, forward strand.
ATTATATGTCTTCAACTGTAGGCATGTCAGATGCTAGAATACAGAGTTACAGTGTGAACATAGTCAAAGTCGAAGTTTCTTGTTCTGCCTATTGTGTGCGTTTCACCTGATTCGATGTCATCTCATATGATCGTTGCGAACTACCATGCTCCAAAGGTATCCATGTGGGATGGAAGAATACAGAGATACAGTGTGCAGACTGATAATGTCGAAGTATCTTCACTTGCCAATTGTTCTTGTTATATGTAGTGTAGTGTAGTGAAGTCGTCTCATATGGTCAGTGCGATCGTATCTGCTATAGCTGTAGGCATGTCAGATGCTAGAATGCGGAGTTACAGTGTAATCATAGTTGGAGTCGAAGTTTCTTGTTCTGCCTGTTGTGTGCGTTATACCCGCATCGATGTCGTCTTATATGATCGTTGCGAACATATATGCTTTAGAGGTATCTATGTGAGATGATAGAATACAGAGATACAGTGTGCAGACTGATGTTGTCGAAGTATCTTCACTCGCCTATTGTTCTCGTTATATGTCCTTCGGAGTCGTCCTATATGAACAGTGCGATCGTATCTGCTATAACTGTAGGCATGTCAGATGCTAGAAAGTAAAGCTTCAGTGTCAATATAGTCTAAGTCGGAGTTTCTTGTTCTCCCTGTTGTGTGCGTTATACACGTTTCGATGTGGTCACATATGATCGTTGCGAACTGATATGCTACGAAGGTATTCATGTGAGATGATAGAATACAGAGATACGGTGTGCGAACTGATCATGTCGAAGTTTCCTCACTTGCCTATTGTTCTCGTTATATGTCCTTCGAAGTCGTCATACATGGTCAGTGCGATCGTATCTGCTATAACTGTAGGCATGTCAGATGCTGGAATGCAAAGTTACAGTGTGAACATAGTCGAAGTCGAAGTTCCTTGTTCTGCCTGTTGAAGGCTTTATACCCGTTTTGATGTCGTCTCATATGATCGTTGCGAAATGATATGCTCCAGAGGTATCCATGTGAGATGATAAAATAAAGAGATACAGTGTGCAAACTGATGTTGTCGAAGTTTCTTCACTTGCCTATTGTTCATTCTATATGTCCTTCGAAGCCATCTACTATGGTCAGTGCGATCGTATCTGCTACGAATGTAGCCATAACAGATGCTGGAATTCAGAGCCACAGTGCAAACATAGTCGAAGTCGAAGTTTCTTGATCTCCTTGTTGTGTGTGGTATTCCCGCTGTGATGCCGTCTCATATGGTCTCTACGATCTATTCTGCTCCAATAGTATCCATGTGAGATGATAGAATGGGGAGATACAGCGTGCACTCGTATTTATCCTCCCAAGTCGTCTTTATACGGTCAGTGCGAGCGAATCTGCTTCAACTGTATGCTTGTCAGGTGCTGGAATGCAGAGTTGTATTGTGAACATTGTCGAAGTCGAAGTTCATTGTTCTACCTGTTGTGTGCGTTATAACTGCTTTGATGTCATATCATATGATCGTTGCTAACTAATTTGCTACGAAAGTATTCATGTGAGATGAGAGGATACAGAGATACAGTGTGCAGACTGATGTTGTCGAAGTATCATCATTTGCCGATTGTTCTCGTTATAGTCCTCCAAAGTCGTGTTATAAAATCAGCGCGATCGTATCTGCATCAATTGTAGGCATGTTAGTTGCTAGAATTCAGAGCCCCAGTGTCAGTATAGTCGAATTCGAAGTTTCTTGTTCTTCTTGTTGTGTGCGTTATACCCGTTATGATGTGTTGATCGTTGCTGATATGCTCCAGAGTTATCCAGCCTCGAAAACGTCTTATATGGTCGTTGCGAACCTGTCTGCTTTACTAGTATCCATGTGAGATGGTTGGATCGCACAACGATGAAGTCGATGTATCCCTTATTGCCTGTTGTACTCGCTAATATCCTCTTCAGAATCGTCTAATATAGGCACTGCGAGTGTTCTCGCTTCAATTGTATACATGTCAGTAACTAGACTGCAGAGTTACAGTCTAAACATAGTCGTAGTAAAAGTTTTTCGTTCTGCAAGTTGTGTGCGAAATATCTGCTTGAAAGTCGTCATTGCCATCTTGTCGGCTCCAATAGTGTCCATGTGAGATTATAGGATAGATATTGTGTGCACACTGATGAAGGCGATGTATCTTTATTTGCCTAAGGTACTCGTTATATTCCCCTCTAGGTCCTTTCATATTGTCATCGTGGTCGTACCTGCTGTCATGTCAGATGCTAGATTGCAGTTAGAGTTACAGTGTGCACATAGTCGGAGTCAAAGTTTCTGGTTCTGCGAGCTGTTTGCGTTATGCCCGCTTGGGGGTCGTTTCATGTGATTATTTCTAACTTGATTGCTTCAATCGTGTACATGTGAGACGATAGGATAGGGAGATATAGTGTGCACGACGATGAAGTCAACGTTATTCCATTCGCCTGTTGTACTCGCATTAAACCCTTCAAAGTCGTCTTTTATGGTCACTGTTATCGTATCTGCTTCAACTGTATACATGTCAGATGCTAGATTGCAGAGTGAAAGTGTAAACATAGTCGAAGTCGAAATTAATAGTTCTGCAAGCTGTGTGCGTTGAACCTGCATGTAAGTCGTCTCATATGGTCATTGCAAACTTGTCTGCTTCAATAGTGTCCATGTTATATAATAGGATAAAGAGATATAGTGTGCACAATGATGAAGTCGATGTATCCTCATTTGCCTGTTGTTCTCGTTATATACCAGTCTTATATGGTCTCTGCGATCGTTTCTGCTTCGATTTCATACATGTCAGATGCTAGACTGCAGAGTTACAGTGTAAACATTGTCAAAGTCGGAGTTTCTTGTTCTGCAAGTTGTGTGCGTTATACCTGCTTGAGAGTCGTCATATATGGTCATTGCGGACTTTTCTGCTTCGATAGTATCCATGTGCCTATTGTTCTCGTTATATATCCTACAGAGTCGTCTTATACGGTCACTGATAAATTCGAAGTTTTGGCGAACACGCCGGTTTACCGACTCTTGATTGTTGGAATCGAAGTTTTTGGTGGATATGAACTCGCATTTAATTAGCTGTCATATATACTTCTTGAATGGGCATTTAAGATGCTAGAATGCAAAGTTACGAAGTAAACATAGTCGAAGTCGAAGTTTCTTGTTCTGCCTGTTGTGTGCGTTATAGCCGCTTCGATGTCGTCTCATATGATCGTTGCGAACTTATATGCTCCAGAGGTATCTATGTGAGATGATAGAATACAGAGATACAGTGTGCAGACTGATGTTGTCAAAGTATCTTCACTTGCCTATTGTTCTCGTTATATGTCCTTCGAAGTCGTCTTATATGGTCAGTGCGATCGTCAGATGCTGGAATGCAAAGTTACAGAGTTAACATAGTCGAAGTCAGAGTTTCTTGTTCTGCCTGTTGTGTGCGTTATACCCGATTCGATGTCAACTCATATGATCGTTGCGAACTACCATGCTCCAAAGGTTCACATGTGAGATGATAAAATACAGAGATACAGTGTGCAGACTGATGTTGTCAAAGTATTTTCACTTGCCAATTGTTCTCGTTATATTATGTCCTTCGAAGTCGTCTCATATGGTCAGTGCGATCGTACCTGCTATCGCTGTAGGCATGTCAGATGCAAGAATGCGGAGTTACAGTGTGAACATATTCGAAGTCAAAGTTTCTTGTTCTGCCTATTGAGTTATAACCGCTTCGAGGTCTTCTTATATGATCGTTGCGAACTAATTCGCTTCGAAAGTATCCATGTGAGATGATAGAATACAGAGATACAGTGTGCACACTGATGTTGTCGAAGTATCCTCACCTGCCTATTTATCTCGTTATATGTCCTTCACAGTCTTCCTATATGGTCAGTGCAATCGTATCTGTTCCATCTGTAGGCATGTCAGATACTAGAATCCAGAGCCACAGTGTGAACATAGTCGAAGTCGAAGTTTCTTGTTCTCTCTGTTGTATTCGTTATACCCATTTTGATGTCGTCTCATATGATCTTCGCGAACTGATATGCTCCAGAGGTATCCATGTGAGATGATAAAATACAGAGATACAGTGTGCAGACTGATGTTTTCGAGGTATCTTAACTTGCTTTTTGTTCTTGTTATAAGTCCTTCAAAGTCGTCATATTTGGCAGTGCGATCGTCAAATGCTAGAATGCAAAGTCACAGAGTAAACATACCCGCTTCAATGTCGTCTTATATAATGTCGTCTCATATGATCGTTGAGAACATATATGCTTCAGAGGAATTTAGGTGAGATGAAAGATGTTGTCGAAGTGTCTCACTTGCCTATTGTTCTCGTTATATGTCCTTCGAAGTCGTCCTATATAGTCAGTGCGATCAAATCTGCTATAACTGTAGGCATGTCAGATGCTAGAATGCAAAGTTACAGTGTATACATAGTCGAAGTCGAAGTTTCTTGTTCTGCCTGTTGTGTGCGTTATACCCGTTTTGATGTCGTCCCATATGATATGTTCCAGAGGAATTCATGTGAGATGATAGAATACAGAGATACAGTGTACAGACTGATGTTGTCGAAGTATCTTCACTTGCCTATTGTACTCGTTATATGTCCTTCGAAATCATTTTATATGGTCAGTGCGATCGTATCTAATATAGCTGTAGGCAGGTCAGATGCTAGAATGCAAAGTTACAGTGTATACATAGTCGAAGTCGAAGTTTCTTGTTCTGCCTGTTGTGTGCGTTATACCCGTTTTGATGTCGTCCCATATGATATGTTCCAGAGGAATTCATGTGAGATGATAGAATACAGAGATACAGTGTACAGACTGATGTTGTCGAAGTATCTTCACTTGCCTATTGTACTCGTTATATGTCCTTCGAAATCATTTTATATGGTCAGTGCGATCGTATCTACTACTAGCTATAGGCATGTCAGATTATAGAATGTGTAGTTACAGTGTGAACATATTCAAAGTCAAAGTTTCTTGTTCTGCCTATTGTGTGAGTTATAACCGCTTCGATGTCGTCTTATATGATCGTTGCGAACTAATTCGCTTCGAAGATATCCAAGACAACACCGTATTCTTCGAATCTTCGAAAAATTTGCCTTAAATGTTCGTGATGTTCTTTTTCTGATGAACTGACTACAAGAACAGGTCTCCAAGTACCATTTTTCTTCGGAACTACATGCAGAGGTGGAGCCCAACTACTAGAAGAAGGTCGAATGATTCCTAATTCGAGCAAATGATCAAATTCCTTTTTAACTATTTTGAGTTTTTCTGGCGCTAATTAACGAGCCTTGGCATAAACTGGGGGGCCAGTGGTTTTGATGAAATGAGTTACGTTATGCTTAACAGTCATGAAATTTTTATCAGAGAAATGTAGCGAAGGGAATTCATTGAGAAGTGTTTGAAATTTCGAGTTGCAATTGTTAGAAATGTGCACAAGTTGATAGGAATGGATATTCGATACTTTACCTGTAATATTGAGTTGCGACAAACTATCCAACAAACGATAATTTGATACATCAACTAGAAGTTAGAAATGTCGCAAAAAATCTATTCCAATGATCGAATATTTCACATCAGCTATAATGAAAACCAATTGAAATCTCTTTTGAGGACAAAGTTCAGATCAATAGACTTAAAACCATAAGTTTCAATTGAAGTGTTATTAGCAGCTTTAAGAGATATCTGTGAATCATTTTTATGAGTTGAATATTTTTTTGGTGAGACACTAACCTGACTACCAGTGTCAATTAAATATTTTTGTCCTGATTTTTTATCTTCAATGAACCTGGAAGTTGTTCCATTTTTCGTAGTAACTAAGAAGGTTTCTGATCTCCCAATTCTTCTATATTGAGTAGTTGCTGCATTCTTCTCTGTTCTGAAGTAGAAGTCCTCTTGATGATCTCAGTTTATAATTCCCCGTAGGCGTTTTTATCTGGAGAGTTGAGGAGAATATCTCTTACTTCAGTTGCAAGTTCTGGCGAAATAGATGAAAGTAATACATTGTACTTCTTTTTATCTGCTGTGATCTTCCTCGTCGCGAATTTGGGTGAACCAGATGAGTGGATCTTTCGGCCAAAACTCAGGCAGTTTGAAATTGATAGTAGATATCGAAGATTCTGTACTCTGTGTATTTTCGCTTGTCATTCTGGATCGTCGGGGTCACCAATTTATAGAAATATTACCAATTTCTATATAATTTGAAATGACAATACACGAGTATTTAATGACAATTTATTGAATAATCAACTTGGGCGAGTTACATGTCAACGTTACAAAATATTAAATTTAATTTATATACCAGGCTACTACAATATGATATGACATCAAAGCAGTTATAACGCACACAACAGGTAGAACAATAAACTTCGACTTCGACAATGTTCACAATACAACTCTGCATTACAGCACCTGACAAGCATACAGTTGGAGCAGATTCGCTCGCACTGACCGTATAAAGACGACTTGGGAGGATAAATACGAGTGCACGCTGGATCTCCCCATTCTATCATCTCACATGGATACTATTGGAGCAGAATAGATCGTGGAGACCATATGAGACGGCATCAAAGCGGGAATACCGCACACAACAAGAAGATCAAGAAACTTCGACTTCGACTATGTTTGCACTGTGGCTCTGAATTCCAGCATCTGTTATGCCTACAGTTGGAGCAGATACGATCGCACTGACCATATTAGATGGCTTCGAAGAACATATAGAATGAACAATAGGCAAGTGGAGATACTTCGACAACATCAGTTTGCACACTGTATCTCTTTATTTCATATCATTTCGCAACGATCATATGAGACGACATCAAAACGAGTATGAAGCCTCCAACAGGCAGAACAAGGAACTTCGACTTCGACTATGTTCAAACTGTTACATTGCATTCCAGTATCTGACATGCCTACAGTTATAGCAGATACGATCGCACTGACCATGTATGACGACTTCGAAGGACATATAACGAGAACAATAGGCAAGTGAGTATACTTCGACATGATCAGTTCGCACACCGTATCTCTGTATTCTATCATCTCACATGGATACCTTCGTAGCATATCAGTTCGCAACGATCATATGTGACGACATCGAAACGGGTATAACGCACACAACAGGGAGAACAAGAAACTCCGACTTAGACTATATTGACACTGGAGATTTACTTTCCAGCATCTGACATGCCTACAGTTATAGCAGATACGATCGCACTGACCATATAGGACGACTTCGGAGGACATATAACGAGAACAATAGGCGAGTGAAGATACTTCGACAACATCAGTCTGCACACTGTATCTCTGTATTCTATCATCTCACATAGATAGCATATATGTTCGCAACGATCATATAAGACGACATCGATGCGAGTATAACGCACACAACAGGCAGAACAAGAAACTTCGACTCCAACTATGTTTACACTGTAACTCCGCATTCTAGCATCTGACATGCCTACAGCTATAGCAGAAACTATCGCACTGGCCATATAAGACGACTTTGAAGGACATATAACAATGACAATAGGCGAGTGAAGTCACTTTGCCAACATCAGTATGCACACTGTATCTCTGTATTGTATCAACTCACATGGATACCTTTGGAGCATGGTTTTTTGCAACGATCATATGAGTCGACATCGAATCGGGTATAACGCACACAACAGGCAGAACAAGAAACCTTGACTTCGACCATGAAACAGGCAAGTTTGAGTTACAATTAAGAAGACTTTTTCGTTGGTCGTCTTGATTTCCATCGAATTTTGGGCGAAAAACATTGTTACTCACCTTTTTTTTCTCAATGAACTTAGAATTATTCCGCGTCATGACGTCGTACTAATTTTTTTGTTTTTCGTGATACGGTGTTTGGACTTTCCCTATGTGGTAGGCCTATGCGAAAGTCGACAATGGTGTTGGGGTATGTTTCGATTTAGATTTTCGATATTTTGTGCCGTTCTCGAGATATTTGAGAAAATATGAATATCGGGAACAATTTATGAAGACTTTTCCGTTGGTCGTCTTGATTCCTATCGAATTTCGGGCGAAAAACATACACTTGTCACTCACTATTTTTCTCAATGAACTCGGAATTATTCCGCGTCATGACGTCGTACTGATTTTTTTGTTTTTCGTGATACGGTGTTCGGACTTTCTCCATGTGGTAGGCTTTTGCGAAAGTTGACAGGGGCGTTATGGTATTCTTTGATTTAGATTTTCTATATTTATTGCCGTTCTCGAGATATTTGAGAAAATATGAATATCAGGACTTTGAAAAATTTCATCAAAAATAATACTTTTCCAATTTTTTTTTCCAGTAAAGAGGCAATTTTGAGTAAAAATTCATGAAGATTTTTTCGTTGGTTGTCTTGATTTCTATCGAATTTTGGACAAAAAACATAAAATTATCACTCACCTTTTTTTTTTCAATGAACTTAGAATTTTTTCGCGTCATAAGGTCGTACTATATTTTTTGTTTTTCGTGATACGGTGTTTGGACTTTTTCCATGTGGTAGGCCTTTGCGGAAGTCGACAAGGGTGTTGGAGAATTTTTCGATTTATATTCTCGATGTTTTGTGCCTCGGAAAATTTGAGAAAATATGAATATCGGGACTTGAAAAAATCTCATCAAAAATATTACTTTTCCAATTTTCTTTTCCAGTAAAGTGGCAATTTTGAGTAACAATTCATGAAGACTTTCTCGTTGGTTGTCTTGATTTCTATCGAATTTCGGGCGACAAAACATACACTTGTCACTCACCTTTTTTATTCAATGAACTAAGAATTATTTCGCGTAATGGCGTCGTACTAATTTTCGTGTTTTTCGTGATACAATGTTCAGACTTTCTCCATGTGGTAGGCCGTTGCGAAAGTCGACGAGGGTGTTGGGGTATTTTTTGATTGAGATTTTCGAAATTCATTGCCGTTCTCGAGATATTTGAGAGAATATGTATATCGGGACTTTGAAAAATGTCATCAAGAATAATACCTCTCCAATTCTTTCTTCCAGTAAACAGGCAATTTTGAGTAACAATTCATGAAGACTTTTTCGTTGGTCGTCTTGATTTCTATCGAATTTTGATTTAGATTTTCAAAATTCATTGCTGTTCTCGAGATATTTGAGACAATATGAATATCGGGACTTGAGAAAATTTTATCAAAAATGATACTTTTCCAATTTTTTTCTTCCAGTAAAGAGGCGATTTTGAGTAACAATGTATTGAGACTTTTTCGTTGGTCGTCTTGATTTCTATCGAATTCCGGGCGGAAAACATACTCTTGTCACTCACTATTTTTTTCAATGAACTTGGAATTATTCCGCGTCATGACGTCGTACTGATTTTTTTGTTTTTCTTCCACTTCCACCATGTGGTAGGCTTTTGCGGAAGTCGACAGGGGCGTTGGGGTATTCTTTGATTCAGATTTTCTATATTCATTGCCGTTCTCGAGATATTTCATCAAAAATAATACTTTTCCATTTTTTTTCCAGTAAAGAGGCAATTTTGAGTAACAATTCATGAAGACTTTTTCGTTGGTCGTCTTGATTTCCATCAAATTTTGGGCGAGAGACATACACTTGTCACTCACCTCTTTTTAATCAAGGAACTTTGAAGTATTTCGCGTCATGACGTCGTACTAATTTTTTTGTTTTTCGTGATACGGTGTTCGGACTTGCTCCATGTGGTAGGCCTTTGCGAAAGTCGACAAGGGTGTTGGAGTATTCCTCGATATATATTCTCGATGTTTTGTGCCTTTCTAGAAATATTCGAGAAAATATAAATATCGGGACTTGAAAAAATCTCATCAAAAATATTACTTTTCCAATTTTTTTTCCAGTAAAGAGGCAATTTTGAGTAACAATGTATAGGAAATTTCTCGTTGATCCTCTTGATTTCTATCGAATTCTGGGCAAAAAACATACAATTGTCACTCACCTTTTTTTTTTCAATGAACTTAGAATTATTTCGCGTCATGACGTCGTACAAATCTTTTTGTTTTTCGTGATATAATGTTCGGACTTTCTCCATGTGGTCGGTCGTTGCGGAATTCGACAGGAGTGTTGGTGTATTTTTCGATTCAGATTTTCGATATTTTGTGCCGTTCTCGAGATATTTGAGAAAATATGAATATCGATACTTAAAAAAAAATCATCGGAAATAAAACTTTTCCAATTTTTCTCTTTCAGTAAAGACATAAAAACATACAATTGTCACTACCTTTTTTTTTTCCATTGAACTTAGAATTATTTCGCGTCATGACGTCATACTAATTTTTTGTTTTTCGTGAAACGGTGTTCGGACTTTCTCCATGTGGTAGGCCTATGCGGAAGTCGACAATGGTGTTGGGGTATATTTCGATTTAGATTTTCGACATAGTGCCGTTCTCGAGATATTTGAGAAAATATGAATATCGGAACTTTGAAAAATTTCATCAAAAATAATACCTTTCCAATTTTTTTGTCCAGTAAAGAGGCAATTTTGAGTAACAATTGATGGAGACTTTTTTGTTGGTCGTCTCGATTTCTATCGAATTTCGGGCGACAAAACATACACTTGTCACTCATCTTTTTTATTCAATGAACTTAGAATTATTTCGCGTAATGGCGTCGTACTAATTTTCGTGTTTTTCGTGATACAATGTTCAGACTTTCTCCATGTGGTAGGCCTATGCGGAAGTCGACAATGGTGTTGGTGTATATTTCGATTTAGATTTTCGACAAAGTGCCGTTCTCGAGATATTTGAGAAAATATGAATATCGGGACTTTGAAAAATTTCATCAAGAATAATACCTTTCCAATTTTGAGTAACAATTGATGGAGACTTTTTTGTTGGTCGTCTTGATTTCTATCAAATTTCGGGCGACAAAACATACACTTGTCACTCATCTTTTTTATTCAATGAACTTAGAATTATTTCGCGTAATGGCGTCGTACTAATTTTCGTGTTTTTCGTGATACAATGTTCAGACTTTCTCCATGTGGTAGGCCGTTGCGTAAGTCGACAAGGGTGTTGGGGTATATTTTGATTAAGATTTTCGAAATTCATTGCCGTTCTCGAGATATTTGAGAGAATATGTATATCAAGACTTGAGAAAATTTCATCAAAAATGATACTTTTCCAATTATTTTCTTCCAGTAAAGAGGCAATTTTGAGTAACAATGTATCGAGACTTCTCCGTTGGTCGTCTTGATTCCTATCGAATTTCGGACGAAAAACATACACTTGTCACTCACTATTTTTTTCAATGAACTCGGAATTATTCCGCGTCATGACGTCGTACTGATTTTTTTGTTTTTCGTGATACGGTGTTCGGACTTTCTCCACGTGGTAGGCTTTTGCGAAAGTTGACAGGGGCGTTATGGTATTCTTTGATTCAGATTTTCTATATTTATTGCCGTTCTCGAAATATTTGAGAAAATATGAATATCGGGACTTTGAAAAATTTCATCAAAAATAATACTTTTCCAATTTTTTTCACCAGTAAAGAGGCAATTTTGAGTAACGATTCATGAAGATTTGTTCGTTGGTTGTCTTGATTTCTATCGAATTTTGGACAAAAAACATAAAATTATCACTCACCTTTTTTTTTTTCAATGAACTTAGAATTTTTTCGCGTCATAAGGTCGTACTATATTTTTTGTTTTTCGTGATACGGTGTTTGGACTTTTTCCATGTGGTAGGCCTTTGCGGAAGTCGACAAGGGTGTTGGAGAATTTTTCGATTTATATTCTCGATGTTTTGTGCCTCGGAAAATTTGAGAAAATATGAATATCGGGACTTGAAAAAATCTCATCAAAAATATTACTTTTCCAATTTTCTTTTCCAGTAAAGAGGCAATTTTGAGTAACAATTCATGAAGACTTTCTCGTTGGTTGTCTTGATTTCTATCGAATTTTGGGCGACAAAACATACACTTGTCACTCACCTTTTTTATTCAATGAACTAAGAATTATTTCGCGTAATGGCGTCGTACTAATTTTCGTGTTTTTCGTGATACAATGTTCAGACTTTCTCCATGTGGTAGACCGTTGCGAAAGTCGACAAGGGTGTTGGGGTATTTTTTGATTAAGACGTCTCGAGATATTTGAGAAAATATGAATATCGGGACTTTGAAAAATTTCATCAAAAATAATACTTTTCCAATTTTTTTTACCAGTAAAGAGGCAATTTTGAGTAACGATTCATGAAGATTTTTTCGTTGGTTGTCTTGATTTCTATCGAATTTTGGACAAAAAACATGAAATTATCACTCACCTTTTTTTTTTTCAATGAACTTAGAATTTTTTCGCGTCATAAGGTCGTACTATATTTTTTGTTTTTCGTGATACGGTGTTTGGACTTTCTCCATGTGGTAGGCCTTTGCGGAAGTCGACAAGGGTGTTGGAGAATTTTTTGATTTATATTCTCGATGTTTCGTGCCTCGGAAAATTTGAGAAAATATGAATATCGGGACTTGAAAAAATCTCATCAAAAATATTACTTTTCCAATTTTCTTTTCCAGTGAAGAGGCAATTTTGAGTAACAATTCATGAAGACTTTCTCGTTGGTTGTCTTGATTTCTATCGAATTTTGGGCGACAAAACATACACTTGTCACTCACCTTTTTTATTCAATGAACTAAGAATTATTTCGCGTAATGGCGTCGTACTAATTTTCGTGTTTTTCGTGATACAATGTTCAGACTTTCTCCATGTGGTAGGCCGTTGCGAAAGTCGACAAGGGTGTTGGGGTATTTTTTGATTAAGATTTTCGAAATTCATTGCCGTTCTCGAGATATTTGAGAGAATATGTATATCGGGACTTTGAAAAATGTCATCATGAATAATACCTCTCCAATTCTTTCTTCCAGTAAACAGGCAATTTTGGGTAACAATTCATGAAGACTTTTTCGTTGGTTGTCTCGATTTCTATCGAATTTTGGTCAAAAAACATACAATTGTCCCTCACCTTTTTTTTTTTCAATGAACTTAGAATTATTTCGCGTCATGACGTCGTACTAATTTTTTGTTTTACGTGATACGGTGTTCGGACTTTCTCCAT
>OU896708.1:31752402-31860396 GCA_918026855.4 Phaedon cochleariae
CTCGAGAATTGAACTTGGAGGTTGAACTTGAAGTTTGAACTTGGAGGTTGAACTTGAAGGTTGAACTTGAAGTTTGAACCTAAAGTAATACTTGTAGGTTCAACTTGAAGGTTGATCTCGAAGGTTGAACTTGAAGGTTGAACTTGAAGGTTGAATTCGAAGTTTGAACTTGATGGTTGAACTTGAAGTTTGAACTTGAAGTTGAACTCGGAGTTGAACTTGGAGGTTGAACTTGAAGGTTGTACTTGGAGGCTAAACTTGAAGGTTGAACTTGAAGATTCGACTTGAGGCTTGAACTTGAAGGTAGAACTTGGAGTTTGAACTTGAAGATTGAACTTGAAGGTTGACCTTGAAGTTTTAACTTGAAGTTTGAACTTGAAGTTCGAACTTGAAGGTCGAACTTGAAGGTTGAACTTATAGGATGAACTTGGAGTTTGAACTTGAAGTTGGACTTGGAGGTTGAACTTGAAGGTTTTACTCGAAGGTTTAACTTGGAGGTTGAACTTGAAGATTTGACTTGAAGTTTGAACTTGGAGTTTGAACTTGAAGTTTGAACTTGAAGGTTGAACTTGAAGGTTGAAATTGAAGTTTCAACTTGAAGTTTGAACTTGAAGTTTGAACTCGAAGGTTGAACCTAAAGGTTGAACTTGAAGTTTGAACTCGCAGTTAAACATGAAGGTCGAACTTGAAGGTTGAGCTTGGAGGTTGTACTTGAAGGTTCAACTTGAAGGTTCTACTTGAAGGTTGAACTTGAAGTTTGAACATGCAGGTTGAACTTGAAGGATGTACTTGAAGGTTCAACTTGAAAGTTGAACTTGAAATTTCAACGTGAATTCTGAACTTGAAGGTTCAATTTGAAGTTTGAACTTGAAGGTTGAACTTGAAGGTTGAACTCGAAGTATGATTTCGAATGTTGAAATTGAAGTTAAACTCGAAGGTTGAACTAGAAGGTTGAACTTGCAGGCTGAACTTGAAGTTTGAACTTGAAGGTTGAACATGAAGGTTGATCTCGGAGTTTGAACTTGGATGTTAAACTTGAAGGTTGAACTTGGAGTTTGAACTTGAAGGTTGAACTTGAAGGTTGAACTTGGAGTTTGAACTTGAAGGTTCAACTTGGAGTATGAGGTTGAAGGTTCAACTTGGAGTTTGAGGTTGAAGGTTCAACTTGAAGGTTTTACTTGAAGTTCGAACTTGGAGGTTGAACTCGAAGGTTGAACTTGAAGTTTGAACTTGGAGTTGAACTTGAAGGTTATACTTGAAGTTTGAACTTGAAGGTCGAACTTGAAGGTTCAACTAGAAGTTTGAACTTGAAAGAAGATCTTGAAGATTGAGTTTGAAGTTTGAAGTTTGAACTCGAAGTTGAACTTGCAGGTTGAACTTGAAGGTTGAACTTGGAGGTTGAACTTGAAGGTTGAACTTGAACGTTGAACTTGAAGGTTCAACTTGAAGGTTCAACTTGAAGGTTCAACTTGAAGGTTCAACTTGAAGGTTCAACTTGAAGGTTCCACTTGAAGGTTGAACTTGAATGTTGAACTTGAAGTTTGAACTTGCAGTTAAACATGAAGGTTGAACTTGAAGGTTGAGTTTGGAGGTTGTACTTGGGGGTTCAACTTGGAGGTTGTACTTGAAGGTTCAACTTGAAAGTTGAACTTGAAGTTTGAACGTGAATTCTGAACTTGAAGGTTCAATTTGAAGTTTGAACTCGAAGGTTGAACTTGAAGGTTGAACTCGAAGATTGAATTTCGATGTTGAAATTGAAGTAAAACTTAAAGGTTGAACTAGAAGGTTGAACTTGAAGGTTGAAATGGGAGTTTGAAATTCAAGGTTGAACTTGAAGGTTGATCTCGGAGTTTGAACTTGAAGGTTGAACTTGAAGTTTGAACTTGAAGTTTGGACTTGGAGGTTGAAACTGAAGGTTGAACTTGAAGGTTCAATTCGAAGTTGAAATTTGAAGGTTGAACTTGAAGGTTGAAATTGGAGTTTGAGCTTGAAGGTTCAACTTGGAGTTCGAGCTTGAAGGTTCTACTTGAAGTTCGAACTTGGAGGTTGAACTCGGAGTATGAACTTGAAGGTCGAACTGGAAGGTTGAACTTGAAGGTTGTACTTGAAGGTTGAACTCGAAGTTTGAATTTGAATGTTGAAACTGAATTTAAACTTGAAGGTTGAATTAGAATGTTGAACTTGAAGGTTGAACTTGATGTTTGAACTTGAAGGTTGAACTTGATGGTTGATCTCGAAGTTTGAAATTGAAGGTTGAACTTGAAGTTTGAACTTGAAGGTTGAACTTGAAGGTTGATCTTGAAGTTTGAAATTGAAGGTTGAACTTGAAGTTTGAAATAGAAGGTTGAATTTGTAGTAAAAACTTGAAGGTTGAACTTGGAAGATGAACTTGGAGTTTGAGCTTGAAGGTTAAACTTGGAGTTTGAACTCGAAGGTTGAACTTGAAGGTTGAACTCGAAGTTTGAATTTGAATGTTGAAACTGAATTTAAACTTGAAGGTTGAATTAGAATGTTGAACTTGAAGGTTGAACTTGAAGTTTGAACATGAAGGTTGAACTTGAAGGTTGATCTCGAAGTTTGAAATTGAAGGTTGAACTTGAAGTTTGAAATTGAAGGTTCAATTTGTAGTGAAAACTTGAAGGTTGAACTTGAAAGATGAACTTGGAGTTTGAGCTTGAAGGTTAAACTTGGAGTTTGAGCTTGAAGGATCAACTTGAAGGTTCTACTTGAAGTTCGAACTTAGAGGTGGAACTCGAAGTTTGAACTTGAAGGTCGAACTTGGAGGTTGAACTTGAAGTTTGAACTTGGAGTTGAACTCGGAGGTTGAACTTGAAGGTTGTACTTGGGGGTTTGACTTGGAGGTTGAACTTGAAGGTTCAACTCGAAGTTTGAGCTTGAAGGTTGAACTTGGAGTTTGAACTTGAAGGTTGAACTTGAAGGTTCAACTCGTAGTTTGAACTTGAAAGAAGATCTTGAAGATTGAACTTGGAGTTCGAACTTGCAGTTGAACTTGAAGGTTGAACTTGAAGGTTGAACTTGGAGGTTGAACTTGAAGGTTGAACTCGAAGGTTCAACTTGAAGGTTGAACTTGGAGGTTGAACTTGAAGGTTGAACTTGGAGGTTGAACTTGGAGTTTAATTTCGAAGGTTGAACTTGGAGGTTAAACTTGAAGGTTGAACTCGAAGGTTGAACTCAAAGGTTGAACTTGGAGGTTGAACTTGAAGGTTGAACTTGAAGGTTGTACTTGAAGGTTCAACTTGAGAATTGAACTTGAAGTTTGAACTTGGAGGTTGAACTTGAAGGTTGAACTTGAAGTTTGAACCTAAAGTAATACTTGAAGGTTCAACTTGAAGGTTTAACCTGAAGGTTGAACTTGAAGTTGGAACTTGAAAATAAACTTGATGGTTGAACTTGAAGGTTGTACTTGAAGGTTGTACTTGAAATTTCAACTTGGAGTTTGAACGTGAGGTTGAACTTAAAGGTTCAACTTGGAATTTCAACTTGAAGTTTGATCTCGAAGGTTGAACTTAAAGGTCGAACTTGAAGGTTGAACTTGAAGTTTGAACTTGATGGTTGAACTTGAAGTTTGAACTTGAAGTTGAACTCGAAGTTGAACTTGGAGGTTGAACTTGAAGGTTGTACTTGGAGGCTCAACTTGAAGGTTGAACTTGAAGATTTGACTTGAAGTTTGAACTTGAAGGTAGAACTTGGAGTTCGAACTTGAAGATTGAACTTGAAGGTTGACCTTGAAGTTTTAACTTGAAGTTTGAACTTGAAGTTTGAACTTGAAGGTTGAAATTGGAGGTTGAACTTGAAGGTTGAACTTGAAGGTTGAACTTGAAGGTTGAACTTGAAGGTTGAACTTGAAGGTTGAACTTAAGGGTTCAACTTGAAGGTTCAACTTGAAGGTTCAACTTGAAGGTTCAACTTGAAGGTTCAACTTGAAGGTTCAACTCGAAGGTTCCACTTGTAGGTTGAACTTGAATGTTGAACTTGAAGTTTGAACTCGCAGTTAAACATGAAGGTTGAGCTTGGAGGTTGTACTTGAAGGTTCAACTTGAAGGTTGTACTTGAAGGTTTAACTTGAAAGTTGAACTCGAAGTTTGAACGTGAATTCTGAACTTGAAGGTTCAATTTGAAGTTTGAAATCGAAGGTTGGACTTGAAGGTTGAACTCGAAGATTGAATTTCAATGTTGAAATTGAAGTTAAACTTGAAGGTTGAACTAGGAGGTTGAACTTGAAGGTTGAACTGGAAGTTTGAACTTCAATGTTGAACTTGAAGGTTGATCTCGGAATTTGAACTTGAAGGTTGAACTTGAAGGTTGAACTCGAAGGTTCAATTTGAAGTGAAACTTGAAGGTTGAACTTGAAGGTTGAAATTGGAGTTTGAGCTTGAAGGTTCTACTTGAAGTTCGAACTTGGAGGTTGAACTCGGAGTTTGAACTTGAAGGTCGAACATGAAGGTTGAACTTGAAATTTGAACTTGGAGTTGAATTTGAAGGTTGAACCTGAAGGTTGAACTTGAAGGTTGTACTTGGGGGTTTGACTTGAAGGTTGATTTTGCAGTTTGAGCTTGAAGGTTGAACTTGGAGTTTGATCTTGAAGGTTGAACTTGGAGGTTGAACTTGAAGGTTGAACTTGAAAGTTGTACTTGAAGGTTCAACTTGAAAGTTGAACTTGAAGTTTGAACGTGAATTCTGAACTTAAAGGTTCAATTTGAAGTTTGAACTCGAAGGTTGAACTTGAAGGTTGAACTCGAAGATTGAATTTCGATGTTGAAATTGAAGTAAAACTTGAAGGTTGAACTAGAAGGTTGAACTTGATGGTTGGAATGGAAGTTTGAAATTCAAGGTTGAACTTGAAGGTTGATCTCGGAGTTTGAACTTGAAGGTTGAACTTGAAGTTTGAACTCGAAGTTTAGACTTGGAGGTTGAAACTGAAGGTTGAACTTGAAGGTTCAATTCGAAGTTGAAATTTGAAGGTTGAACTTGAAGGTTGGAATTGGAGTTTGAGCTTGAAGGTTCAACTTGGAGTTCGAGCTTGAAGGTTCTACTTGAAGTACGAACTTGGAGGTTGAACTCGGAGTATGAACTTGAAGGTCGAACTGGAAGGTTGAACTTGAAGGTTGTACTTGAAGGTTGAACTCGAAGTTTGAATTTGAATGTTGAAACTGAATTTAAACTTGAAGGTTGAATTAGAATGTTGAACTTGAAGGTTGAACTTGATGTTTGAACTTGAAGGTTGAACTTGAAGGTTGATCTCGAAGTTCGAAATTGAAGGTTGAACTTGAAGTTTGAACTTGAAGGTTGAACTTGAAGGTTGATCTCGAAGTTTGAAATTGAAGGTTGAACTTGAAGTTTGAAATAGAAGATTCAATTTGTAGTAAAAACTTGAAGGTTGAACTTGAAAGATGACCTTGGAGTTTGAGCTTGAAGGTTAAACTTGGAGTTCGAACTCGAAGGTTGAACTTGAATGTTGAAACTGAATTTAAACTTGAAGGTTGAATTAGAATGTTGAACTTGAAGGTTGAACTTGAAGTTTGAACATGAAGGTTGAACTTGAAGGTTGATCTCGAAGTTTGAAATTGAAGGTTGAACTTGAAGTTTGAAATTGAGGGTTCAATTTGTAGTGAAAACTTGAAGGTTGAACTTGAAAGATTAACTTGGAGTTTGAGCTTGAAGGTTGAACTTGGAGTTTGAACTTGCAGTTGAACTTGAAGGTTGAACTTGAAGGTTGAACTTGGAGGTTGAACTTGAAGGTTGAACTTGAAGGTTCAACTTGAAGGTTGAACTTGGAGGTTGAACTTGAAGGTTGAACTTGAAGGATGAACTTGGAGTTTGAGCTTGAAGGTTAAACTTGGAGTTTGAGCTTGAAGGTTCAACTTGACGGTTCTACTTGAAGTTCGAACTTGGAGGTTGAACTCGAAGTTTGAACTTGAAGGTCGAACTTGGAGGTTGAACTTGAAGTTCGAACTTGTAGTTGAACTTGAAGGTTGAACTTGAAGGTTGTACTTGGGGGTTTGACTTGAAGGTTGAACTTGAAGGTTCAACCCGAAGTTTGAGCTTGAAGGTTGAACTTGGAGTTTGAACTTGAAGGTTGAACTTAAGGGTTCAACTTGAAGGTTCAACTTGAAGGTTCAACTTGAAGGTTCAACTCGAAGGTTCCACTTGTAGGTTGAACTTGAATGTTGAACTTGAAGTTTGAACTCGCAGTTGAACATGAAGGTTGAGCTTGGAGGTTGTACTTGGGGGTTCAACTTGAAGGTTGTACTTGAAGGTTTAACTTGAAAGTTGAACTCGAAGTTTGAACGTGAATTCTGAACTTGAAGGTTCAATTTGAAGTTTGAACTCGAAGGTTGAACTTGAAAGTTGAACTTGGAGGTTGAACTTGGAGTTTAATTTTGAAGGTTGAACTTGGAGGTTAAACTTGAAGGTTGAACTCGAAGGTTGAACTCGAAGGTTGAACTTGGAGGTTGAACTTGAAGGTTGAACTTGGAGGTTGTACTTGAAGTTTCAACTTGAGAATTGAACTTGAAGGTTGAACTTGAAGTTTGAACTTGGAGATTGAACTTGAAGGTTGAACTTGAAGTTTGAACCTAAAGTAATACTTGAAGGTTCAACTTGAAGGTTTAACCTGAAGGTTGAACTTGAAGTTGGAACTTGAAAATAAACTTGATGGTTGAACTTGAAGGTTGTACTTGAAGGTTGTACTTGAAATTTCAACTTGGAGTTTGAACGTGAGGTTGAACTTAAAGGTTCAACTTGGAATTTCAACTTGAAGTTTGATCTCGAAGGTTGAACTTAAAGGTCGAACTTGAAGGTTGAACTTGAAGTGTGAACTTGATGGTTGATCTTGAAGTTTGAACTTGAAGTTGAACTCGAAGTTGAACTTGGAGGTTGAACTTGAAGGTTGTACTTGGAGGCTTAACTTGAAGGTTGAACTTGAAGATTTGACTTGAAGTTTGAACTTGAAGGTAGAACTTGGAGTTTGAACTTGAAGATTGAACTTGAAGGTTGACCTTGAAGTTTTAACTTGAAGTTTGAACTTGAAGTTTGAACTTGAAGGTTGAAATTGAAGGTTGAACTTGAAGGTTGAACTTGAAGGTTGAACTTGAAGGTTGAACTTGAAGGTTGAACTAAAGGGTTCAACTTGAAGGTTCAACTTGAAGGTTCAACTTGAAGGTTCAACTTGAAGGTTCAACTCGAAGGATCCACTTGTAGGTTGAACTTGAATGTTGAACTTGAAGTTTGAACTCTCAGTTGAACATGAAGGTTGAGCTTGGAGGTTGTACTTGGGGGTTCAACTTGAAGGTTGTACTTGAATGTTTAACTTGAAAGTTGAACTCGAAGTTTGAACGTGAATTCTGAACTTGAAGGTTCAATTTGAAGTTTGAACTCGAAGGTTGAACTTGAAGGTTGAACTCGAAGATTGATTTTCAATGTTGAAATTGAAGTTAAACTTGAAGGTTGAACTAGGAGGTTGAACTTGAAGGTTGAACTGGAAGTTTGGACTTCAATGTTTAACTTGAAGGTTGATCTCGGAATTTGAACTTGAAGGTTGAACTTGAAGGTTGAACTCGAAGGTTCAATTTGAAGTAAAACTTGAAGGTTGAACTTGAAGGTTGAAATTGGAGTTTGAGCTTGAAGGTTCTACTTGAAGTTCGAACTTGGAGGTTGAACTCGGAGTTTGAACTTGAAGGTCGAACATGAAGGTTGAACTTGTAATTTGAACTTGGAGTTGAATTTGAAGGTTAAACCTGAAGGTTGAACTTGAAGGTTGTACTTGGGGGTTTGACTTGAAGGTTGAACTTGCAGTTTGAGCTTGAAGGTTGAACTTGGAGTTTGAACTTGAAGGTTGAACTTGAAGGTTGAACTTGAAGGTTGAACTTGAAGGTTGAACTTGAAGGTTGAACTTGAAGGTTGAACTTGAAGGTTGAACTTGAAGGTTGAACTTGAAGGTTGTACTTGATGGTATCTTTACTTGCCTATTGTTCTCGTTATAAGTCCTTTCAAGTCGTACAATAGGCGAATGGAAAAACATTGACTTCATCGTCGTGCACACTATATCTCCCTACCTTATCCTCTCACATAGACACTATTGAAGAAGGCAAGTTTGCAATAATCATATAAAGCGACTCTCAGCAGGCATAACGCACACAGCTCGTAGAACAAGGAACTTCGACTCCGACTATGTTTACACGGTAACTCTGCAATCTAGCATCTGACATGCCTTGGGCAAATAAAGATACATTGACTTCATCAGTCTACACACTATATCTCTCTATCCATTAATTTCACATGGACACTTTTGGAGCAGACAAATTCGCGATGACTATATAGGACGACATCGAAGCGGGTATAGCGCACACAACTTGCAGAACGAGAAACTTCGACTTCGACAATGTTTACACTGTGAGTCTGCAGTCTATCATATGACATGTATGAAATTGAAGCATAAACGATCGCAGTGACCATATAGGGAGATTCTGAAGAGGATGAAG
Organism: Phaedon cochleariae; assembly: GCA_918026855.4. Classification (NCBI taxonomy): domain Eukaryota; kingdom Metazoa; phylum Arthropoda; class Insecta; order Coleoptera; family Chrysomelidae; genus Phaedon; species Phaedon cochleariae. The sequence continues at coordinate 31,760,904 of OU896708.1, forward strand.
CGAGTACAACAGGGGAATGGGGATACATCGACTTCATCGTTGTGCACACTATTTCTCTCTATCCTAACATCTCACATAGATACTAGTAGAGCAGACAGGTTCGCAAAGAACATATAGAATGATTTCGAGGCTGGCATAACGTACACAACTCGCAGAACAAGAAACTTCTACTTCGACTATGATAACACTGTGACTCTCCAGTCTAGCATATGACGAGCATACAGTTGAAGCAGATACGATTGCAGTGACCGTATAAGACGACTCTGTAGGATATATAACGAGAACAATAGGCAAATGAGGAAACATCGACACCATATCCCTCTATCCTTTCAACTCACATGGATACTATCGAAGCGGAAAAGTCCGCAATTACCATATATGACGACTCTCAAGCAGGTATAACGCACACAACTTGCAGAACAAGAAACTCCGACTTTGACAATTTTTACACTGTAACTCTGCAGTCTAGCATCTGACATGTATGAAATCGAAGCAGAAACGATCGCAGAGACCATATAAGACTGGTATATATTGAGAACAACAGGCAAATGGGGATACATCGACTTCATCATTGTGCACACTATATCTCTTTATCCTATTATATAACATGGACACTATTGAAGCAGACAAGTTTGCAATAACCATATGAGACGACTTACATGCAGGTTCAACGCACACAGCTTGCAGAACTATTAATTTCGACTTCGACTATGTTTACACTGTCACTCTGCAGTCTAGCATCTGACATGTATACAGTTGAAGCAGATACGATTACAGTGACCATAAAAGACGACTTTGAAGGGTTCAATGCGAGTACAACAGGCGAATGGAATAACATTGACTTCATCGTCGTGCACACTATATCTCCCTATCCTATCGTCTCACATGTACACGATTGAAGCAGGCAAGTTAGAAATAATCACATGAAACGACCCTCAAGCGGGCATAACGCAAACAGCTCGCAGGACCAGAAACTTTGACTCCGACTATGTGCACACTGTAACTCTAACTGCAATCTAGCATCTGACATGACAGCAGGTACGACCACGATGACAATATGAGAGGACCTAGAGGGGAATATAACGAGTACCTTAGGCAAATAAAGATACATCGCCTTCATCAGTGTGCACACAATATCTATCCTATAATCTCACATGGACACTATTGAAGCCGACAGGTGGGCAATGACCATATAAGACGACTTTCAAGCAGATATTTCGCACACAACTTGCAGAACGAGAAACTTTTACTACGACTATGTTTAGACTGTAACTCTGCAGTCTAGTTACTGACATGTATACAATTGAAGCGAGAACACTCGCAGTGCCTATATTAGACGATTCTGAAGAGGATATTGCGAGTACAACAGGCAATAAGGGATACATCGACTTCATCGTTGTGCGATCCAACCATCTCACATGGATACTAGTGAAGCAGACAGGTTCGCAACGACCATATAAGACGTTTTCGAGGCTGGATAACTCTGGAGCATATCAGCAACGATCGACACATCATAACGGGTATAACGCACACAACAAGAAGAACAAGAAACTTCGAATTCGACTATACTGACACTGGGGCTCTGAATTCTAGCAACTAACATGCCTGCAGTTGATGCAGATACGATCGCGCTGATTTTATAAGACGACTTTGGAGGACGATAACGAGAACAATCGGCAAATGATGATACTTCGACAACATCAGTCTGCACACTGTGTCTCTGTATCCTCTCATCTCACGTGAATATTTTGGTAGCAAATTAGTAAGCAACGATCATATGATATGACATCGAAGCAGTTATAACGCACACAACAGGTAGAACAATAAACTTCGACTTCGACAATATTCACAATACAACTCTGCATTCCAGCACCTGACAAGCATACAGTTGAAACAGATTCGCTCGCACTGACCGTATAAAGACGACTTGGGAGGATAAATACGAGTGCACGCTGTATCTCCCCATTCTATCAACTCACATGGATACTATTGGAGCAGAATAGATCGTAGAGACCATATGAGACGGCATCACAGCGAGAATACCGCACACAACAAGGAGATCAAGAAACTTCTACTTCGACTATGTTTGCACTGTGGCTCTGAATTCTAGCATCTGTTATGGCTACATTTGTAGCAGATACGATCGCACCATAGTAGATGGCTTCGAAGGACATATAGAATGAACAATAGGCAAGTGAAGTAACTTCGACAACATCAGTTTGCACACTGTATCTCTTTATTTTATCATCTCACATGGATACCTCTGGAGCATATCATTTTGCAACGATCATATGAGACGACATCGAAACGGGTATAAAGCCTCCAACAGGCAGAACAAGGAACTTCGACTTCGACTATGTTCACACTGTAACTTTGCATTCCAGCATCTGACATGCCTACAGTTATAGCAGATACGATCGCACTGACCATGTATGACGACTTCGAAGGACATATAACGAGAACAATAGGCAAGTGAGGAAACTTCGACATGATCAGTTCGCACACCGTATATCTGTATTCTATCATCTCACATGGATACCTTCGTAGCATATCAGTTCGCAACGATTATATGTGACCACATCGAAACGGGTATAACGCACACAACAGGGAGAACAAGAAACACCGACTTAGACTATATTGACACTGGAGCTTTACTTTCTAGCATCTGACATGCCTACAGTTATAGCAGATACGATCGCACTGTTCATATAGGACGACTCCGAAGGACATATAACAAGAACAATAGGCGAGTGAAGATACTTCGACAACATCAGTCTGCACATTGTATCTCTGTATTCTATCATCTCACATAGATACCTCTGAAGCATATATGTTCGCAACGATCATATAAGACGACATCGATGCGGGTATAACGCACACAACAGGAAGAACAAGAAACTTCGACTCCGACTATGATTACACTGTAACTCCGCATTCTAGCATCTGACATGCCTACAGCTATAGCAGATACGATCGCACTGACCATATGAGACGACTTCAAGAGACATATAACGAGAACAATTGGCAAGTGAAGATACTTCGACAACATCAGTCTGCACACTGTATCTCTGTATTCTTCCATCTCACATGGATACCTTGGAGCATGGTAGTTCGCAACGATCATATGAGATGACATCGAATCAGGTGAAACGCACACAATAGGCAGAACAAGAAACTTCGACTTTGACTATTTTCACACTGTAACTCTGCGTTCTAGCATCTGACATGCCTACAGTTGAAGACATATAATGAGAACAATAGGCAAGTGAAGATACTCCGACAACATCAGTCTGCACACTCTACCTCTGTATTCTATCATCTCACATAGGTGCCTTTGGAGCATATAAGTTCGCAACGATCATATGAGACGGCATCGAAGCAGGCATATGTCACACAACAGGAGACACAAGAAATTTCGACTTCGACTATGTTGACATTATGGCTCTGAATTCTTGCATTTGAAATGCCTACAGTTGAAGCAGATACGATCGCACTGAGCATATTGAACGACTTCGCAGGACATATAATGAAAACAATAGACAAGTGCAGATGCATCGACAACATCAGTCTGCACACTGTATCTCTGTATTCTATCATCTCACATGAATACCTTTGGAGCATTTTGGTTCGCATATGTGACATCGAAGTGGGTATAACGCACACAACAGGCAGAACAAGAAACTTCGACCCCGACCATGCTTACACTGTAACTCCGCATTCTAGCATCTGACATACCTATAGCTATAGCAGATACGATCGCACTGACCAAACAAAACGACTTCGAAAGACATATAACGAGAACAATAGGTAAGTGAAGATACTTGGACTTCAGTCTGCACACTGTATCTCTGTATACTAACATCTTACATGAATACCTCTGGAGCATATAAGTTTGCAACGATCGTATTAGACGCCATCGAAGCGGGTATAACGCACACATTAGGCAGAACAAGATTCTTCGACTCCGACTATGTTTACACTGTAACTTTGCATTCGAGCATCTGACATGCCTACAGTTATAGCAGATACGATCGCACTGACCATATAAGACGACTTGGAAGGACATATTACGAGATCAATAGGCAAGTGAAGAGACTTCGACATCAGTCTGCACACTGTATTTCTGTATTCTATCATCTCACATGGATATCTCTGGAACATATCAGTTCGCAACGATCCCATAAGATGGCTTCGATGCAGGTATATCGCACACTTTAGGCAGAACAAGAAACTTCGACTCCGACTATGTTCACACTGTAACTTTGCATTCTAGCATCTGACGATCGCACCGACCATATAAGACTACTTTGAAGGACTTATAACGAGAACAATAGGCAAGTGAGGATACTTTGATATCAGTCCGCAATCTGTAGCTCTGTATTCTATCATCTCACATGGATACTTTAGGAGCATATCAGTTCGCAACGATCATATGAGATGACATCAAAACGGCTATGACGAGTACAGTGTGCAGACTGATGTTGTCGAAGTATCTTCACTTGCCTATTGTTCTCGTTATATGTCCTTCAAAGTCGTCTCATATGGTCAGTGCGATCGTATCTGCTATATCTGTAGGCATGTCAGCATGCAGAAGTACAGTGTGCAGACTGATGTTGTTGAACTAACTCCACTTGCCTATTGTTCCCGTTATATGTCCTTCGAAGTCATCTTATATGGTCAGTACGACCGTATCTACTTTAGCTATAGGCATGTCAGATTCTAGAATGTGAAGCATATATGTTCTCAACGATCATATGAGACGACATCATATAAGACGACATCGAAGCGGTTATGTTCACTCTGTAACTTTGCATTCTAGCATCTGACGATCGCACTGCCAAATATGACGACTCTGAAGAAATTATAACGAGAACAGAAAGCAAGTTAAGGATACCTCGAAAACATCAGTCTGCACACTGTATCTCTGTATTTTATCATCTCACATGGATACCTCTGGAGCATATCAGTTCGCGAAGATCATATGAGACGACATCAAAATGGGTATAACGAATACAACAGAGAGAACAAGAAACTTCGACTTCAACTATGTTCACACTGTGGCTCTGGATTCTAGCATCTGACATGCCTACAGATGGAACAGATACGATCGCACTGACCATATAGGAAGACTGTGAAGGACATATAACGAGATAAATAGGCAGGTGAGTATACTTCGACAACATCAGTCTGCACACTGTATCTCTGTATTCTATCATCTCACATGGATACTTTCGAAGAGAATTAGTAGGCAACGATCATATAAGAAGACATTGAAGCGGTTATAACTCACACAATAGGCAGAACAAGAAACTATGACTTCGAATATGTTCACACTGTAACTCCGCATTCTTGCATCTGACATGCCTACAGCGTTAGCAGGTACGATCGCACTGACCATATGAGACGACTCCGAAGGGCATAATATAACGAGAACAATTGGCAAGTGAAAATACTTTGACAACATCAGTCTGCACACTGTATCTCTGTATTCTATCATCTCACATGTATACCTTTGGAGCATGGTAGTTCGCAACGATCATATGAGTTAACATCGAATCGGGTAGAACAGGCAGAACAAGAAACTCTGACTTCGACTATGTTAACTCTGTAACTTTGCATTCCAGCATCTGACGATCGCACTGACCATATAAGACGACTTCGAAGGACATATAACGAGAACAATTGGCAAGTGAAGATACTTTGACAACATCAGTCTGCACACTGTATCTCTGTATTCTATCATCTCACATAGATACCTCTGGAGCATATAAGTTCGCAACGATCATATGAGACGACATCGAAGCGGGTATAACGCACACAACAGGCAGAACAAGAAACTTCGGCTTCGACTATGTTCACTTCGTAACTTTGCATTCTAGCATCTTAAATGCCCATTCAAGAAGTATATATGACAGCTCATTATATGCGAGTGGAGTACCATACTTTTTCATATCCACCAAAAACTTCGATTCCAACAATCAAGAGTCGGTAAACCGGCGTGTTCGCCAAAACTTCGAATTTATCAATCTTGATAATAAGTCGGATATACATCTTATAGGGAGACATTGTCTAGTGTTTCCTGAATCAAAATAACGCTTACAACAGGGAGGGCAAGTAACTTCGACTTCGACTATGTTAACACTGTAACTTCGCATTCTAGCATCTGACATGCCTACAGTAATTGCAGATACGATCGCACTGACCATATAGGACGACTTCGAAGGACATACAACGAGAAGAATAGACAAGTGAAGATACTTCGACAACATCAGTCCGCATACCGTTTCTCTGTATTCTATCATCTCACATTGATACCTCTGGAGCATATTTGTTCACAACGATCACATAAGACGACATCGAAGCCGGTGTAACGCACACAACAGGCAGAACAAGAAACTTTGACTTTGAATATGTTCACTTCGTAACTTTGCATTCTAGCATCTTAAATGCCCATTCAAGAAGTATATATGACAGCTCATTATATGCGAGTGGAGTACCATACTCTTTCATATCCACCAAAAACTTCGATTCCAACAATCAAGAGTCGGTAAACCGGCGTGTTCGCCAAAACTTCGAATTTATCAATCTTGATAATAAGTCGAATATACATCTTATAGGGAGACATTGTTTAGTGTTTCCTGAATCAAAATAACGCTTACAACAGGGAGGACAAGTAACTTCGACTTCGACTATGTTTACACTGTAACTTCGCATTCTAGCATCTGACATGCCTACAGTAATTGCAGATACGATCGCACTGACCATATAGGACGACTTCGAAGGACATACAACGGGAAGAATAGGCTAGTGAAGATACTTTGACAACATCAGTCCGCATACCGTTTCTCTGTATTTTATCATCTCACATAGATACCTCTGGAGCATATTTGTTCACAACGATCACATAAGACGACAACGGAGCCGGTGTAACGCACACAACAGGCAGAACAAGAAACTTCGACTTTGAATATGTTCACACTGTAACTTCACATTCTAGAATCTGACATGCCTATAGCTATAGTAAATACGGTCGCATTGACCATATAAAATGACTTCGAAGGACATATAACGAGTACAATAGGCAAGTGAAGATACTTCGACAACATCAGTCGCACACTGTATCGCTGTATTCGATCACCTCACTTGAATTCCTCTGGAGCATATCGGTTCGCATCGATCATATGAGACGACATCAAAACGGGTATAACGCACACAACAGACAGAACAAGAAACTTCGACTTCGACTATGTATACACTGTAACTTTGCATTCTAGCATCTGACATGCCTACAGTTATAGTAGATTCGATCGCACTGACTATATAGGACGACTTCGAAAGACATATAACGAGAACAATAGGCAAGTAAGACACTTCGACAACAACATCAGTCTGCACACTGTATCTCTGTATTCTTTCATCTCACATACATACCTCTGAAGCATATATGTTCGAAACGATCATATGAGACGACATCGAAGCGGGTATAACGCACACAACAGGCAGAACAAGAAACTTCGACTCCGACTATGCTTACACTGTAACTACGCATTCTTGCATCTGACATGCCTACAGCAATAGCAGGTACGATCGCACTGACCATATAAGACGACTTCGAAGGACATATAACAAGAACAATAGGCAAGTGAAGATACTTTGACAAAATCAGTCTGCACATTATATCTCTCTATCTCATTATCTCACATAGATACCTCTGGAGCATATCAGTTCGCATCGATCATAAGAGCAACATCAAAACGGGTATAACGCACACAACAGGCAGAACAAGAAACTCCGACTTCGACTATGTTTACACTGTGGCTCTGGATTCTAGCATCTGACATGCCTACAGATGGAACAGATATGATCGCACTGACCATATAGGAAGACTGTGGAGGACATATAACAAGATGAATAGGCAGGTGAGGATACTTCGACAACATTAGTCTGTAGTCTGCACACTGTATCACTGTATTCTATCATCTCACATGGATACTTTCGAAGCGAATTAGTTCGCAACGATCATATAAGACGACATCGAAACGGTTATTACTCACACAATAGACAGAACAAGAAACTTTGACTTCGAATATGTCCACACTGTAACTCCGCATTCTTGCATCTGACATGCCTACGGCAATAGCAGGTACGATCGCACTGACCATATGAGACGACTCCGAAGGACATATAACGAGAACAATTGGCAAGTGAAAATACTTTGACAACATCAGTCTGCACAATGTATCTCTGTATTCTATCATCTCACATGGATACCTTTGGAGCATGGTAGTTCGCAACGATCATATGAGTTGACATCGAATCGGGTATAACGCACACAACAGGCAGAACAAGAAACTCTGAGTTTGACTATGTTAACTCTGTAACTTTGCATTCCAGCATCTGACGATCGCACTGACCATATAAGACGACTTCGAAGGACATATAACAAGAACAATAGGCAAGTGAAGAAACTTTGACAACATCAGTCTGCACACTGTATCTCTGTATTCTATCATCTCACATAGATACCTCTGGAGTTCGCAACGATCATATGAGACGACATCGAAGCGGGTATAACGCACACAACAGGCAGAACAAGAAACTTCGACTTCGACTATGTTTACTTCGTAACTTTGCATTCTAGCATCTTAAATGCCCATTCAAGAAGTATATATGACAGCTCATTATATGCGATTTGGGTACCATACTTTTTCATATCCACCAAAAACTTCGATTTCAACAATCAACGGTAAACCGGCGTGTTCGCCAAAACTTCGAATTTATCAATCTTGATAATAAGTCGGATATACATCTTATAGGGAGACATTGTCTAGTGTTTCCTGAATCAAAATAACGCTTACAACAGGGGGGGCAAGAAACTTTGACTTCGACTATGTTTACACTGTAACTTCGCATTCTAGCATCTGACATGCCTACAGTAATTGCAGATACGATCGCACTGACCATATAGGACGACTTCGAAGGACATACAACGAGAATAGGCATGTAAAGATACTTCGATAACATCAGTCCGCATACCGTTTCTCTGTATTTTATCATCTCACATAGATACCTCTGGAGCATATTTGTTCGCAACGATCACATAAGACGTCATCGAAGCCGGTGTAACGCACACAACAGGCAGAACAAGAAACTTCGACTTCGACTATGTTTACAATGTAACTTAGCATTCCAGCATCTGACATGCCTGAAGCTATAGCAGATACGATCGCACTGACCAAATAAGACGACTTCGAAGGACATATAACGAGAACAATAGGCAAGTGGAGATAGTTCGACAACATCAGTCTGCACATTGTATCTCTGTATTCTATCATCTCACATGGATACCTCTGAAGCATATGAGTTCGCAACTATTATATAAGACGACATCGAAGCGGGTATAACGCACACAACAGGCAGAACAAGAAACTTCGACTTCGACTATCTTTACACTGTAACTTTGCATTCTAGCATCTGAGATGCCTACAGTTATAGCAAATACGATCGCACTGAACATATAAGACGACTTTGAAGGACTCAAGATGAGAACAAACAGCAAGTGGAGATACTTCGAAAACTTCAGTCCGCACACTGTATCTCTGTATTCTATCATCTTACATGGATACCTTTGGAGCATATCAGTTCGCAACGATCATATGAGACGACTTCGAAGGACATATAACGAGAACAATAGGAGAGTGAAGATACTTTGACAACATCAGTCTGCACACTGTATCTCTGTATTCTATCATCTCACATATATACCTCTGGAGCATATGAGTTCGCAACGATCATGTGAGACGACATCGAAGCGGGTATAACGCACACAACAGGCAGAACAAGGAACTTCGACTTCGACTATGTTTACTTTGTAACTTCGCATTCTAGCATCTCAAATGCCCATTCAAGAAGTTTATATGACAGCTCATTATATGCGGGTGGAGAACTGTACTTTTTCATATCCACCAATAACTTCTATTCCAACAATCAAGGGTCGGTAAACCGGCGTGTTTGCCAAAACTTCGAATTTATCAATCTTGATAATAAGTCGGATATACATCTTATAGGTAGACATTGTCTAGTGTTTCCTGAATCAAAATAACGCTCACAACAGGGAGAGCAAGAAACTTCGACTTCGACTATGTTTACACTGTAACTACGCATTCTAGCATCTGACATGCCTACAGTATTTGCAGATACGATCGCACTGACCATATAGGACGACTTCGAAAGACATACAACGAGAAGAATAGGCAAGTGAAGATACTTCGACAACATCAGTCCGCATACCGTATCTCTGTAATCTATCATCTCACATAGATACCTCTGGAGCATATATGTTCCGCAACGATCACATAAGACGACATCGAAGCCGGTGTAACGCACACAACAGGCAGAACAAGAAACTTCGACTTCGACTATGTTCACACTGTAACTTAGCATACCAGCATCTGACATTCCTGAAGCTATAGCAGATACGGTCGCACTGACCAAAGAAGACGACTTCGAAGGACATATAACGGGAACAATAGGCAAGTGGAGATAGTTCAACAACATCAGTCTGCACACTGTACTTCTGCATGCTGACATGCCTACAGTTATAGCACATACGATCGCACTGACCATATGAGACGACTTTGAAGGACATATAACGAGAACAATAGGCAAGTGAAGATACTTCGACAACATCAGTCTGCACACTGTACCTCTGTTTTCTATCATAGTCGGAGTCGAAGTTTCTTGTTCTTCCTGTTGCATTCGTTATAGCCGTTTTGATGTCATCTCATATATTATGATCGTTGCGAACTGATATGCTCCTGAAGTATCCATGTGAGATGATAGAATGCAGAGCTACAGATTGCGGACTGATATCTAAGTATCCTCACTTGCCTATTGTTCCCGTTATGAGTCCTTAAAAGTAGTCTTATATGGTCAGTGCGATCGTCAGATGCTAGAATACAAAGTTACAGTGTGAACATAGTCGAAGTCGAAGTTTCTTGTTCTGCCTAATGTGTACGATATACCGGCTTCGAAGTCATCTTATGGGATCGTTGCGAACTAATATGTTCCAAAGGTATCCATGTCCTTCCAAGTCGTCTTATATGGTCAGTGCGATCGTATCTGCTATAACTGTAGGCATGTCAGATGCTCGAATGCAAAGTTACAGTGTAAACATAGTCGGAGTCGAAGAATCTTGTTCTGCCTAATGTGTGCGTTATACCCGCTTCGATAGCGTCTAATATGATCGTTGCAAACTTATATGCTCCAGAGGTATTCATGTGAGATGTTAGTATACAGAGATACAGTGTGCAGACTGAAGTCCAAGTATCTTCACTTACCTATTGTTCTCGTTATATGTCCTTCGAAGTCGTCTTGTTTGGTCAGTGCGATCGTATCTGCTATAGCTATAGGTATGTCAGATGCTAGAATGCGGAGTTACAGTGTGAGCATGGTCGGGGTCGAAGTTTCTTGTTCTGCCTGTTGTGTGCGTTATACCCACTTCGATGTCACATATGCGAACCAAAATGCTAAAAAGGTATTCATGTGAGATGATAGAATACAGAGATACAGTGTGCAGACTGATGTTGTCGATGCATCTTCACTTGTCTATTGTTTTCATTATATGTCCTGCGAAGTCGTTCAATATGCTCAGTGCAATCGTATCTGCTTCAACTGTAGGCATCTCAAATGCAAGAATTCAGAGCCGCAATGTCAACATAGTCGAAGTCGAAATTTCTTTTGTCTCCTGTTGTGTGACATATGCCTGCTTCGATGCCGTCTCATATGATCGTTGCGAACTTATATGCTCCAAAGGCACCTATGTGAGATGATAGAATACAGAGGTACAGTATGCAGACTGATGTTGTCGAAGTATCTTCACTTGCCTATTGTTCTCATTATATGTCTTCAACTGTAGGCATGTCAGATACTAGAATGCAGAGTTACAGTGTGAACATAGTCAAAGTCGAAGTTTCTTGTTCTGCCTATTGTGTGCGTTTCACCTGATTCGATGTCATCTCATATGATCGTTGCGACTATCATGCTCCAAAGGTATCCATGTGAGATGGAAGAATACAGAGATACAGTTTGCAGACTGATGTTGTCCAAGTATCTTCACTTGCCAATTGTTCTCGTTATATGTCTCTTGAAGTCGTCTCATATGGTCAGTGCGATCGTATCTGCTATAGCTGTAGGCATGTCAGATGCTAGAATACGGAGTTACAGTGTAAACATAGTCGGAGTCGAAGAATCTTGTTCTGCCTGATGTGTGCGTTATACCCGCTTCGATAGCGTCTAATATGATCGTTGCAAACTTATATGCTCCAGAGGTATTCATGTGAGATGTAAGTATACAGAGATACAGTGTGCAGACTGAAGTCCAAGTATCTTCACTTACCTATTGTTCTCGTTATATGTCCTTCGAAGTCGTCTTGTTTGGTCAGTGCAATCGTATCTGCCTTAGCTATAGGTATGTCAGATGCTAGAATGCGGAGTTACAGTGTGAGCATGGTCGAGGTCGAAGTTTCTTGTTCTGCCTGTTGTGTGCGTTATACCCACTTCGATGTCACATATGCGAACCAAAATGCTCCAAAGGTATTCATGTGAGATGATAGAATACAGAGATACAGTGTGCAGACTGATGTTGTCGATGCATCTTCACTTGTCTATTGTTTTCATTATATGTCCTGCGAAGTCGTTCAATATGCTCAGTGCAATCGTATCTGCTTCAACTGTAGGCATTTCAAATGCAAGAATTCAGAGCCACAATGTCAACATAGTCGAAGTCGGAATTTCTTGTGTCTCCTGTTGTGTGACATATGCCTGCTTCGATGCCGTCTCATATGATCGTTGCGATTTTATATGCTCCAAAGGCACCTATGTGAGATGATAGAATACAGAGTTACAGTGTGCAGACTGATGTTGTCGAAGTATCTTCACTTGCCTATTGTTCTCATTATATGTCTTTAACTGTAGGCATGTCAGATGCTGGAATGCAGAGTTACAGTGTGAACATAGTCAAAGTCGAAGTTTCTTGTTCTGCCTATTGTGTGCGTTTCACCTGATTCGATGTCATCTCATATGATCGTTGCGACTACCATGCTCCAAAGGTATCCATGTGAGATGGGAGAATACAGAGATACAGTTTGCAGACTGATGTTGTCGAAGTATCTTCACTTGCCAATTGTTCTCGTTATATGTCTCTTGAAGTCGTCTCATATGGTCAGTGCGATCGTATCTGCTATAGCTGTAGGCATGTCAAATGCTCAACCTTCAAGTTGAACCTCCAAGTACAACTTTCAAGTTCAACCTCCAAGTTCAACTTCGAGTTCAACTTCAAGTTCAAACTTCAAGTTCAACCATCAAGTTCAAACTTCAAGTTCAACCTTCAAGTTCAACCTTTAAGTTCAACCTTCGAGATCAAACTTCAAGTTGAAACTCCAAGTTGAACCTTTAAGTTCAACCTCACGTTCAAACTCCAAGTTGAAATTTCAGGTACAACCTTCAAGTACAACCTTCAAGTTCAACCATCAAGTTTATTTTCAAGTTCAAACTTCAAGTTCAACCTTCAAGTTGAACCTCCAAGTTCAACCTTCAAGTTAAACCTTCAAGTTGAACCTTCAAGTATTACTTTAGGTTCAAACCTCAAGTTCAACCTTCAAGTTCAACCTTCAAGTTCAACCTCCAAGTTCAAACTTCAAGTTCAATTTTCAAGTTGAACCTTCAAGTACAACCTTCAAGTTCAACCTTCAAGTTCAACCTCCAAGTTCAACCTTCGAATTCAACCTTCAAGTTCAACCTTCAAGTTTAACCTCCAAGTTCAACCTTTCAAATTAAACTCCAAGTTCAACCTCCAAGTTCAACCTTCAAGTTCAACTTCAAGTTCAAACTTCAAGTTCAACCTTCAAGATCATCCTTAAAGTTCAAACTTCGAGTTTAACCTTCAAGTTCAACCTTCGAGTTTGAACTTCAAGTTCGAGCTTCAAGTTCAACCTTCAAGTTCGAACTCCAAGTTCAAACTTCGAGTTGAACCTTCAAGTTCAACCCCCACGTTCGAACTCCAATTTCAACCTTCAAGTTGAACCTTTGAGTACAACCTTCAAGTTCAACCTTCAAGTTTAACTTCATGTTCAACCTACAAGTGGAACCTTGAAGTTGAACCTTCAAGTTCAACCTTCAAGTTCAACCTTCAAGTTCAACTTCAAGTTCAAACTTCGAGTTCAATCTTCAAGATCTTCTTTCAAGTTCAAACTTCGAGTTGAACCTTCAAGTTCAACCTTCAAGTTCAAACTTCGAGTTCAACCTCTAAGTTCGAACTTCAAGTAGAACCTTCGAGTTGAACCTTCAAGCTCAAACTCCAAGTTTAACCTTCAAGCTCAAACTCCAAGTTCATCCTTCAAGTTCAACCTTCAAGTTTTTACTACAAATTGAACCTTCAATTTCAAACTCCGAGATCAACCTTCGAGTTCAACCTTCACGTTCAAACTTCAAGTTCAACCTTCAAGTTCAACCTCCAAGTTCAACCTTCGAGTTCAAACTTGAAGTTCAACCTCCAAGTTCGACCTTCAAGTTCAAACTTCGAGTTCAACCTCCAAGTTCGAACTTCAAGTGAAACCTTCAAGTTGAACCTCCAAGCTCAAACTCCAAGTTCATCCTTCAAGTTCAACCTTCACGTTTTTACTACAAATTGAACCTTCAAGTTCTAACTTCAAGTTCAACCTTCAATTTCACACTTCGAGATCAATCTTCAAGTTCAACCTTCAAGTTCAAACTTCAAGTTCAAACTTCAAGTTCAAGCTTATTCTAATTCAACCTTCAAGTTTAACTTCAGTTTCAACATTCAAATTCAAACTTCGAGTTCAACCTTCGAGTTCAGACTTCAGATTGAACCTTCAAGTTCAAAATTCACGTTCAATCTTTAAGTTCAACTTTAAAGTTGAATCTTCAAGTACAACCTTTAAGTTGAACCTCCGAGTACAACCTCCAAGCTCAACCTTCAAGTTCAACCTTCATGTTTAACTGCGAGTTCAAACTTCAAGTTCAACCTTCCAGTTCAATCTCCAAGTTCAAACTCCAAGTTTTTCTTCAAGTTCAAACTTCGAGTCAAATCTTCAAGTTCAATCTTCAAGTTGAACCTTCAAGTACAACCTTCAAGTTCAACCTCCAAGTTCAACTTCGAGTTCAACTTCAAGTTCAAACTTCAAGTTCAACCTTCAAGTTCAACCATCAAGTTCAAACTTCAAGTTCAAACTTCAAGTTTAACCTACAAGTTCAACCTTTAAGTTCAACCTTCGAGATCAAACTTCAAGTTGAAACTCCAAGTTGAACCTTTAAGTTAAACCTCCTGTTCAAACTCCAAGTTGAAATTTCAAGTACAACCTTCAAGTTCAAACCTCAAGTTCAACCTCCAAGTTCGACCTTCAAGTTCAAACTTCGAGTTCAACCTCCAAGTTCGAACTTCAATTAGAACCTTCAAGTTGATCCTTCAAGCTCAAACTCCAAGTTTAACCTTCAAGCTCAAACTCCAAGTTCATCCTTCAAGTTCGACCTCCAAGTTTTTACTACAAATTGAACCATTTAAGTTCAAACTTCGAGTTCAACCTTCAATTTCAAACTTCGAGATCAACCTTCAAGTTCAACCTTCAAGTTCAAACTTCAAGTTCAACCTTCAAGTTCAACATTCTAATTCAACCTTCAAGTTTAAATTCAGTTTCAACATTCAAATTCAAACTTCGAGTTCAAACTCCTAGTTCAACCTCCAAGTTCAACCTTCAAGTTCAACTTCAAGTTCAAACTTCAAGTTCAACCTTCAAGATCATCCTTCCAGTTCAAACTTCGAGTTGAACCTTCAAGTTCAACCTTCCAGTTCAACTTCAAGTTCAAACTTCAAGTTCAACCTTCAAGATCATCCTTCTAGTTCAAACTTCGAGTTGAACCTTCAAGTTCAAACTTCAAGTTCAACCTTCAAGTTCAACCTTCAAGTTCGAACTTCAAGTTCAACCTTCAATTTCAAACTCCGAGTTGAACCTTCAAGTTCAACCCCCACGTTCGAACTCCAATTTCAACCTTCAAGTTGAACCTTCAAGTACAACCTTCAAGTTCAACCTCCAAGTTTAACTTCAAGTTCAACCTACAAGTTCAACCTTCAAGTTCGACCTTCAAGTTGAACCTTCAAGTATTACTTCAGGTTCAAACTTCAAGTTCAACCTTCAAGTTCAACCTCCAAGTTCAAACTTCAAGTTCAACCTTCAAGTTCAATTTTCAAGTTGAACCTTCAAGTACAACCTTCAAGTTCAACCTTCAAGTTCAACCTTCAAGTTCAACCTCCAAGTTCAACCTTCGAGTTCAACCTTCAAGTTCAACCTTCAAGTTTAACCTCCAAGTTCAACCTTCAAAATTAAACTCCAAGTTCAACCTTCAAGTTCAACCTCCAAGTTCAAACTTCAAGTTCAACCTTCAAGTTCAATTTTCATGTTGAACCTTCAAGTAGAACCTTCAAGTTCAACCTTCAAGTTCAACCTTCAAGTTCAACCTCCGAGTTCAACCTTCGAGTTCAACCTTCAAGTTCAACCTCCAAGTTTAACCTCCAAGTTCAACCTTCCAGTTCAACTTCAATTACACACTAAATATATCTATTCTATCATTTGACAACTATTGAACAGACAAGCTTGCAATGACCATACAAGACGACTTTCAAGCAGGTATAACGCACAAGGCTTGCAGAACAAGAAACTTCGACTTCGACCATGTTTACACTGTAACTCTGCAGTCTAGCATCTGACATGTATACAGTCGACGCAGATACGATCGCAATGACCATATAAGACGAATTTGAAGGGTATATAGCAATAACAACAGTGAGTATAAGTATAAGTAACTGCAGTATAACATCTGGCAGCAGCAGATACGACTGCAGTGACCATATGAGACGACTTTGGAGGGTATATAGCGAGTACAACAGGCAAATGGGGTTGGGGCAGATACGATGGCAGTGACCGTATGAGACGTTTTTGAACGAGTTCAATAGGCAAATGGGAATACATCGATTTCCATCGTCTTACACACTATATATCTCTATCCTATCATCTCGCATGGACACTATCGGAGCAGACAAGCTCGCAATGACCATACGAGACGACTTCCAAGCTGGTATAACGCACACAGCTTGCAGAACAAGAAACCTTGACTTCGACCATGTTTACATTGTAACTCTGCAGTCTAGCATCTGACATGTATACAGTTGTCGCAGATACGATCGCAATGAGCATATGAGACGACTTTGAAGGGTATATAGCGAGTACAACAGGCAAATGGGGATACATCGACTTCATCGTAGTACACACTTCATCTCTCTACCCTATCATCTCCCATGGGCACCATCGAAGCAGACAAGTTCGCATCGACCATATAAGACGACTTCCAAGCAAGTATAACGCACACAGCTCGCAGAACAAGAAAATTCGACTTCGACTATGTTTACACTGTAACTCTGCAGTCTTGAATCTAACATGCATAAAGTTGTTGCAGATACGATTGCAGTGACCAAATAAGACGACTTTGGAGGGTATATAGCGAGTACAACAGGCAGATGAGGATACATCGACTTCATTCTCGTACACACTATATCTATCTATCCTTTCATCAAAAATGGACACTATTGAAGCAGACAAGTTTGCATTGACCAAATAAGACGATTTCCAAGCGGGTATAACGCACACATCTTGCAGAACATGAAACTTCGACTTTGACTATGTTTACACTGTGACTCTGCAGTCTTGAATCTGACATGCATACAGTTTGGGCAGATTCCATTGCAGTGACCGTATAAGTCGACTTTGAAGGGTATATAACGAGTACACTAGGCAAACGAAGATACATCGACTTCATCGTTTTGCACACTATATCTCCCTATCCTATCATCTCAAATTGACAATATTGAAGCAGACAAGTTCGCATTGACCATATAAGACGGCTCCCAAGCGGGTATAACGCACACAGCTTGCAGAACAAGAAACTTCGACTTCGACTATGTTCACACTGAAACTCTGCAGTCTAGCATCTGACATGCATACAGTTGGAGCAGATATGATCGCAGAGATCATAGACGACTCTGGAGGTTCTATAGAAAGTACAATAGACAGATGAAGATATATCGACTTCATCGGAGTGCACACTATATCTCTCTATCCAATCATCTTACATGGACACTATTGAAGCTGACAATTTCGCAATGACCATACAAGACGACTCTCAAGCAGGTATCACGCACACAGCTTGCAGAACAAGAAACTTTGACTTCGACTATATTTACACTGTAACTCTGCAGTCTTGAATCTGACATGCATAAAATAGTTGCAGATACGATTGCAGTGACCATATAAGACGACTCTGGAGGGTATATAGCGAGTACAACAGGCAGAAGAGGATACATCGACCTAATTTTCGTACACACTATATCTCTATTCACTATCCTTTCATCAAACATGGACACTATTGAAGCAGACAAGTTTGCATTGACCAAATAAGACGATTCCCAAGCGGGTATAACGCACACATCTTGCAGAACGAGAAACTTCGACTTTGACTATGTTTACACTGTGACTCTGCAGTCTTGAATCTGACTTTGAAGGGTATATAACGAGTACAATAGGCAAACGAAGATACATCGGATTCATCGTTTTGCACACTATATCTCCCTATCCTATCATCTCCCATGGACACTATTGGAGCAGACAAAATCGCAATGACCATACGAGACGACTTAGAAGTAGGTATATCGCACACAGCTTGCAGAACAATAAACTTCGACTTCGATCATGTTTACACTGTAACTCTGCAGTCTAGCATCCGACATGTATACGCTTGACGCAGATTTGACCGCAATGACCATATAAGACGACTTTGAAGGGTATATAGCGAGAACAACAGGCAAATGGTGATACATCGACTTCTTCATAGTACACACTATATATCTTCATCATATCATCTCACATGGACACTATTGGAGCAGACAAGTTCGCATTGACCATATGTGACGACTTCCAAGCGGGTATAACGCACACAGCTTGCAGAACAAGTAACATCGACTCCAACTATGTTTACATTGTAACTCTGCAGTCTAGCATCTGTCATGCATACAGTTGAAACAGATATGATCGCAGACATAAGACGACTTTGGAGGGTATATAACAAGTTTAATGGGCAGATGAAGATACATCGACCTCATCGGTGTGCACGCTCTATCTCTGCATCCTTTCATCTCACATGGATACCATTGAAGCAAACGAGTTCGCAATACCCATATGAGACGACTTCTAAGCGGGTATAACGCACACAACTTGCAGAACAATAAACTTCGACTACGACTATGTTTACACAGAAACTCTGCAGTCTAGCTTCTGACATGCATACAGTTGAAGCAGATATGATCGCAGAGACCATATAAGACGACCCTGGAGGGTATATTGAAAGTACAATAGGCAGATGAAGATAAATCGACTTCATCGGAGTGCACACTATATCTCTCTATCCAATCATCTCACATGGACACTACTGAAGCAGACAAGATCACATTGACCATATAAGAATACTCCCAAGCAGGTATAACGCACACAGCTTGCAGAACAAGAAACTTCGACTATGTTAACACTGTAACTCTGCAGTCTAGCATCTGACATGCATACAGTTGATGCAGGAACGATTGCAGTGATCATATAAGACGACTTTGAAGGCATTTTGACGGGTACAATAGGCAAATGAAGATACATCGACTTCATCGTTTTGCACACTATATCTCTCTATCCTATCATCCCACATGGACACTATTGAAGCAGACGAGTTGACATTGACCATATGAGAGTACTCACAAACGGGTATAATGCACACAGCTTGCAGAACAAGAAACTTCGACTTCGACTATGTTGACACTGTAACTTCGCACTCTAGCATCTGACATGCATACAGTTGAAGCATATACGATTGCAGTGACGGTCACTTATACGGATAAGACGACATTGAAGGGTATATAACGAGTACAATTGGCAAATGGAGTTAAATCGACTTCATCGTTGTGCACACTAAATCTCTCTGTCCCATCATCTCACATTGACACTATTGAAGCAGACAAGTTCGCATTGACCATATGAGACGACTTCCAAGCGAGTATAACGCACACATCTTGCAGAACAAGTAACATCGACTCCAACTATGTTTACATTGTAACTCTGCAATCTAGCATCTGACATGCATACAGTTGAATCAGATATGATCGCAGTGACCATATAAGACGACTTTGGAGGGGTATATAGCGAGTACAATAGGCTGATGAAGATACATCGACTTCATCGGTGTGCACACTCTATTTCTGTATCCCATCATCTCACATGGATACTATTGAAGCATACGAGTTTGCAATGCCCATATGAGACGACTTTCAAGCGAGTATAAGGCACACAACTTGCAGAACAAAAAAATTCTACTTCGACTATGTTCACACTGTAACTCTGCAGTCTATCATCTGACATGCATACAGTTGATGCAGAAACGATTGCAGTGACCGTATAAGATGACTTTGAAGGGATTATAAAGGGTACAATAGGCGAATGGAGATACATCGACTTCATAGTTTTGTATAATATATCTCACTATCCAATCATCTTACATGGACACTATTGAAGCAGACAAGTTCGCAATGACCATATAAGACGACTCACAAGCAGGTATCACGCACACACCTTGTAGAACAAGAAACCTCGACTTCGACTATGTTTACACTGTAACTCTGCAGTATGACACCTGGCATGCATACAGTTGAAGCAGATACGTTTGCAGTGACCATATAAAACGACTTTGGAGGGTATATAGCGAGTACAACTGGCAAATGGGGATATATCGACTTCATCGTTGTGCACACTATATCTCTCTATCCTATCATCCCACATGGACACTATTGAAGCAGACAAGTTCACATTGACCATATGACACTACTCTCATGCGGGTATAACGCACACAGCTTGCAGAACAAGGAACTTCGACTTCGACTATGTTGACACTGTAACTTCGCACTCTAGCATCTGACATACATACAGTTGAAGCAAATACGATTGCAGTGACCGTATTAGACGACATTGAAGGGTATATAACGAGTACAATGAGCAAATGAAGATACATCGACTTCATCGTTGTGCACACAAAATCTATCTATCTTATCATCATACATTGACACTATTGATGCAGACAAATTCGCATTGACCATATAAGACAACTTCCAAGCGGTTATAACGCACACACATGGACACTAGTGAAGCAAACACCATATGAGATGACTCCCAGATGGTATAACGCACACAGCTTGTAGAATAAGAAACTTCGACTTCGACTAAGTTTACACTGTAACTCTGCAGTCTAGCATCTGACATGCATACAGTTGTAGCAGATTTGGTCGGAGTGACATGAGACACCTTCGGAGAGTATACAGCAAGGCAGATGAAGATTTGCAGAACAAGAAATTTCGACTTCGACTATGTTAACACTGTAACTCTGCAGTCCAGCATCTGACATGCATACAGTTGCAGCAGATACGATGGCAGTGACCGTATGAGACGTTTTTGAAGGGTATACAACGAGTACGATAGGCAAATGAAGATACATCGACTTCATCGTTGTGCACACTAAATCTCTCTGTCTCATCATCTCACATTGACACAATTGAAGCAGACAAGTTCGCATTGACCATATGAGACGACTCCCAAGCGGGTATAACGCACACAGCTTGCAGAACAAGTAACATCGACTCCAACTATGTTTACACTGTAACTCTGCAGTCTAGCATCTGACATGTGAACAGTTGACGCAGATACGATCGCAATGACCATATAAGACGAATTTGAAGGGTTTATAGCAATAACAACAGGCAAATGGGGATACGTCGACTTCATCATAGTACACACTATATCTCGTTATCCTATCATCTCACATGGAAACTATTGAAGCAGACAAGTTCGCATTGACCATCTGAGACAACTTTCAAGCGGGTATAACGCACACAGCTTGCAGAACAAGAAACTTCGACTTTGACTATGTTTACACTGTAACTCTGCAGTCTCGAATCTGACATGCATACAGTTGATGCAGATACGATTGAAGTGACCATATAAGACGACTCTGGAGGGTATTTAGCGAGTCCAACAGGCAAATAGGGATACATCGAATTCCTCGTCGTACACACTATATCTCTCTATCCTATCATCTCACATGGACACTAATGAAGCAGACAAGTTCGCATTGACCATATGAGACTACTTCTGAGCGGTTATAACGCACACAGCTTGCAGAACAAGAAACATCGACTTCGACTATGTTTACATTGTAACTCTGCAGTCTAGCATCTGACATACATACAGTTGAAGCAGATATGATCGCAGTGACCATATAAGACGACTTTGGAGGGTAAATAGCGAGTACAATAGGCAAATGAAGATACATCGACTTCATCGTTGTACACACTATATCTCTCTATCCTATCATCTTACATGGACACTATCGAAGCAGACAAGTTCGCAATGACCATATAAGACGACTCTCGAGCAGGTATTACGCACACAGCATGCAGGAAACCTCGACTTCGACTATGTTAACACTGTAACTCTGCAGTATAACATCTGGCATGCATACAGTTGAAGCAGATACGACTGCAGTGACCATATGAGACGACTTTGGAGGGTATATAGCGAGTACAACAGGCAAATGGGGTTGGAGCAGATACGATGGCAGTGACCGTATGAGACGTTTTTGAACGAGTTCAATAGGCAAATGGGGATACATCGACTTCCATCGTCTTACACACTATATACCTCTGTCGGAGCAGACAAGCTCGCAATGACCATACAAGACGACTTCCAAGCAGGTATAACGCACACAGTTCGCAGAACAAGGAACCTTGACTTCGACCATGTTTACATTGTAACTCTGCATTCTAGCATCTGACATGTATGCAGTTGACGCAGATACAATCGCAATGACCATATAAGACGACTTTGAAGGGTATATAGCAAGTACAACAGGCAGATGGGGATACATCGACTTCATCGTAGTACACACTTCATCTCTCTACCCTATCATCTCACATGGACACCATTGAAGCAGACAAGTTCGCATTGACCATATAAAACGACTTCAAAGCGGGTATAACGCACACAGCTTGCAGAACAAGAAACTTCGACTTTGAGTATGTTTACACAGTAACTCTGCAGTAAAACATCTGGCATGCATACAGTTGAAGCAGATACGACTGCAGTGACCATATATGACGACTTTGGAGGGTATATGGCGAGTAAAACAGGCGAATTGGGATATATCGACTTCATCGTTGTGCACACTAAATCTCTCTTTCTTATCATCTTACATTGACACCATTGAAGCAGACAAATTTGCATTGACCATATAAGACGACTTCAAAGCGGTTATTACGCACACACATGGACACTCTCAGAGCAAACAAGTTCGCAATGACCATATGAGACGACTTCCAAGGAGGCATAACGCACACAGCTTGCAGAACAAGAAACTTCGACCTCGACTATGTTTACACTGTAACTCTACAGTCTAGCATCTGACATGCATACATTTGGAGCAGATATGATCGTAATGACATAAGACACCTTTTGAGGGTATATAGCAAGTACAATAGGCAGATGAAGATGTGCAGAACAAGAAACTTCGACTTCGCCTATGTAACTCTGCAGTCTAGAATCTGACATGCATACAGTTGAAGCAGATACGATGGCAGTGACCGTATGAGATGGTTTTGAAGGGTATATAACGAGTACTATAGGCAAATGGGGATACATCGACTTCATCGTCTTACACACTATATATCTCTCTCCTATCATCTCACATGGACACCATTGAAGCAGACAAGCTCGCAATGATCATATTAGACGACTTACAAGCAGGTATAGAGAACCCAGCTTGCAGAACAAGGAACTTTGACTTCGACCATGTTTACACTGTTACTCTGCAGTCTAGCATCTGACATGTATACAGTTGACGCAGATACGATCGCAACGACCATATAAGACGACGTTGGAGAGTATTTAGCGATAACAACAGGCAAATGGAGATACATCGACTTCATCGTCGTACACTATATCTCTCCATCCTATCATCTCACATGAACACTATTGAAGCAGACAAGTTCACATCGACCAGTAGAATATTCAGCAGAGTACTGGACCCAGAGCGCCTAATGCTCAATCTGGCTCAAACAGTCATCGAGTTCCTCCAAGTGTAGCGATCGACGTTGCAGAGCTTCTGGTGGGTGAACTGAAGAACCCCGACGTCATGCATAACTTAGAATATATCTAGGGTGCCTGGTTCCTAAATTTTGGTAACATTTCTCGTTGCCAGTCTTTGGTCCAGAAATCACCCTGTTTACGTTTCCTATGCCATGATCTCATCAGTATGTTGTAATGAATTCAATAATAATTTGCTAGGTGTGTTTGTTTATCACTCTAAATCATCGATTAACATAATACCATGGCCACTATGCAGACAACAATAACAAAATATCCGTCGTTTCCACGCCTCAATGATCTCATTGCAACATCAACAATAAGTTTGTTTATCGAGCCCTAATGATCTCATCGATAAAACCATGACACTATACACAATCTACCGGTGCAAATTCCGATTATAGGGTGGACAGGAATGGTTTCCAAAAATGTATAAAAATCATGAAAAAAAAAATGTTTTCATCAGTTCTGTTGATATCCTCTTCAGTTACGTATCATTATGTCTGAATTTGAAGAAAGTGCCATCAGTAGTTTGTCAGGTCAGTCATATGACTTTGTGGATGAATATCATTGCGTGATCCCAATTTCACGTGATGGAGAAATTATAAATGATGAAGAGTTCGATGGTGGAAAAGATGTTGAGATAAAGCTGAGTTTTCCTTCACGTGGAGAACCCTACCAGATTCCTGAGAAGAATTATCCGTTGGATAATTTCATCAACGAGATTATGTGTCATACTAAATATGCAAGCTGCAATAAGTATTATCATTTGATCAATCCAGTTAATGGAAAACATTTCATCTTGTGCCCGTCTTGTTATTCCCGTACAGATTTGGTTTCAGAAATGAAAAAGTACTCAGCATCATTGTTGTGTAATTAGAAACATATTCATGCATTTGCTCATATTCATTGTTTCAAGTGCGAACGAGATTGTATAGAATATAGAACGTGTGAATTTAGAAATTCCTACAATTTTAAAAATGTTTTAGGTGTTTGGTCATCTGAAATTGTTTGATTGCAAGTGTTCAAAATAAAATGAAAAATTCATGAACTAAGTATTTTATTTGCCATCCTGTACTTCGAAAGCTGATGATATCATCTTTACCCATAAACTTCGTAAACAAGTGATGTCACTTTAGCTGATGATCTTATTGTGCCATTATTCATGATGGAGTAAGCAAGTGAAAGTGGGGAGGTATGAGTGGGAATATTGGTATAAAAAAGATAGCGGAGGATAGATGATCATTGTGAAATATTCTCGTGAACTTGTTGAATTGTGAAAAAGTGTTATGAAACATCCTGCCTGAAAGTGAGTTTGATATTCGTTTAGTATCAAATTTCTGATCACCATTCCTGATTGAAACTCTGAAAGTCAAGAATGGACTATATTATAATAATAGATGGATCTTACAGCTATTAACAAAGGAGCATCGTTGATCCGAAAGGAGACCGTGAAGCTTTTCTCGTAGAATTGGAAGACTCCGCCGTTTTACTACCGCAAAGAGTCACTGACTTGGTGGAAGAAAGGGAATCTGAATTCACATCGAAGAAATACTCATTGGTTTTCAAAGGGTAGAAAGACGTTGGCAAGGCAAAGGCTGCCTATCAATTCGAGTTGGTGAAGGATAAATAGGACTTGTATGTGAGTTTTTGAATAATTAGTGAATATGAACACCCAGTATTGCATCGAATGCACGGCATCTAACCCATTAAAGAAAAATCCTTATGATAAAATTGTCAGTAGCACAAATTTGTTTTGTCTAGAAACTCTGCAGGATAGTCCAAAGTCTGCCCGACAAGAGAAAAAAAAATAATTTGTGAATAAAAATATATTAACACCATATTAAGTATCATTTTGAGTTTACTGTTGAAAGGTGAAGTATCATGGAACAATGTGATATTGCGAAGCATAGCGATGAGATTATCAAATTATTTCTCAAAGCTAATAAAGAAATTTTAGATAGTACTAGCATAACTATCAGAGGAAGATGGATTGAACTATACAATAAAAATTTGAGACTATTCAATAGAGCTGTTCGTGATGGTGACATGAATATCATCTTTGAGAAAACTCCAAACTAACCTTGGACATTTGAAGCGATTCAGAAAATTGATATCTGTCGGTGGTGGTATCAAAAATAATGGAAGAAGAGATGTGAGAATCAGATGGTAAGATATTCAGTCAGCTTTTGATAATCGAATACGTTCAACAGTTATCATAAATTTTAAACATATCGATGTTAGACAATTTTTAGGAGACTCATTTTTTTTATTCAAATCGAGAGTACAAAGGATGCTGAAAAAATTCCATTTCATGAAAATGAACACATGTTTTTGTGAAGAATTCCTGAAAAACAATAAAAATGATGAAATCATATTCGATTACAAATATCTAAACACTAAGAATTCCATTATTGATGTTGAAGTGGATTTGAAGCAATGGTATGAAGAAAATGTCATTTTGAATAAAAAATTCTAAATTGTTCTAAAATCGTTTTATCCGTCATTCGGTTGCCCCCTTACGAGCAACCCTCAGAAGTCTTCGAGAGTCTTGTGCGAGCAAGGAATGACGGGGGCCTTACCTTTTAACGTGTGATCCCAAACACTTTCTTGGGCCATCAGGAACATTTCTGCAATAAATTGGATGAGTTTCAAGAGCGGGACAGTGGATGGACTCTGCAAGAAATAATTAATTTGGAAGTTTATTTCAATAAGGTAGAAATGGGATATGGAGGTACTTATTATATCAAACTCCCTGACCAAATTATTCGCAAGCATGCTTGTATCAACATTTAAAATTCAGATGAAGCTTGCCTCGCTTGGGCAGTGACGCCTTGTTTATATCCTGCAGATAAACATTCTGATAGAACTTATTTGTATCCTCATTACAATGAGGCTTTGGATATGACTGGAATTGACATGCCAATGAGACTGAATCAGATTAATAAATTCGAAAATCTGAACAATCTATCAATCAATGAATTCATTCTAAAAACCGATCGATTTGGAAATGTCTCCACTGTTCCTTTGAGAATCACTAAGAATAAGATTCTAAATAGGCATGTCAGTAGTGTACCTACCTGTGCATGGGCCCACTAGTTCATATTTTCACCACCAGATGGCGGTGGTGGCGCTACGGTCGCGGCAGCTGACAATCGACATCTCTCACTAACAAGTGACAAATGACGGGTGACAGATGACAAGTGACAGACACGTGACCGATAACCTAACCTAACATTACTCCTCTAACCTACCCTTCCGAAATGACTGAAAGGGCCTTCGATGACAAATGACCGATGATGACCGATGATGACCGATGATGACCGATGATGACCGATGATGATCGATGATGACCGATGATGACCGATGATGACCGATGATGACCGATGATGACCGATGATGACCGATGATTGATGACAGATGACAAGTGACAGATGACATGGAACACAAGGAATGACAGATGACACGTGGAAGTACTCTGAACTTAGCCCCCCGGACTCTAGTCTCTAGAGCTTATAGGCGTGTCCTAGGACATTCTTCTTCTTCTTTTTGAAAAGTGGTGGATGACGTCACAACCTATTGACTGTGCCCACCAGATTTAGGTTGGTATTACTACAATTGGTAGCACTTTGTTCCAAGGTCACCCGATATGCATGTTGCAGGTGGCCGATGAGTCATCCTCATCACGACTTCGTAAAACAATGCAGCCTTTGTTTGCCATATGTTATCTAGCCTTCCTCTAGAACAATGCCGCCTTTGTTCTCTCTATGCCACTATCAGCGTTTCTTGGAATTCCGGCTATTGGGAAATTGCGACGCAATATTATACGAGAACAATGCCGCCTTTGTTTGCAGGTGTCTGATAACGTAACAACCTCATCCGATTGCATCATCCTTATCTGTGTGAGAACAATGGGTCCATTGTTCTGACGCAGGTGGTCGATGAGTCATCCAATAATGCAAGTTGGGAGACATCCTGAAAGAGTACCTCTATCTACTTCCTGTCGCCACTGACTGTCAGCGTTTCTGGGAATTTCGTCGAGTCAGCTATTGGGAAATTTGCCTCAAGAACAATACCTCCGTTGTTTGCAGGTGGTCGATGACGTCACAACCTCAAGCCCTATATAACGTGGTCAGAACGTTCGTAGGCGTCATTCCATTCTGAACTTTGACACTGGTCGGTCGATCTGTTCCTTTCTGTTCGGTTGCTCCTGTCTGTTTTATTATATTGTGTGTGGGTTGTGCCAGCTGATCATAAAAGGTGAGTTCTTTATTTATAACGTTTCAAGGCCATGTGGTTGACCCTATTTGTGACTAGTGATCATTCCACCCAATACTAGCAGTGCTAGAATAATTTAATTCTCATCAGATGGATGTTTCAGGTATTAACGCTAAAGCTGCTGCCTTCAAACCAACTGTAGCACTAAGTAGCTTGCCCATCAACCAGCTCCACCGCATTGAAAATATCAGGGTGGTCCAGACACGGTTTGGGGAAGCTATTGTGGTGGAACTCGAGGCATCTAGCGTTTTTCTGCCAAGGAGGGTAGTTGGCATCTTCAAGCCTCAGCTTCCGGCTTTCACCCCAGGCAAATACAGCCTGATTCACAAAAGGAATGTCACCGGACCTGCAGTCCTCTTTGAGATTACTGAAAATTAGTGGTGAGTAAAATATTATTTTCTGTTTGATATTTCTCGCAACATGAATGTCAATAGTATTGCTTCTACTAGTGATGCCGTTGTTGAGGAATGTAGGAGAGCAGTGGAAATCATGAAGCAAAACATGACCTAACCTATAAACTGCTGAGTGCCGAAAAGAACCTAGATTGTGCAAAAAATGAGATCGAGTGTCACAAGCGAGTTATTCAGGAGATGGAAAGGTCAATTTCCAATCAGCAGATAACCATTTCATCTCAGGTATCTTTGATTAACATGTTCAAAAGCAATGAAAACGGTAACAATTCAAATCGCAATGTTGCCGCGACTTCAGAACTATCACAGATTCCCCAGAAACCAAAGGAAAGTAGACAAAAATCAGTCGAAAAACTGATTCCCAATGAAAATGTTGTGTCGAAGACATATGTAGATGCT
Organism: Phaedon cochleariae; assembly: GCA_918026855.4. NCBI lineage: Eukaryota > Metazoa > Arthropoda > Insecta > Coleoptera > Chrysomelidae > Phaedon > Phaedon cochleariae. The sequence goes on from OU896708.1 coordinate 31,790,281, forward strand.
GTTCAGGTACGAGATGGAATCAAAGAGGCACAAGACACTATCTTAACCAAGCACATCATGGATGATTTCTGCAAATTACCAATTCAAATCCCAGATAATGAGTGGCATACAGTGAAATATAGAAGAAATAAAAGCAATATGGTTATTGGGAGCAAAACTGAGGCAGACACAACCATCAGAGGTGTCCCAAGAACGGTAGACCTGCATGTATATAGAATAAATCCTGGTACATTTGCAACAGAACTCAACAACCTTCTCAAACCTTATTTTCCAGAGGTTTTAACAACGCCGCTGGAATCGAAATATCCTGATTCGTATTCGTCTTTTAAAGTCACTGTATTCCAAGAGAACTTTCAAAAAGCCATGGATGCATCCCTTTGGCCGAAAAATGCATGTGTAAAGCGTTTTGAACATATCTGCAGAAGAGAGACTGTTATGGAATAGGCAAATAGGGAAGCATATAAAAGAATTAAATAGGGCAATCAGGGGGACCAATTCGACAGCAGGGGTCTTGAGAAAATTAGAAACAAATGTGGGGCATTTGAAACGTTTTCGAAGTTTGATTATGCAGAAGAATCATATTGGGGCGGGACTTGGCAATCGTAAGAATAGAGTTTCATGGAGACTTGTTCAATCTGTTTTTGAGAGTAGAGTGATGACGACTGTTATAATCAATTTAAGTCATAAGGAGTTGATGCAATTTTTGCAGGACGCATCGCACATTTCCAATATTCAAATCAGAAAAATATTGAGGGAATTAAACATGTTGAAAGTCAATATCACCTTCTGTGGTGAGATTATTAAGACATCGAATGACGCGGAGATCATTGAATTCAAATATTTCAATACAAAGAATACTACAATGGATAAGGGAACGGATTCAGATTGTTGGTTCACGGAGAATGTGATTGATGCCATAGTGAATGAACTTTCGGAATTCCAGGAGAAGGGTAGTGGCTGGGCCTTGAGGGAAATTGTCTCTTTAGAGGTTAATGTGAATAAATTAGAGATTGGCAATGGCTCATTCTATATCAAGCTGCCAGAGAAAATCTTGAAAAAGCGTGCCTGCATCAATGTGAAAAACAGTGATCAGGCGTGCTTCTTCTGGAGTATCGTGAGCGCTTTACATCCTGCTAACCGTAAGGTAGACAGGCCCAGCTCGTATCCTCATTACAGTCAAGTTTTAAATACCGCAGGCTTGGATGTACCCATCACTCTCAACAATATCCCTAAATTTGAGAAACTCAATGATATCTCGGTGAACGTTTACGCCTTGGAACTGATTCATGTTAGAAAGACAGAGTATTTTGAAGTAGTACCCATAAAACTCACGAAACATGAGCAGCCCAGACATGTCAATCTACTTCTCATTCAAAGTGAATAGTTCCCCAAGCCCAACGATCATGACGCCTTACCTGAAGATGATTACGTCGAAGACCTGAGGTATCAATATTGTTGGATCAAAGACATGTCCAGACTGCTATTTTCACAACTCGATAAAGATACATGGAAAAAACATTTCTGTAATAGGTGTTTAAATTATTTTTCAAGCGAATCCAAATTGGCAGAGCACAGTGTTTTATGTGAAAATGTTAACGAGTGCAAAATTTCATTCCCCAAATATGATTCGGTTATTTTCAAAAATCACATTTATAAGCAAAAAGCCGAATTCATCATCTACGGTGATTTTGAAGCGGTCTTGGAGCACTGTGATGACGAAATTTCTCAAAAAATGGCGAAATATCAGAAACACACAGCCTTCAGCGCAGGGTACTATTTCAAATGCTCATATGATGATAGCTTGTCCTATTACAAGAGTCATCGAGGTCCTGATTGCATGGATTGGTTTGCCACAGAAATGGCAGATGTCGCGAAATTCGTACAGTCTAAAATCAAAGACATTGTTCCTCTGACTTATTTCCCAGATAAGGTTGGTGTAACACACTGCCATATCTGTGGAAAGGCGTTTGCGGGCACTGATATCATTGTAAAAGACCACCTTCATTTCACTGGCGCCTTCAAAGGGTGGGCGCATCAATCTTGTAATTTGGGGTACCGCAAGTCCTTCGTAGTGCCCATAATGTTCCACAATTTTTCCGGATATGATTCTCATTTCCTTCTGAGAGAGATTGCCAAACGTGGACAGGTGAGCGTACTTCCGATGAATATGGGGAAATACATTTCTTTCACCCAACACAACTCTGAAACCGGTATTAAATTAAGATTCATCGAATCTTTGAGATTCCTGGGTGCCAGTTTAGACGAATTGGCATCCAATTTAACGAAGGATAGCTTCCAAAATTTAAGAAAAGAATTCGACCAATTAGACGCTTTCAAATTCAATCTACTCACAAAGAAAGGTGTTTTCCCATATGACCACATCAATAGTCCGAGCAAATCAGACGAAACTGAACTTCCACCCATTGAGAACTTTTATAATGAATTGAACGATGAAAATATCGATGATGTGAAGTACGCTCATGCTCAAAACGTATGGCAACAATTTGGATGTCAAAATTTAGGTGAATATTCAGATTTATACATGAAAACAGATATCCTTCTTCTGGCAGATGTTTTCGAACAATTCAGAGAAGCTGCTTTGAGGACTTATACCTTAGATCCGGCTTGGTATTACACCCTTCCAGGTTATACGTGGGATTTCATGCTGAAGTACACAAAATGTTCGTTACACATTTTAAAAGATGTTGACATGCTGATGTTTGTCGAGAAGGCGATAAGACAACAATATCACCTTCATGTTCTGAGAAATCTCAACTGATAATATTTTACCTCCACCACTGATTTTTTCAATCTAGTTGTATATATGCTCACTATTTTTTATTCTATAAACTTTATTTATTATATAATGTAGATTCTTTATTTTAGTTTTTGTATACGCTATGTATTTTTCACTATGTTTAATAAAAGTTTCTTGAAAATTTGGTTGTTTCATTACTGCAAACAAATGAACCTGCTCCAAAACGTCAGAAACGTAAGAAACGTCAGAAACGTCAAAAACGTCGAAAACGTCACAAACGTCGAAAAAACGTCAAAAAACGTGAAAAAACGTCAAAAAACGTCAAAAAACGTCGAAAAACGTCAAAAAACGTCGAAAACGTCACGTTTCTAACGAATGAACGTTCAGAATGAACCTGCTACAAAACGTCAAAAACGTCAAAAACGCCAAAAACGTCAAAAACGTCACGTTTTTCACGTTTCCAACGAAAGTCAACGATACCTGACTAGGAGTAAAGAAAAACTGAGCTATTTCCATTATGTCATTGTTCCAAATCATTCAGTACATTGTTCTTAAAGTAATACAAATATTCTCCAAGTGCCATGCTCAACAAACTATTATCAGATATTTCACAAAATGCATGTAATGCATCAAAACGGCTTTTATTATTGAAGTGAGTCCTCATCAAATTCAAAATATTGTGATAAGCACAAAAGTTTATTTCTTCCAACCAAGCCACTCGATGGGTCACTAGTCTTTGGTCGGCTTCAAGGATCTGGGTGACATCTCTTTCGTCCATGTGGAACTCAACCTCGTGTTTTCTGACCAGTAGTAATTTTGTGTCATTATACACGAGTTGTGTGATTTCACAAAAATCTCCGCATGGAAAGGTGATCGGATCATACTCATCTGCATGGGTTAGTAACAGTTCGAGGAAGAAATCCATCAATTTCTGTCGCGAAAGCGAATGGATGAACCTGCTTCAAAACGTCAAAAGTAGTGTACCTACCTGTGTATGGGACCACACATAGGGAAATCAATGTGTTAGACAAAGAGCATGGGCTAGCTAGTGAATCCGACAGAGATAGCGATATGGTTGGCTATAGCTATTGACGTCTAACCTAACCTATCTTCGTTCGAGCCCACGTCAGCATCTTACATATGACAGGTACCAAAAATAATAGGTGCTACAGTACCTTCGACCAAGACCTTCAATTGTGACCTCTTGTCGTGACGTTTGACCGTTAAATTTGACATTCAAGCATGACCTTCAATCGTGACCTTAGACCTTCGACCAAGACCTCTAATTATGACCTTTGATCGTGACCTTCAATCGTGACCTTTGATCGTGACCTTCGATCGTGACATTCGATCGTGACCTTTGACTATTACCTTCGACCTTTGAGCGTGACCTTTTATCGTGACCTTGGTCTGTGACCTTTGGTCAACCTTCGACCTTAGACCTTCGTCCGAGACCTTCGATCGAGACCTTCGATTGTGGCCTTTGATTGTGATCATTGACAATAAACCGTAACCTTCGGCCTTGATATGTTACCTTTGACCATTGAACACAAACATTGACTAACGATCTTCGATACATGACGGTAGTTTTATGTTGGTCTTATGACTCTGTTTCCACATAGACCTTGGCCTCATATGGTCTTATGATCTTGGTATAATATCGGTCTCGAGTTGTTTCTCTCACGGTCCCAAGACTCAAGACTCTGGACTCTGAGTTCAGGCCTCTCTGGTCACGTGACATATAACCAAAATGGTCGAAGTCATTTTATTCGATACCATGGGCCGGCTAGATGTTACGCCACTGACAGCGGTTCTTGGAATTCTAGCTGACATCGCGAGGCAATATACGAGAACAGTGCCGCCTTTGTTTGCAGGTGTCCGATTACGTAACAACCTCATCCGATTGCATCATCCTTATCTGTGTGAGAACAATGGGTCTATTGTTCTGACGCAGGTGGCCGATGAGTCATTCAATAATGCAAGCTGGGAGACATCCTGAAAGAGTACCTCTATCTATTTCCTGTCGACACTGACTGTCAGCGTTTCTCGGAATTTCGTCGAGTCAGCTATTGGAAAATTTGCCTCAAGAACAATACCTCCGTTGTTTGCAGGTGGACGATGACGTCACAACCTCGAGCCCTATATAAGGCAGTCAGAACGTTCGTAGGCATCATTCCATTCTGAACTCTGACACTGGTCGGTCGATCTGTTCCTGTATTGTTCGGTTGTTCCTGTCTGTTCGGTTGCTCCTGTCTGTTTAAGTATATTGTGTGTGGGTTGTGCCAGCTGAAAGGTGAGTTCTTTATTTATTACGTTCCAAGGCCATGTGGTCGACCCTATTTGTGACTAGTGATCATTCCACCCGATACTAGAAGTAGTGAGTTTCTTATCAGATGGATGTTTTAGTTATTAACGCTCAAGCTGCTGCCTTCAAGCCAACTGTCGCACTAAAAGTAGCTTGCCCATCAACCAACCCCACCCCATTGAAAATATCAGGGTGGTCCAGACACTATTCGGGAAGGCTATTGTAGTCAAACTTGAGGCATTCAGCGTCTGCCAAGGAGGATAGTGGGCATCTTCAAGCCTCAGCTTCCGGCTTTCACCCCAAGCAAATACAGCCTAATTCACAAGAGGAGTGACACCAGACCTTCAGTCCTCTTTGAGATTACTGAAAATTAGTGGTGAGTGAAATATTATTTTCTGTTTGATATTTCTCGCAACATGAATGTCAATAGTATTGCTTCTACTAGTGATGCCGTTGTTGAAAAATGTAGAAGAGCAGTGGATATTTTGAGGAACAAGACGAACATATCAGCACATGAAAGGTTATCAATGATCAGGCAGATAGGAGCGCAGATAAGAGAATTCGATAGGGCAATCAGATGAACCAATTCGACAGCGGGGGTTTTGAGAAAATAAGAAACTGATGTGGGGCATTTGAAACGTTTTCAAAGTTTGATTAGAAAGAAGAATCATATTGGGGCGGGACTTAGCAATCGTAAGAATAGAGTTACATGGAGAGTTGTTCAATCTGTTCTCGAGAGTAGAGTGAGGACAGGTGTCATTATCAATTTAAGTCATAAGGAGTGGATGCAATTTTCGCAGGACGCATCGCACATTTTCAAAATTCAAATTAGAAAAATATTGAGGGAATTAACGATGCTGAAAGTCAACACCACCTTCTGTGGCGAGTTTATCAAGAAATCGGATGACGCAGAGATTATTGAATTTAAATATTTCAATACAAAGAATGCTACAATAGATGAAGAAACGGATTTAGATTATTGGTATGCAGATAATGTGATTGAAACTATACTGAATAAACTTTCGGAATTTCAGGAGAAGGGTAGTGGCTGGGCCTTGCGAGAAATTGTTTCTTTAGAGGTTAATGTTAATAAATTAGAGATTGGCAATGGTTCATCCTATATCAAGCTGCCAGGGAAGACTTTGAAACAGCGTGCATGCATCAATGTTAGGAACAATGATGAGGCATGCTTCTTCTGGAGTATCGTGAGCGCTCACCACCCTGCTGACCAACATGTAGACAGGTCCAGCTCGTATCCCCATTACAGCCAAGTTTTGAATACCGCAGGATCAGATGTACCCGTCACTCTCAACTATATTCCAAAATTTGAAAAACTCAATGATATCTCGGTGAACGTTTACGCCTTGGAACTGATTCATGTGAAAAAGGCAGAGTATTTTGAAGTAGTACCCATAAAACTAACGAAACATAAGCGGCCCAGACATGTCAATCTACTTCTCATTCAAAGTGAATATTTCCCCAAGTCCAACGATCATGATGTCTTGCCTGAAGATGATTACGACGAAGACATAAGGTATTATTATTGTTGGATTAAAGATATGTCCAGGCTGCTATCTTCACAACTGAGTAAAAATACATGGAAAAAACATTTCTGTGATAGATGTTTAAATTATTTTTCGAGCGAATCCAAATTGGCAGATCACAGTGATTTATGTGAAAATGTTAACGAATGCAAAATTCCTCTCCCCAAATACGAATCAGTTGTTTTCAAAAATCATATATATAAACAAAAGGCCGAATTCATCATCTACGGTGATTTTGAATCGGTTTTGGAGCCCTGTGATGACAAAATTTCTCAAAAAATGGCAAAATATCAAAAACACACAGCCTTCAGCGCAGGGTACTATTTCAAATGCTCATATGATGATGGCTTGTCCGATTACAAGAGTCATCGAGGTCCTGATTGCATGGATTGGTTTGCCACAGAAATGGCAGATGTCGCGAAATTCGTACAGTCTAAAATCAAGGACATTGTTCCTCTGACTCATTTCCCAGATAAGGTTGGTGTAACACACTGCCATATCTGTGGAAAGGCGTTTGCGGGCACTGATATCATTGTGAAAGACCACCATCATTTCACTGGCGCCTTCAGAGGGTGGGCGCATCAATCTTGTAATTTGGGGTACCGCAAGTCCTTCGTAGTGCCCATAGTGTTCCACAATTTTTCCGGATATGATTCTCATTTCCTTCTAAGAGAGATTGCCAAACGTGGACAGGTGAGCGTACTTCCGATAAATATGGGGAAATACATTTCTTTCACCCAACACAACACTGACACCGGTATTAAATTTAGATTCATCCACTCTTTGAAATTTCTGGGTGCCAGTTTGGACGAATTGGCCTCCAATTTGACGAAGGATAACTTCCAAAATTTGAGAAAAAAATACAATCAATTGGACGCTTCTTAATTCGATCTACTCACAAAGGAAGGTGTTTTCCCATATGACCACATCAATAGTCCGAGCAAATTAGACGAAACTGAACTTCAACCCATTGAGAAATTCTACAATAAATTGAACGATGAAAATATTGATGATGTGAAGTACGCTCATGCTCAAAATGTATGGCAACAATTTGGATGTCAAAATTTAGGTGAATACTCGGATTTATACATGAAAACAGATATCCTTCTTTTGGCAGATGTTTTCGAACAATTCAGAGAAGCTGCTTTGAGGACGTATACCCTAGATCCGGCTTGGTATTACACCCTCTCAGGTTATACGTGGGATTGTTTGCTGAAGTACACAAAATGTTCGTTACAAATTCTAGAAGATGTTGACATGCTGATGTTTGTCGAAAAGGCGATAAGAGGCGGTATTTCGGTTTGTTGTAACCGCTATTCTGAAGCCAACCATAAGTACACTTCAACATATGATCCTACTAAACCACCAAAGCATCTTCTCTACTTGGACGTTAACAATCTATATGGATGGGCAATGTCATAGCCCCTCCCTTATGGAGGGTTTGAATGGACTGATGCCAACATTGACGTCACATTGATTCCTGACGATGCGCCAGAAGGATACATCTTACAAGTAGATTTGGAATATTCGGAAAACTTGCATGATCTACATAAAGACTATCCGTTCTGTCCCGAACACCGCAAGCCACCAGGTTCCAAGTTGGCAAAATTGATGAGCACGTTACACCATAAAAAGGAATACATCATCCATTATGTTAATTTAAAACAAAATCTGGCTAATGGCTTGAAGCTCACCAAAATTCACAGGGTAGCGAAATTCAAACAGTCTACGTGGTTGAAGCCCTACATTGATCTTAATACTGGATTGAGGGCTGCAGCCACCAACACATTCGAAAAAACATATATAAACTTATGAATAATGCCGTGTTTGGAAAAACGATAGAAAATATCCGTAAACATCGCGTCGTCAAATTATGTAGATCATGGAATGGACGCTATGGGGCTGAAAGTCTGATCGCCAGCTCAAAGTTTCGTGGCCGGACGATTTTGGGCGACGATCTGATTGCTATCGAATTGGCTAAATCCGAAATAGTCTTCAACAAACCCCTTTACATAGGAATGGCTATTTTGGATTCATCCAAAATGTGTATGTATGATTTCCATTACGATTCTCATGCTTCAAACAATGGGGGTAGAGAAATGTAAGTTAATGTATACAGACACCGATAGTTTCATCTGCGAACTTGGCTGTGATGATGTATATGCGGAACTTATCAAAAATAACTTGTCCAAATTCGATACATCCGACTACCCTTCTGACAACCCATATGGAATTCCGCAAGTGAATAAAAAGATCTTGGGAATGATGAAAGATGAGGCGAATTCGAAAATAATGACACACTTTGTAGGCTTACGTTCAAAAATGTATGTCTACAAAGTGCAGTGGGGTAAAGTCACCAAAAAATCAATAGGGGTTAAATTTAACGTGGTTAGGAATAAGATATCCTTCAATGATTATGTATCTTGCTTGAAAGACTTTAAGGAGCAGACAGTCACTCAGCGGACAATCCGTTCCTTCAGCCATCAAGTATTCAGTATTGAACAGTCGAAAATTGCGCTAAGTCCTTATGACACCAAGAGACACCTGCTTCCAAATTGTTATGACACCCTGCCTGTCGGACAAAACCCCATAGCTGACATATGATTCTTCTCCCAAATACATTCCTCAACAATATCACCCTCATGTTCCGAGAAATATCAACTGAAATATAATATTTTACCCCTAACACTGTACTTTAGGAATGATATTTAGTTTTATATGTATACATTCATTGTTGTTACTTTATATGTTGTTTTACCATATTCAATAATTAATGATTATAATGAATCTTGTTATTTCATTCCATACATTAACAAACATGATGACTAGACGTGCGTCGATGCATCAAATACGTACGACGATGCGTCAGAAACTCGTTTCGATACGTCAAAAACGTGTTCCGATTCGTCAAAAACGTGCGTCGATACTTAAAAATCAGGAAAGCACGTCTCTTGACACGTGATATATAACACGTGACAAAATGAAACACCATGATGACCGTCGTTGACAGTGGCATATAATATGGCCTTCGACAAGATACTTGGAATTTCGTTGAGTCAGCTGACCTTGAAAAAAAACATTCAGTGAGACGTTATGAATGTGCAAGGAAATGTCTAAAACGTACAACGAAACTCCAATGCAGAGGAGGGTCACCACTCTCACCTCCTCAGATCTACACATAATATGGTATCTTCGATTGTGGGTTAATAGCATTTCTTATGTCAAACACTTGGTCAGTCTGAATACCATCAAAATATCTGAGGTCAGACAGAGGATGTTGATAACAAACAAACAAACAAAAAATCAGGAATCTTCATATTATCCCTAACTCATGTTGGGCAGTTGAGGAGAAACATATTCTAGCTGTTATTTTTTCTTCATCATTTCGTTATAGAATAGGGTCACCACCCTCACTTCTCTCTGTGTTACCTATCTATACATAAGATATGATAGCTTAGATTGTAGCATTGTTCTTAAAAATTCATGTTCATTATTGTTTGTCATCCTGGCATTACTTGGGGACCCTAGAAGTGGTTCGAAATCCACTATAAGCTGAAGGTTCCACTTTTCCTAACCACGCACAAGTTTTTACTTCTGGAGAGTTAGTTCCCAACTTCGAAGTAGCGATATACAAATCAACAAACTTTCAGATACAAATTCAGGTTGAGTTAAATATTGGAATGGTCTGAACACAACCGATCTACCCAATTCGACGAAACGCCAAAAACGTTCAACGAAACTACAAAAACGTTCGACAAAACGTTGAAATCATTCGACAAAACGTCAAAACCGTGAGACGAAACGTCGAAAACGTGAGACGGAACGTCAACAACGAGAGACGAAACGTTGAAGGTGACACTTGTCATCTGTCACTTCTTGTGTTCCATGAAAAACGTGGGTCAGAAACGTCAAAAATGTTCGTCCAAACGTTCCGTTTTTTACGCTTCCATCAAAGGAAGGGGGGAAGTTAATTTCATATTTTGATGTTCATGTCATACAAAATCCAAATCAATTGGGACACCATTTCCACAGTGATACAAATATTTTCTTAGTGCCATGCTTATAATAATTCACAAAATATATGCAATTAATCAAAACTGCTCTCATTATTGGAATGAGTCTTTTTAAAATTCATAAAACTGTGGAAATAAGCACGAAAGTTTATATCTTACAACCAAGCCATTCCATGGGACACTAGTTTTTGGTCGGCTTCAAGGATCTGAGTAACATCTATCTCGTCTATGTGGAACTCAATCTTATGTTACTGACCAGTACGAAATTTGTCTATCGAGTTTTCATCAAGGTGTTTTTCCTGAGGTGATAAATGGAGTTAGTAACAAAACCTACACATGAAACATGTGTCAAAACATCACCAACATCACCAATGTCAGAAACGTCAAAAACGTCAAAAACGTCAAAAACGTCGAAAACGTCACGTTTTCGACGTTTTTCACGCTTTCGACAAATGCATTCAACGTCCTATGTAAAAACATGTGTCAAAACATCACCGACGTCAGAAACGTAAAAAACGTCAAAAACGTCGAAAACGTCACGTTTCTGAAGTTTTTGACGTTTTTTACGCTTCCGACGAATGCATTCAACGTCCTATGAAAATACATGTGTCAAAACATCACCAACGTCAGAAACGTGAAAAACGTCTAAAACGTGACGTTTTCGACGTTTTTGACGTTTTTGACGCTTTCGATGAATGCATTCAACGTCTTATGTAAAAACATGTGTCAAAACATCACCAACGTCAGAAACGTGAAAAACGTCAAAAACGTCGAAAACGTCACGTTTTTGACGTTTTTCACGCTTTCGACGGATGCATTCAACGTCCTATGGAAAAACATGTGTCAAAACATCACCATCGTCAGAAACGTAAAAAAACGTCACGTTCTTCACGCTTCTGACGAATCAACGTTCAAATGGCGTGTCAAAACATCAAGGACGTACGTCAGATACGTCACGTTTTTCACACAGCTATGATAGGTTAGACCTATTCTTGTTTGGTCGGTCTAGAAACATCCAAGCTACGATAGGTTAGACCTATAGACACATCCAAGCTACGATAGGTTAGACCTATTTTTGTTTGGTGGCGTGTTTGTATGTTTATCACACAATTGAGCCACCAAACAAAAATAGGTCTAACCTATCGTAGCTTGGATGTGTCTATAGGTCTAACCTATCGGAGCTTGGATGTTTCAAGACCGACCACACAAGAATAGGTCTAACCTATCATAGCTGCGTGAAAAACGTGACGTATCTGACGTACGTCGTTGATGTTTAGACACGCCATTTGAACGTTGATTCGTCAGAAGCGTGAAGAACGTGACGTTCTCTTACGTTTTGACGATGGTGATGTTTTGACACATGTTTTTTCATAGGACGTTGAATGCATTCGTCGAAAGCGTGAAAAACGTCCAATACGTGACGTTTTCGACGTTTTTGACGTTTTTCATGTTTCTGACGTTGGTAATGTTTTGACACATGTTTTTACATAAGATGTTGAATGCATTCATCGAAAGCGTCAAAAACGTCGAAAACGTCACGTTTTTGACGTTTTTTACGCTTCTGACGTTGGTGATGTTTTGACACATGTATTTTCATAGGACGTTGAATGCATTCGCCGAAAGCGTGAAAAACGTCAAAAACGTCAAAAACGTCAAAAACGTGACGTTTTCGACGTTTTTGACGTTTTTTACGTATCTGACGTCGGTGATGTTTTGACACATGTTTTTACATAGGACGTTAAAATGTGACGTTTTCGACGTTTTTGACGTTTTTGACGTTTTTGACGTTTCTGACATTGGTGATGTTGGTGATGTTTTGACACATGTTTCATGTGTAGGTTTTGTTACTAACTCCATATATCCCCTCAGGAAAAACACCTTGATAAAAACTCGATAGACAAATTTCGTACTGGTCAGTAACATAAGATTGAGTTCCACATAGACGAGATAGATGTTACTCAGATCCTTGAAGCCGACCAAAAACTAGTGTCCCATGAAATGGCTTGGTTGTAAGATATAAACATTCGTGCTTATTTCCACAGTTTTATGAATTTTAAAAAGACTCATTCCAATAATGAGAGCAGTTTTGATTAATTGCATATATTCTGTGAATTATTATAAGCATGGCACTAAGAAAATATTTGTATCACTGTGAAAATGGTCTCCCAATTGATTTGGATTTTGTATGACATGAACATCAAAATATGAAGTTAACTTTCCCCCTTCCTTTGATGGAAGCGTAAAAAACGGAACGTTTATACGAACATTTTTGACGTTTCTGACCCACGTTTTCCATGGAACACAAGAAGTGACAGATGACAAGTGTCACCTTCAACGTTTCGTCTCTCGTTGTTGACGTTCCGTCTCACGTTTTCGACGTTGCGTCTCACGGTTTTGACGTTTTGTCGAATGATTTCAACGTTTTGTCGAACGTTTTTGTCGTTTCGTTGAACGTTTTTGGCGTTTCGTCGAATTGGGTAGATCGGTTGTGTTCAGACCAATCCAATATTTAACTCAACCTGAATTTGTATTTGAAAGTTTGTTGATTTGTATATCGCTACTTCGAAGTTGGGAACTAACTCTCCAGAAGTAAAAACTTGTGCGTGGTTAGGAAAAGTGGAACCTTCAGCTTATAGTGGATTTCGAACCACTTCTAGGGAACCCAAGTAATGCCAGGATGACAAACAATAATGAACATGAATTTCTAAAAACAATGCTACAATCTAAGCTATCATTTCTTATGTATAGATAGGTAACACAAAGAGAAGTGAGGGTGGTGACCCTATTCTATAACGAAATGATGAAGAAAAAATAACAGCTAGAATATGTTTCCCCTCAACTGCCCAACATGAGTTAGGGATAATATGAAGATTCCTGATTTTTTGTTTGTTTGTTTGTTATCAACATCCTCTGTCTGACCTCAGATATTTTGATGGTATTCAGACTGACCAAGTGTTTGACATAAGAAATGCTATTAACCCACAATCGAAGATACCATATTATGTGTAGATCTGAGGAGGTGAGAGTGGTGACCCTCCTCTGCATTGGAGTTTCGTTGTATGTTTTAGACATTTCCTTGCACATTCATAACGTTTCACTGAATGTTTTTTTCAAGGTCAGCTGACTCAACGAAATTCCAAGTATCTTGTCGAAGGCCATATTATATGCCACTGTCAACGACGGTCATCATGGTCTTTCATTTTGTCACGTGTTATATATCACGTGTCAAGAGACGTGCTTTCCTGATTTTTAAGTATCGAAGCACGTTTTTGACGAATCGGAACACGTTTTTGACGTATCGAAACAAGTTTTTGACGCATCGTCGTACGTATTCGATGCATCGACGCACGTCTGGTCATCATGTTTGTTGATGTATGATATGAAATAACAAGATTCATAATAATCATTAATTTTTGGATATGGTAAAACAACATATAAAGTAACAACAATGAATGTATACATATAAAACTAAAAATTATTCCTAAAGTACAGTGGTAGGGGTAAAATATTATATTTCAGTTGATATTTCTCAGAACATGAGGGTGATATTGTTGAGGAATGTATATGGAAGAAGAATCATATGTAAGCTATGGAGTAATGTCCGAAAGACAGGGTGTCATAACAATTTGGGAGCAGGTGTCTCTTGGTGTCATAAGGACTTAGCGCAATTTTCGACTGTTCAATACTGAATACTTGAGATGGCTGAAGAAACGGATTGTCCACTGAGTGACTGTCTGCTCCTTAAAGTCTTTCAAGCAAGATACATAATCATTGAAGGATATATTATTCCTAACCACGTTAAATTCAAACCCTTTTGATTTTTTGGTGACTTTACCCCCCTGCACTTTGTAGGCATACATTTTTGAACGTAATCCTACAAAGTGTGTCATTATTTTCGAATTTGCCTCATCTTTGATCATTCCCAAGATCTTTTTATTTACTTGCGGAATTCCATATGGGTTGTCAGAAGGGTAGTCGGATGTGTCGAATTTGGACAAGTTATTTTTGATAAGTTCCGCATATACATCATCACAGCCAAGTTCGTAGATGAAACTATCGGTGTCTGTATACATTACCTTACAATTCTCTACCCCCATTGTTGGAAGCATGAAATCGTCATGGAAATGATACATACACGTTTTGGATAAATCCAAAATAGCCATTCCTATGTAAAGGGGGTTTGTTGAAGACTATTTCGGATTTAGCCAATTCGTTAGCAATTAGATCATCGCCCAGAATCGTCCGGCCACGAAACTCTGAGCTGGCAAACAGATTTTTAGCCCCATAGCGTCCATTCTATGATCTACATAATTTGACGACGCGATGTTTACGGATATTTTCCATCGTTTTTCCAAACACGGCATTATTCATAAGTTTATATAGGATTTTTTCGAATGTGTTGGTGGCTGCAGCCCTCAATCCAGTATTAAGATCAATGTAGGGCTTCAACCACGTAGACTGTTTGAATTTCGCTACTCTGTGAATTTTGGTGAGCTTCAAGCCATTAGCCAGAGCTTGTTTCAAATTAACATAATGGATGATGAATTCCTCTTTATGGTGTAACGTGCTCATCAATTTTGCCAACTTGGAACCTGGTGGCTTGCGGTGTTCGGGACAGAACGGAAAGTCTTCATGTAGATCATGCAAGTTTTCTGAATATTCCGAATCTACTTTTAAGATGTATCCTTCTGGCGCATCGTCAGGAATCAATGTGACGTCAATGTTGGCATCAGTCTATCCAAACCCTCCATAAGGGAGGGGCTTTGACATTGCCCATCCATATATGGTGCTATTCTGTAATTGCAGTTTACAGTGAGTAGGAAGCCCGTCACTTCAGACCAGCCCCACCCCTCCACTTTTTCCAAACCACGTGACCCGACTAGTCAATCACAGGCCGGCTTGACTCAGCTAGCTACTCGCGGCCCCACGAGCGGAGCGAAATTCAAATTGTCATGACATCATCATCGTGAATAAATTAAAAAAAACCTCCACTGCTGGCGATCGAACTCGGGTTCTTTGCATTGTGAGGCAGCGTATACACGCACTGAGCCATTCAGGAGGCCACGAAAATTTCACTATGAAAACCGTATTCAAATGGGATCATCGAGGATCAGCGAGCAAAGCTATATATAGGTTGATAAGACGTTAGTACAACGAAATAAAATTATGATGAAATATTTCCATGATAACGACAATATACCAAGACTCTGCGTGATAAGAGTCGCTGCCTTGAACAATGCTGCCAAACCGCCAGCTGAAAATGTTTTGTGTGGCATGGGGAACATAGTAGAGCTAGATGTGTATAAGTGATATTTTGCACGAAAGAATGACATCAGCAATCATATCAGACAACTGACGTGCTAGCTGATGCACCCGTTCAATATACAGTGTGCTTGTAAAAAAGTTTATATATTTATATATATAAGGGGGCTCACTGTTAGAACTGGCCATAGGCGGACCTTGCAAGCATATACGTAACATATGACAGATATGACGCGCTAACTGATTATTCCGATCAATATTAGTGAAATACTGATGAAGCCTAGTTGAAGCCTTCGATGATAGCGAAATATCACGAACATACCATTACTAGACAAACGATACAATGCTTTTCGAGGTTATGTCACAAATTAGGTATAAGGTAGTGTCGGTTGTGTCATCACTACAAGGTTTTACCTACACATCTCTGTATTGATGGCAGATTATACCCTGTATAACAACCAATCTCATCGCGGAGATTTTCTGTTACAACTCGCGCTATTTCCTGTGTCTGATTAAAGTTCGAATAACAAAATTTCTCTCAAATCGGAGTCTTATTTCAATCTTCATTCGTGTTGGACATATAAGATTCAGTGTTTTTTCATTGCCAAAAAAAAAACATCTGTGAGGTGAAAGTGTATTTTTGTGGAAAATTAGAATGGAGCGGTCATTACTGCATATGACAAAACGTCAAAACCGTGAGACGAAACGTCGAAAACGTGAGACGGAACGTCAACAACGAGAGACGAAACGTTGAAGGTGACACTTGTCATCTGTCACTTCTTGTGTTCCATGAAAAACGTGGGTCAGAAACGTCAAAAATGTTCGTCCAAACGTTCCGTTTTTTACGCTTCCATCAAAGGAAGGGGGGAAGTTAATTTCATATTTTGATGTTCATGTCATACAAAATCCAAATCAATTGGGACACCATTTCCACAGTGATACAAATATTTTCTTAGTGCCATGCTTATAATAATTCACAAAATATATGCAATTAATCAAAACTGCTCTCATTATTGGAATGAGTCTTTTTAAAATTCATAAAACTGTGGAAATAAGCACGAAAGTTTATATCTTACAACCAAGCCATTCCATGGGACACTAGTTTTTGGTCGGCTTCAAGGATCTGAGTAACATCTATCTCGTCTATGTGGAACTCAATCTTATGTTACTGACCAGTACGAAATTTGTCTATCGAGTTTTCATCAAGGTGTTTTTCCTGAGGTGATAAATGGAGTTAGTAACAAAACCTACACATGAAACATGTGTCAAAACATCACCAACATCACCAATGTCAGAAACGTCAAAAACGTCAAAAACGTCAAAAACGTCGAAAACGTCACGTTTTCGACGTTTTTCACGCTTTCGACAAATGCATTCAACGTCCTATGTAAAAACATGTGTCAAAACATCACCGACGTCAGAAACGTAAAAAACGTCAAAAACGTCGAAAACGTCACGTTTCTGAAGTTTTTGACGTTTTTTACGCTTCCGACGAATGCATTCAACGTCCTATGAAAATACATGTGTCAAAACATCACCAACGTCAGAAACGTGAAAAACGTCTAAAACGTGACGTTTTCGACGTTTTTGACGTTTTTGACGCTTTCGATGAATGCATTCAACGTCTTATGTAAAAACATGTGTCAAAACATCACCAACGTCAGAAACGTGAAAAACGTCAAAAACGTCGAAAACGTCACGTTTTTGACGTTTTTCACGCTTTCGACGGATGCATTCAACGTCCTATGGAAAAACATGTGTCAAAACATCACCATCGTCAGAAACGTAAAAAAACGTCACGTTCTTCACGCTTCTGACGAATCAACGTTCAAATGGCGTGTCAAAACATCAAGGACGTACGTCAGATACGTCACGTTTTTCACACAGCTATGATAGGTTAGACCTATTCTTGTTTGGTCGGTCTAGAAACATCCAAGCTACGATAGGTTAGACCTATAGACACATCCAAGCTACGATAGGTTAGACCTATTTTTGTTTGGTGGCGTGTTTGTATGTTTATCACACAATTGAGCCACCAAACAAAAATAGGTCTAACCTATCGTAGCTTGGATGTGTCTATAGGTCTAACCTATCGGAGCTTGGATGTTTCAAGACCGACCACACAAGAATAGGTCTAACCTATCATAGCTGCGTGAAAAACGTGACGTATCTGACGTACGTCGTTGATGTTTAGACACGCCATTTGAACGTTGATTCGTCAGAAGCGTGAAGAACGTGACGTTCTCTTACGTTTTGACGATGGTGATGTTTTGACACATGTTTTTTCATAGGACGTTGAATGCATTCGTCGAAAGCGTGAAAAACGTCCAATACGTGACGTTTTCGACGTTTTTGACGTTTTTCATGTTTCTGACGTTGGTAATGTTTTGACACATGTTTTTACATAAGATGTTGAATGCATTCATCGAAAGCGTCAAAAACGTCGAAAACGTCACGTTTTTGACGTTTTTTACGCTTCTGACGTTGGTGATGTTTTGACACATGTATTTTCATAGGACGTTGAATGCATTCGCCGAAAGCGTGAAAAACGTCAAAAACGTCAAAAACGTCAAAAACGTGACGTTTTCGACGTTTTTGACGTTTTTTACGTATCTGACGTCGGTGATGTTTTGACACATGTTTTTACATAGGACGTTAAAATGTGACGTTTTCGACGTTTTTGACGTTTTTGACGTTTTTGACGTTTCTGACATTGGTGATGTTGGTGATGTTTTGACACATGTTTCATGTGTAGGTTTTGTTACTAACTCCATATATCCCCTCAGGAAAAACACCTTGATAAAAACTCGATAGACAAATTTCGTACTGGTCAGTAACATAAGATTGAGTTCCACATAGACGAGATAGATGTTACTCAGATCCTTGAAGCCGACCAAAAACTAGTGTCCCATGAAATGGCTTGGTTGTAAGATATAAACATTCGTGCTTATTTCCACAGTTTTATGAATTTTAAAAAGACTCATTCCAATAATGAGAGCAGTTTTGATTAATTGCATATATTCTGTGAATTATTATAAGCATGGCACTAAGAAAATATTTGTATCACTGTGAAAATGGTCTCCCAATTGATTTGGATTTTGTATGACATGAACATCAAAATATGAAGTTAACTTTCCCCCTTCCTTTGATGGAAGCGTAAAAAACGGAACGTTTATACGAACATTTTTGACGTTTCTGACCCACGTTTTCCATGGAACACAAGAAGTGACAGATGACAAGTGTCACCTTCAACGTTTCGTCTCTCGTTGTTGACGTTCCGTCTCACGTTTTCGACGTTGCGTCTCACGGTTTTGACGTTTTGTCGAATGATTTCAACGTTTTGTCGAACGTTTTTGTCGTTTCGTTGAACGTTTTTGGCGTTTCGTCGAATTGGGTAGATCGGTTGTGTTCAGACCAATCCAATATTTAACTCAACCTGAATTTGTATTTGAAAGTTTGTTGATTTGTATATCGCTACTTCGAAGTTGGGAACTAACTCTCCAGAAGTAAAAACTTGTGCGTGGTTAGGAAAAGTGGAACCTTCAGCTTATAGTGGATTTCGAACCACTTCTAGGGAACCCAAGTAATGCCAGGATGACAAACAATAATGAACATGAATTTCTAACAACAATGCTACAATCTAAGCTATCATTTCTTATGTATAGATAGGTAACACAAAGAGAAGTGAGGGTGGTGACCCTATTCTATAACGAAATGATGAAGAAAAAATAACAGCTAGAATATGTTTCCCCTCAACTGCCCAACATGAGTTAGGGATAATATGAAGATTCCTGATTTTTTGTTTGTTTGTTTGTTATCAACATCCTCTGTCTGACCTCAGATATTTTGATGGTATTCAGACTGACCAAGTGTTTGACATAAGAAATGCTATTAACCCACAATCGAAGATACCATATTATGTGTAGATCTGAGGAGGTGAGAGTGGTGACCCTCCTCTGCATTGGAGTTTCGTTGTATGTTTTAGACATTTCCTTGCACATTCATAACGTTTCACTGAATGTTTTTTTCAAGGTCAGCTGACTCAACGAAATTCCAAGTATCTTGTCGAAGGCCATATTATATGCCACTGTCAACGACGGTCATCATGGTCTTTCATTTTGTCACGTGTTATATATCACGTGTCAAGAGACGTGCTTTCCTGATTTTTAAGTATCGAAGCACGTTTTTGACGAATCGGAACACGTTTTTGACGTATCGAAACAAGTTTTTGACGCATCGTCGTACGTATTCGATGCATCGACGCACGTCTGGTCATCATGTTTGTTGATGTATGATATGAAATAACAAGATTCATAATAATCATTAATTTTTGGATATGGTAAAACAACATATAAAGTAACAACAATGAATGTATACATATAAAACTAAAAATTATTCCTAAAGTACATTGGTAGGGGTAAAATATTATATTTCAGTTGATATTTCTCAGAACATGAGGGTGATATTGTTGAGGAATGTATATGGAAGAAGAATCATATGTAAGCTATGGAGTAATGTCCGAAAGACAGGGTGTCATAACAATTTGGGAGCAGGTGTCTCTTGGTGTCATAAGGACTTAGCGCAATTTTCGACTGTTCAATACTGAATACTTGAGATGGCTGAAGAAACGGATTGTCCACTGAGTG
This sequence comes from Phaedon cochleariae, assembly GCA_918026855.4. Classification (NCBI taxonomy): domain Eukaryota; kingdom Metazoa; phylum Arthropoda; class Insecta; order Coleoptera; family Chrysomelidae; genus Phaedon; species Phaedon cochleariae. The sequence goes on from OU896708.1 coordinate 31,810,809, forward strand.
ACTGTCTGCTCCTTAAAGTCTTTCAAGCAAGATACATAATCATTGAAGGATATATTATTCCTAACCACGTTAAATTCAAACCCTTTTGATTTTTTGGTGACTTTACCCCCCTGCACTTTGTAGGCATACATTTTTGAACGTAATCCTACAAAGTGTGTCATTATTTTCGAATTTGCCTCATCTTTGATCATTCCCAAGATCTTTTTATTTACTTGCGGAATTCCATATGGGTTGTCAGAAGGGTAGTCGGATGTGTCGAATTTGGACAAGTTATTTTTGATAAGTTCCGCATATACATCATCACAGCCAAGTTCGTAGATGAAACTATCGGTGTCTGTATACATTACCTTACAATTCTCTACCCCCATTGTTGGAAGCATGAAATCGTCATGGAAATGATACATACACGTTTTGGATAAATCCAAAATAGCCATTCCTATGTAAAGGGGGTTTGTTGAAGACTATTTCGGATTTAGCCAATTCGTTAGCAATTAGATCATCGCCCAGAATCGTCCGGCCACGAAACTCTGAGCTGGCAAACAGATTTTTAGCCCCATAGCGTCCATTCTATGATCTACATAATTTGACGACGCGATGTTTACGGATATTTTCCATCGTTTTTCCAAACACGGCATTATTCATAAGTTTATATAGGATTTTTTCGAATGTGTTGGTGGCTGCAGCCCTCAATCCAGTATTAAGATCAATGTAGGGCTTCAACCACGTAGACTGTTTGAATTTCGCTACTCTGTGAATTTTGGTGAGCTTCAAGCCATTAGCCAGAGCTTGTTTCAAATTAACATAATGGATGATGAATTCCTCTTTATGGTGTAACGTGCTCATCAATTTTGCCAACTTGGAACCTGGTGGCTTGCGGTGTTCGGGACAGAACGGAAAGTCTTCATGTAGATCATGCAAGTTTTCTGAATATTCCGAATCTACTTTTAAGATGTATCCTTCTGGCGCATCGTCAGGAATCAATGTGACGTCAATGTTGGCATCAGTCTATCCAAACCCTCCATAAGGGAGGGGCTTTGACATTGCCCATCCATATATGGTGCTATTCTGTAATTGCAGTTTACAGTGAGTAGGAAGCCCGTCACTTCAGACCAGCCCCACCCCTCCACTTTTTCCAAACCACGTGACCCGACTAGTCAATCACAGGCCGGCTTGACTCAGCTAGCTACTCGCGGCCCCACGAGCGGAGCGAAATTCAAATTGTCATGACATCATCATCGTGAATAAATTAAAAAAAACCTCCACTGCTGGCGATCGAACTCGGGTTCTTTGCATTGTGAGGCAGCGTATACACGCACTGAGCCATTCAGGAGGCCACGAAAATTTCACTATGAAAACCGTATTCAAATGGGATCATCGAGGATCAGCGAGCAAAGCTATATATAGGTTGATAAGACGTTAGTACAACGAAATAAAATTATGATGAAATATTTCCATGATAACGACAATATACCAAGACTCTGCGTGATAAGAGTCGCTGCCTTGAACAATGCTGCCAAACCGCCAGCTGAAAATGTTTTGTGTGGCATGGGGAACATAGTAGAGCTAGATGTGTATAAGTGATATTTTGCACGAAAGAATGACATCAGCAATCATATCAGACAACTGACGTGCTAGCTGATGCACCCGTTCAATATACAGTGTGCTTGTAAAAAAGTTTATATATTTATATATATAAGGGGGCTCACTGTTAGAACTGGCCATAGGCGGACCTTGCAAGCATATACGTAACATATGACAGATATGACGCGCTAACTGATTATTCCGATCAATATTAGTGAAATACTGATGAAGCCTAGTTGAAGCCTTCGATGATAGCGAAATATCACGAACATACCATTACTAGACAAACGATACAATGCTTTTCGAGGTTATGTCACAAATTAGGTATAAGGTAGTGTCGGTTGTGTCATCACTACAAGGTTTTACCTACACATCTCTGTATTGATGGCAGATTATACCCTGTATAACAACCAATCTCATCGCGGAGATTTTCTGTTACAACTCGCGCTATTTCCTGTGTCTGATTAAAGTTCGAATAACAAAATTTCTCTCAAATCGGAGTCTTATTTCAATCTTCATTCGTGTTGGACATATAAGATTCAGTGTTTTTTCATTGCCAAAAAAAAAACATCTGTGAGGTGAAAGTGTATTTTTGTGGAAAATTAGAATGGAGCGGTCATTACTGCATATAGGTACTCGTTTATTTCTGGATATAGCAGTTGTTCAACGAAATTGGTAAGTGGCTTATTTTTCTGTTTTTCTTTCAAATTACGTAAAATTCCTCGGTTTTCGCGACAGGACCTTCGGGCTAAAGTTTTTCGAGAATGTCAGTTTGGATAGGTAGGTATCATATGTGAAAAGATACGAAAACTATAGTTATCAAAGTATTGTGTCTTAGCGATGAATTAGGATTTCATTTTAGTTCTTTGTAATTATTGTTAGGTTCATTACAGAACATTTACAGGAATTTTGTAAACGCATGAATTTTGGATAACAAAAAACAACTACAGAGGCTCTGATCATCAGCAATAACAAGAAGCAAAAATTGATGTAGTTGAAGTTGATGTACAAGGTGTTTCGTAAGTCATTAGGTTTTATATCTTCTAGAGAGTTCCGCTAACAACAGGAATTTAATTTCATTAAAATACAGGGTGTATCGTGCAACATCAGGATTTCTAGTTTTATATTCTGCTAGAGTTCCGCTTACAGCAGAAATTTAATTTAATTTTAATACAGGGTGTTTCGTGAAATATCAGGATTTTCAGTTCTATTCTATATTTTCAGCTAACAAAAGAAGTAGTAAGTAATTTTATTTTCATTCACAGCTGTATCTGTCGTAGTTATAGAGTGTTTCGTGAAACTTTGAGATTTTCAGTTCTATATCCTTCTAGATTCATGTTAACAATAGAAACTGAATGTTATTTAAATACAGGGTAGTTCATAAATCATTAGGATTTTCAGTTTCATTCTGGATTTACAGCTAACAAAAGAAGTAGGATTTTTATTTTCATTCATAGTTGTCTATGTCGTAGATACAGAGTGCTTCATAAATCATTAGGATAACAGGCCTTTCCAGTATCGTAAAATGTTACTCGTTTTGCCATAATGTTATGAAGGCAGGTCAAAACTATATAGGATTTCAGAATAAACAGAGTTGAACCTTCTTGTATGTTTTGGCCTTTGTTTGAAAAGTTCTTCAATTTCGAATTATATTGTATACAGGATGTTCGGGTTCTGGTTCTGGAAAAATATACAGGGCCTTTTTAAAAAATGATAAAGTATACAGGATGTTTTAGTTTTCTGTTTTGAAAAATAGGAGAGAAAGTTTTTCAATTACAAATTACAAGGTAAACAGGATACTTCGGTTGTCTGTTTAATAAAGAATATGCAGGGCGTAATGGGGTCAGTTAAATATGTAAATATTTATCAAACATTTTATTGAGACATGAGACAATAACAAACCATATCATTTTATTTACTGATGAGACAATCACGAAACAATCTATTTCATTCTTTTCTTGAAACAATCTTCACACCATGCCGTGAAACTGTAGGCGCCTATCCCTTTTCTGTCGGTGCTGTAGTCTTCGATTACATGATGACCCCTCTCTTTACGGCAGAAAGAGCAGAAACTAGGTTTGCAGTCACAGCAATTGCATGGTCTACCCCAGTCACAGTTTGGCATTGCTGATTACGTCTGTACTGTTGGAAAGCTGGTGAAATACTGAAGAGCTGTCACACTGACATCAACAGCTGGTATGGGACCTAAAACATGGTATAATAGGCTTGTTTCCCCACCACCCTCGAGGTATAGAAAAACCACACACTCTAAAGATTTCGGGTGAAAAATTCATTATAATAGAACAGGTGACTGTTGACACGAAATCAGAGCAGTTTTTGTTTGTTCTATTTCTAGCTGTACGAAGATCAATTTCTTATTTAGAAGAAACACTTCATTAATTCGCCAGGAAAATGCGTCTTTTTGAAACATGTGACTATTGACATAAAATACCTCGCAATTTTGTTTGTTCCATTTTCTAGCTGCACGAAGATCGATTTCTCATTCAAAAGAAACACTTCTTTAGTTTGCCAGATGATTGGGGTCTTTTTCTTTCTTAATGAACTATTCACCTCAAATCTCTAGAGTAGCCGTGAAAACGGAAGATTTTTCAGAATTCGCTGTGCAGTCCGGCCGTGATAACGATTGCTTTTAGTCTCTCTCTCAAGTTTCGTGATTAGCGGGGGAATTTATTTTATCGAATTTTGTACAGAACATTGATTAGAAAGCTTCAAGCGTAATTTGTACACCTCCGAATGATAGAAAATGGTAATACGATACTGTGATTTCGAAAAATATTTATGATTTGAATTTTTTGAAACCATAAGGTACAGAGGTGTGATCTTCGAGAAATTTCCGCTTCAAACTTACAGGCTTATACTTTTTGGTTACATCGACTGTTATGACCTCATGTTCCTTGGTTCGTCGGAACTGTTTGCTCAAAATTTCGACAGGGGGACCAGGGTTCAAAATCATATCTTTAATAGAATCAAAGTTAACCAGCTGTGAAGCAGCATAGTTAAGTGAGAGGCCTTCAACTTTGCATACAACTTTAAACTCTTGTTCCTTGGTTGACCATAGCTTATAGGCATAATTTTTCGGGCCACCAGATACAAACTCTGTGATATGGGAACCAGGGCCGTAACATTCCATTTCATCGGTCATATCACCAATAAATTGACCAGTAGGAATGTCAAATTCCCCTGGTCTGGAAACATAGATGACTGAGTCTGTGTCATAGTATAACACCCTTTCCCTAAGCTGCTGTAAATAGCTGTAAAGTTTCAACCGAGCTAAGGCTGTCACATATGCAGCTATAACGACATTGACAGTGGAAACAGTGTCATAGCTCTCCTCCTTATACTCCCAATTAACAATGAGGGTATCCTCGTTTATCGGGAGTACTGTATTGACAATGAGGGAAGGATCCGTCATCATCGAAAGGAATTCCGAGGGCTGATTGATGATCGAAGTTTTCGGTTGGTTTTCACGCTGACCAAACTTACCCCAGAAGGAATTCAGCATAAGCTTGGCCAGTGCTCTCAACCCGGGATTATCGGTAATTTTAGAAAATTCCAGAAAAACATCCTCCCGTTGTAAAAATTCGTCAATGTACCTATCTCTCTCCTCTTTGGTCTCACAATTCTTAGGCCAATCTGATGATTCCTGCTTCACCTTGATGAATTTATTCATCATGTCGGTGAATAGGCCTGAAACATCTTCACCAAATTGCACAGTATCATAAGACCAAATCTCTTTGATTTCGATAATCCGATACCCCACCTCAATGGCTTTCAATATTTCTTCAGCAGTCCATGTTCCTGTCAATGCACGCTCTTCATCAGTGTGATGACAACTACTAGTATTATAGTTTTCACCACACACACGACAAAGAACAAACATCAACTTCTTGTTCATTTTCTGCGGTAAAACAGGATGAAAAAGATCTTGAGGTGGGAGAATTACACATTTTACGAGACCTGAGATAGAGGAAAGAGGCGTAGCACACGTCTCCCACTCACCAACAAGAACTGTCGGGTGACCAACAGGAAATTTGCCATATTTACATACCCATGGGTAGAGTGAACAAACGTCAACGTATTTTATTTGTTCGCCATTCCCGGCCTTGTAATATTCGACAATGTTTCCCGTTCGGCCACCATAGAAAGCATCTCGAGGGTCAAGGGGTAAATTTTCAAGCAAGGAGTGATTGCTGACAAAGTTGCAAAGCTCGTCACCGCTGGAAAGTTCCTTGCGAAAATCACACTCCCATTTTTCAATAACTTTATACCCTAAGGATTTGATTTTATTGATTTTGGCAATGGTTGTGTCATATCGATTGCTCATAGTCTCGGAAGGGCAGTTTTTGAGAGGAATATTTTTCTGATCAGTATAGCAACGAGGACAACCATGAAAGAAGCAGCCTTGGAATTCGAAAACTTGTTTTGTTTCGTCGCAATACCCATCAACTTTAAGATTTCCGATAAGAGCCTCTGAAGATCGGCAGGCCTGCTGGATTTTTATATCCCGTAGTTTCTCCTCCCAAAGTAACCACTGGGTGGCTATCACAGATTGATTTTCACGATGTCTGTAGCCACCCTTGGGAATGATACCTATGGTGTTTGGATTGAGAAAATTCCTACGGAAAACCTTATTGCATGTCGAAGCGATCGTTACGGCTTCAGTGAACGGACACACATTAGTTTCAGACAACATAAGTTGCCGAAATTTCAAACAGGCCTTGGTCAGTATATCCACATCCGAAATACAATAATCTATGATTTCTCGAGAGAAATCGAAAACATAATTTTCAGCGACTCTTTCAGAGTGCCATTTTATGAGAGATGTGCGTGCATCTGAAACAAGATTGTCGGGGGTATAGAACTCTAGAGAAGGAATTGGGCCCTTGTAATTTTGATTCTCCATACGATTGAAGAGGTGGGGGAAATACCCCTTCTTCAATTCAGAGAAGCCGAAAGATTTGGGCAGTTTTGCCAGGGCCATTGGGAAATAATTGAGAGAGTCCAAAAACTTGACATTGCCGACAGTCATGGAAATCAATTGTGTGCCTCTCATTATAATATCAGGTTTCAGAGTAGTTCTTGTTAGAATATAATTCAAAATAAAGGCGTGGTCAAATTTTCCGCCGTTGTGAGCTATAACGATGACATTTTTGAATTTCTTCCTTATTGTCAACACATGATGAACAAATGGAGATATGGGATCGTTACACTTGAGAATTTGTAAACGAACCCCACATTTCGAACAAATTTGCTGTGTGGTATCGATGCAGACGTCACAGCATTGACGAAAGACACACAGATTAGGTTCATGGAGAAGAGATCCATCAGCTTGTACCCTCTCCTGACGAGTCTCCAGATCATAAAAGACAAACAAGAGATCATCAGTCTTTGGTACTTTCGTGTCGGGCTGAATATAGCATAAATGACCAGAAGGTTGGTGCTTGTTGCAAATCTTGCAATAGATCTCTCCGCAGGTGTGAGTTCTATTGACGGGGACAATTTTGAAACATTCCTCACAACGTCTGATCTTACCACAAACACCGTTTTGAATATGGTTATCAAAACAGCTCTGCCCGCGGAAAGACCGTTTGCAAGACTCGCATGGAACTTTTACACTGTTTTTGGAACATGGTGGTGATCCTTGGCACGAAAAACAAGTACCACCACAACGATGCTCCTCTCGATGCTCATAAGGGACATGGCATTCCTCACAGTAATAATTGCAGCAAAAGGCTGCTGTTAGTGAGGTAATGACATTAAAGTGCCCCTCATGGTATATCAAATTCAACGAGAGACCTTCATCCCCACCCTTGAACATAATGTCACGACCCTTGTTTCCATATTGGTAAACAGTTATTTTATATGATGAAAGATGCTGCTGGAATTGTTGTAACTCAGGTATTCCGCATCCCTCCGTAGGTACGGTAACTCCAGCATCAGACACTAACTGCATAGCTCGCTGGCTCTGCAATTTCCTAATATTCCTTCGTACATCAGTGCACTTGGGGTCTTTGTCTGCGAATGCCTGAGCTACAACAAGAGCACGAGGAAGACATAAAGTATCTTTATTACTGATTACTATAAATCCCTTTCGGTTGCTACACTCCTCGTCAAAAGAGTTGTAGCCGCCTCCTCTTCCCCTGCCAGCAGGTAACCTACAAGAGGTTACACTGAGACAAAAGGTCTCGGTGTTCAGGCCACAAGAGTTCGATTGATAAATAGATGATATTTCTTCAAAAAGATCGTCCACAGAAACATCTGCTGCATTTTTAAATGCTATCCACCCTGGTCCCCTCGTGAAATCTTTAGAACAAAATGAGAAACATACTTTATCTGTCGGATGCAGTCCCTCAGTACCCTTTGAAACAATTTCGGTGATTGCATCCTTGATGTACGCCATCGGTTCCTTGTCTTGAGGAATAGGTTTTATATTAAACTCCAAAGTACGAGCCTGTACGCCGAAGCGATAATTTTTCTTGACCACATCTTTAACAATCAAGAATTTTTCCATGATAACGGATATAACACTCAATTAAATCACACTATCGTTGAATGATAACAGACAAAGTGAGCACAACTATATACAGAAAAAACTGAAGGTAATGTGGGTAAGATGTAACGATTGGAAATTTCAAAAATCAGCACTCAAATGCCAACAACTCGAAATTATCGACAAATTCGAAATTTGGAAGAACTCAAATATTTTCAAAAACCAACACAATATTAGCAAAGCAGCGTGCTGTATGCAAACTGCGTTTGAAATTCGTCTGAGGACTCAAATTCTCAAAATAGATAATCAAATTATTTCTTACACGCACACACACAGAGAGAGCAACCGTTCACCACGAAGACTGAGCAGGAAATGAAGTTCGATTAGCACTGCCGTCACTGTATTTCTTACACCTAGGATGAGTCCCGGAGTGTAGGGGGTAGGATGATCAGCTCTAATCATGCTTGGACATGTCCACTTTGGAAAAAAGGTGATGCAATAGCTTCGTCGTCGTGCTTCGATACGTGTCAAGGTCATTTTGTGGTGAGTATCGACTATGTACCGATATGAAAAACGAAATTAACTCAAGATAAAAACTATTATGCTCTCTTCTATATATTATTATCAACATGTTTTCATTCCCCGTCATATGCACTCATCAAGAAATGATATATCGGAATATTATATAATTTTTTGTTTTCAGGTATCACTCATTCCCACGAGTGAAGGGGGCCTAATCAGAAAGACAACTGAATAGATGTTATAACTGTTTGGGACATTTGTATTGAGGCAGTTGAGGATTTGATTGAGCAGGTATGTATACGCTTCTTATAAATCCTACATAAATAGCAATTATGTCGTCAACACCTCTCTCTGAACTGTCTAACCAGACATCTGTTCTCGTCGGAAAGATATGATACAACTGTTATGAATCCATACCTTCGAATCACATATTATTACAACTCTTATTCTCATCGCAAGAACAGAATAGCGGAAGGGCCTTGAGCGAAATTATTTCTCTAGAGGTGGCTATGAATGAATATGAGAACGATTCAACACAAAAGTTATATATTAGGGATCCTGTTACAGGTCCCACGGTCTTGATTGACCTCAATTAAAGTTAATTGATGACCGGGCAAAGTTCATCAGTCTAATTCATATTTTTGATGAAATTTTTTTTAAGTCCCGATATTCCTCCGAGTAGATATATATTGAGAGAATCGAGCGCTGTGATTGGTTGCTTGATGCCGTGATGCCGGTTAATTATATAATATTCCGATATATCATTTCTTGATGAGTGCATATGACGGGGAATGAAAACATGTTGATAATAATATATAGAAGAGAGCATAATAGTTTTTATCTTGAGTTAATTTCGTTTTTCATATCGGTACATAGTCGATACTCACCACAAAATGACCTTGACACGTATCGAAGCACGACGACGAAGCTATTGCATCACCTTTTTTCCAAAGTGGACATGTCCAAGCATGATTAGAGCTGATCATCCTACCCCCTACACTCCGGGACTCATCCTAGGTGTGTGAAATACAGTGACGGCAGTGCTAATCGAACTTCATTTCCTGCTCAGTCTTCGTGGTGAACGGTTGCTCTCTCTGTGTGTGTGCGTGTAAGAAATAATTTGATTATCTATTTTGAGAATTTGAGTCCTCAGACGAATTTCAAACGCAGTTTGCATACAGCTCGCTGCTTTGCTAATATTGTGTTGGTTTTTGAAAATATTTGAGTTCTTCCAAATTTCGAATTTGTCGATAATTTCGAGTTGTTGGCATTTGAGTGCTGATTTTTGAAATTTCCAATCGTTACATCTTACCCACATTACCTTCAGTTTTTTCTGTATATAGTTGTGCTCACTTTGTCTGTTATCATTCAACGATAGTGTGATTTAATTGAGTGTTATATCCGTTATCATGGAAAAATTATCGCTTCGGCGTACAGGCTCGTACTTTGGAGTTTAATATAAAACCTATTCCTCAAGACAAGGAACCGGTGGCGTACATCAAGGATGCAATCACCGAAATTGTTTTAAAGGGTACTGAGGGACTGCATCCGACAGATAAAGTAGGTTTCTCATTTTGTTCTAAAGATTTCACGAGGGGACCAGGGTGGATAGCATTTAAAAATGCAGCAGATGTTTCTGTGGACGATCTTTTTGAAAAAATATCATCTATTTATCAATCGAACTCTTGTGGCCTGAACACCGAGACCTTTTGTCTCAGTGTAACCTCTTGTAGGTTACCTGCTGGCAGGGGAAGAGGAGGCGGCTACAACTCTTTTGACGAGGAGTGTAGCAAGCGAAAGGGATTTATAGTAATCAGTAATAAAGATACTCTATGTCTTCCTCGTGCTCTTGTTGTAGCTCAGGCATTCGCAGACAAAGACCCCAAGTGCACTGATGTACGAAGGAATATTAGGAAATTGCAGAGCCAGCGAGCTATGCAGTTAGTGTCTGATGCTGGAGTTACCGTACCTACGGAGGGATGCGGAATACCTGAGTTACAACAATTCCAGCAGCATCTTTCATCATATAAAATAACTGTTTACCAATATGGAAACAAGCGTCGTAACATTATGTTCAAGGGTGGGTATGAAGGTCTCTCGTTGAATTTGATATACCATGAGGGGCACTTTAATGTCATTACCTCACTAACAGCAGCCTTTTGCTGCAATTATTACTGTGAGGAATGCCATGTCCCTTATGAGCATCGAGAGGAGCATCGTTGTGGTGGTACTTGTTTTTCGTGCCAAGGATCACCACCATGTTCCAAAAACAGTGTAAAAGTTCCATGCGAGTCTTGCAAACGGTCTTTCCGCGGGCAGAGCTGTTTTGATAACCATATTCAAAACGGTGTTTGTGGTAAGATCAGACGTTGTGAGGAATGTTTCAAAATTGTCCCCGTCAATAGAACTCACACCTGCGGAGAGATCTATTGCAAGATTTGCAACAAGCACCAACCTTCTGGTCATTTATGCTATATTCAGCCCGACACGAAAGTACCAAAGACTGATGATCTCTTGTTTGTCTTTTATGATCTGGAGACTCGTCAGGAGAGGGTACAAGCTGATGGATCTCTTCTCCATGAACCTAATCTGTGTGTCTTTCGTCAATGCTGTGACGTCTGCATCGATACCACACAGCAAATTTGTTCGAAATGTGGGGTTCGTTTACAAATTCTCAAGTGTAACGATCCCATATCTCCATTTGTTCATCATGTGTTGACAATAAGGAAGAAATTCAAAAATGTCATCGTTATAGCTCACAACGGCGGAAAATTTGACCACGCCTTTATTTTGAATTATATTCTAACAAAAACTACTCTGAAACCTGATAATATAATGAGAGGCACACAATTGATTTCCATGACTGTCGGCAATGTCAAGTTTTTGGACTCTCTCAATTATTTCCCAATGGCCCTGGCAAAACTGCCCAAATCTTTCGGCTTCTCTGAATTGAAGAAGGGGTATTTTCCCCCACCTCTTCAATCGTATGGAGAATCAAAATTACAAGGGCCCAATTCCTTCTCTAGAGTTCTATACCCCCGACAATCTTGTTTCAGATGCACGCACATCTCTCATAAAATGGCACTCTGAAAGAGTCGCTGAAAATTATGTTTTCGATTTCTCTCGAGAAATCATAGATTATTGTATTTCGGATGTGGATATACTGACCAAGGCCTGTTTGAAATTTCGGCAACTTATGTTGTCTGAAACTAATGTGTGTCCGTTCACTGAAGCCGTAACGATCGCTTCGACATGCAATAAGGTTTTCCGTAGGAATTTTCTCAATCCAAACACCATAGGTATCATTCCCAAGGGTGGCTACAGACATCGTGAAAATCAATCTGTGATAGCCACCCAGTGGTTACTTTGGGAGGAGAAACTACGGGATATAAAAATCCAGCAGGCCTGCCGATCTTCAGAGGCTCTTATCGGAAATCTTAAAGTTGATGGGTATTGCGACGAAACAAAACAAGTTTTCGAATTCCAAGGCTGCTTCTATCATGGTTGTCCTCGTTGCTATACTGATCAGAGAAATATTCCTCTCAAAAACTGCCCTTCCGAGACTATGAGCAATCGATATGACACAACCATTGCCAAAATCAATAAAATCAAATCCTTAGGGTATGAAGTTATTGAAAAATGGGAGTGTGATTTTCGCAAGGAACTTTCCAGCGGTGACGAGCTTTGCAACTTTGTCAGCAATCACTCCTTGCTTGAAAATTTACCCCTTGACCCTCGAGATGCTTTCTATGGTGGCCGAACGGGAAACATTGTCGAATATTACAAGGCCGGGAATGGCGAACAAATAAAATACGTTGACGTTTGTTCACTCTACCCATGGGTATGTAAATATGGCAAATTTCCTGTTGGTCACCCGACAGTTCTTGTTGGTGAGTGGGAGACGTGTGCTACGCCTCTTTCCTCTATCTCAGGTCTCGTAAAATGTGTAATTCTCCCACCTCAAGATCTTTTTCATCCTGTTTTACCGCAGAAAATGAACAAGAAGTTGATGTTTGTTCTTTGTTGTGTGTGTGGTGAAAACTATAATACTAGTAGTTGTCATCACACTGATGAAGAGCGTGCATTGACAGGAACATGGACTGCTGAAGAGATATTGAAAGCCATTGAGGTGGGGTATCGGATTATCGAAATCAAAGAGATTTGGTCTTATGATACTGTGCAATTTGGTGAAGATGTTTCAGGCCTATTCACCGACATGATGAATAAATTCATCAAGGTGAAGCAGGAATCATCAGATTGGCCTAAGAATTGTGAGACCAAAGAGGAGAGAGATAGGTACATTGACGAATTTTTACAACGGGAGGATGTTTTTCTGGAATTTTCTAAAATTACCGATAATCCCGGGTTGAGAGCACTGGCCAAGCTTATGCTGAATTCCTTCTGGGGTAAGTTTGGTCAGCGTGAAAACCAACCGAAAACTTCGATCATCAATCAGCCCTCGGAATTCTTTTCGATGATGACGGATCCTTCCCTCATTGTCAATACAGTACTCCCGATAAACGAGGATACCCTCATTGTTAATTGGGAGTATAAGGAGGAGAGCTATGACACTCTTTCCACTGTCAATGTCGTTATAGCTGCATATGTGACAGCCTTAGCTCGGTTGAAACTTTACAGCTATTTACAGCAGCTTAGGGAAAGTGTGTTATACTATGACACAGACTCAGTCATCTATGTTTCCAGACCAGGGGAATTTGACATTCCTACTGGTCAATTTATTGGTGATATGACCGATGAAATGGAATGTTACGGCCCTGGTTCCCATATCACAGAGTTTGTATCTGGTGGCCCGAAAAATTATGCCTATAAGCTATGGTCAACCAAGGAACAAGAGTTTAAAGTTGTATGCAAAGTTAAAGGCCTCTCACTTAACTATGCTGCTTCACAGCTGGTTAACTTTGATTCTATTAAAGATATGATTTTGAACCCTGGTCCCCCTGTCGAAATTTTGAGCAAACAGTTCCGACGAACCAAGGAACATGAGGTCATAACAGTCGATGTAACCAAAAAGTATAAGCCTGTAAGTTTGAAGCGGAAATTTCTCGAAGATCACACCTCTGTACCTTATGGTTTCAAAAAATTCAAATCATGAATATTTTTCGAAATCACAGTATCGTATTACCATTTTCTATCATTCGGAGGTGTACAAATTACGCTTGAAGCTTTCTAATCAATGTTCTGTACAAAATTCGATAAAATAAATTTCCCCGCTAATCACGAAACTTGAGAGAGAGAGTAAAAGCAATCGTTATCACGGCCGGACTGCACAGCGAATTCTGAAAAATCTTCCGTTTTCACGGTTACTCTAGAGATTTGAGGTGAATAGTTCATTAAGGAAGAAAAATACCCCAATCATCTGGCAAACTAAAGAAGTGTTTCTTTTGAATGAGAAATCGATCTTCGTGCAGCTAGAAAATGGAACAAACAAAATTGCGAGATATTTTATGTCAATAGTCACATGTTTCAAAAAGACGCATTTTCCTGGCGAATTAATGAAGTGTTTCTTCTAAATAAGAAATTGATCTTCGTACAGCTAGAAATAGAACAAACAAAAACTGCTCTGATTTCGTGTCAACAGTCACCTGTTCTATTATAATGAATTTTTCACCCGAAATCTTTAGAGTGTGTGGTTTTTCTATACCTCGAGGGTGGTGGGGAAACAAGCCTATTATACCATGTTTTAGGTCCCATACCAGCTGTTGATGTCAGTGTGACAGCTCTTCAGTATTTCACCAGCTTTCCAACAGTACAGACGTAATCAGCAATGCCAAACTGTGACTGGGGTAGACCATGCAATTGCTGTGACTGCAAACCTAGTTTCTGCTCTTTCTGCCGTAAAGAGAGGGTTCATCATGTAATCGAAGACTACAGCACCGACAGAAACGGGATAGGCGCCTACAGTTTCACGGCATGGTGTGAAGATTGTTTCAAGAAAAGAATGAAATAGATTGTTTCGTGATTGTCTCATCAGTAAATAAAATGATATGGTTTGTTATTGTCTCATGTCTCAATAAAATGTTTGATAAATATTTACATATTTAACTGACCCCATTACGCCCTGCATATTCTTCATTAAACAGACAACCGAAGTATCCTGTTTACCTTGTAATTTGTAATTGAAAAACTTTCTCTCCTATTTCAAAACAGAAAACTAAAACATCCTGTATACTTTATCATTTTTTAAAAAGGCCCTGTATATTTTTCCAGAACCAGAACCCGAACATCCTGTATACAATATAATTCGAAATTGAAGAACTTTTCAAACAAAGGCCAAAACATACAAGAAGGTTCAACTCTGTTTATTCTGAAATCCTATATAGTTTTGACCTGCCTTCATAACATTATGGCAAAACGAGTAACATTTTACGATACTGGAAAGGCCTGTTATCCTAATGATTTATGAAGCACTCTGTATCTACGACATAGACAACTATGAATGAAAATAAAAATCCTACTTCTTTTGTTAGCTGTAAATCCAGAATGAAACTGAAAATCCTAATGATTTATGAACTACCCTGTATTTAAATAACATTCAGTTTCTATTGTTAACATAAATCTAGAAGGATATAGAACTGAAAATCTCAAAGTTTCACGAAACACTCTATAACTACGACAGATACAGCTGTGAATGAAAATAAAATTACTTACTACTTCTTTTGTTAGCTGAAAATATAGAATAGAACTGAAAATCCCGATATTTCACGAAACACCCTGTATTAAAATTAAATTAAATTTCTGCTGTTAGCGGAACTCTAGCAGAATATAAAACTAGAAATCCTGATGTTGCACGATACACCCTGTATTTTAATGAAATTAAATTCCTGTTGTTAGCGGAACTCTCTAGAAGATATAAAACCTAATGACTTACGAAACACCTTGTACATCAACTTCAACTACATCAATTTTTGCTTCTTGTTATTGCTGATGAGCAGAGCCTCTGTAGTTGTTTTTTGTTATCCAAAATTCATGCGTTTACAAAATTCCTGTAAATGTTCTGTAATGAACCTAACAATAATTACAAAGAACTAAAATGAAATCCTAATTCATCGCTAAGACACAATACTTTGATAACTATAGTTTTCGTATCTTTTCACATATGATACCTACCTATCCAAACTGACATTCTCGAAAAACTTTAGCCCGAAGGTCCTGTCGCGAAAACCGAGGAATTTTACGTAATTTGAAAGAAAAACAGAAAAATAAGCCACTTACCAATTTCGTTGAACAACTGCTATATCCAGAAATAAACGAGTACCTATATGCAGTAATGACCGCTCCATTCTAATTTTCCACAAAAATACACTTTCACCTCACAGATGGTTTTTTTTTGGCAATGAAAAAACACTGAATCTTATATGTCCAACACGAATGAAGATTGAAATAAGACTCCGATTTGAGAGAAATTTTGTTATTCGAACTTTAATCAGACACAGGAAATAGCGCGAGTTGTAACAGAAAATCTCCGCGATGAGATTGGTTGTTATACAGGGTATAATCTGCCATCAATACAGAGATGTGTAGGTAAAATCTTGTAGTGATGACACAACCGACACTACCTTATACCTAATTTGTGACATAACCTCGAGAAGCATTGTATCGTTTGTCTAGTAATGGTATGTTCGTGGTATTTCGCTATCATCGAAGGCTTCAACTAGGTTTCATCAGTATTTCACTAATATTGATCGGAATAATCAGTTAGCGCGTCATATCTGTCATATGTTACGTATATGCTTGCAAGGTCCGCCTATGGCCAGTTCTAACAGTGAGCCCCCTTATATATATATATATATAAAACTAGGGAATATTGGGGACTGCAGCAAGTCAAAAAGAGTACTCTTTAAAGTTGGACCAACTTTAAAGAGTACTCTTTTTGACTTGCTGCAGTCCCCAATATTCCCTAGTTTTATTCCTAACTAGTCAGCAACGACTACCCTTCTACAAATATATATATATATATATAAACTTTTTTACAAGCACACTGTATATTGAACGGGTGCATCAGCTAGCACGTCAGTTGTCTGATATGATTGCTGATGTCATTCTTTCGTGCAAAATATCACTTATACACATCTAGCTCTACTATGTTCCCCATGCCACACAAAACATTTTCAGCTGGCGGTTTGGCAGCATTGTTCAAGGCAGCGACTCTTATCACGCAGAGTCTTGGTATATTGTCGTTATCATGGAAATATTTCATCATAATTTTATTTCGTTGTACTAACGTCTTATCAACCTATATATAGCTTTGCTCGCTGATCCTCGATGATCCCATTTGAATACGGTTTTCATAGTGAAATTTTCGTGGCCTCCTGAATGGCTCAGTGCGTGTATACGCTGCCTCACAATGCAAAGAACCCGAGTTCGATCGCCAGCAGTGGAGGTTTTTTTTAATTTATTCACGATGATGATGTCATGACAATTTGAATTTCGCTCCGCTCGTGGGGCCGCGAGTAGCTAGCTGAGTCAAGCCGGCCTGTGATTGACTAGTCGGGTCACGTGGTTTGGAGAAAGTGGAGGGGTGGGGCTGGTCTGGAGTGACGGGCTTCCTACTACAGTGCTATAACTTCATATCACTGTAGACTTACATAGCAATGTAAGTGAAAATATACAGCGAGTCGAATATTTGCTATTCTATTACATCATCTGTAAACTTGATAGATACATTTTAGCATTCATAGTGTTCCTAACTTTGGGATGCTACAATATGTATGAATTTTACCGTTTCATGATAATAACAGTGTGTTCTGTGTTTTATGAATGTCATTAACCTTACCTAACCAAGAAACTCTTTGTGAGTTTTTGGAGATACCTATTTCTTATATGGCATGAATTTATTATGAATATGGCAAACAGGTAAGAATTGATTGAAACATTATTTATAGGTTGTCTCACTATGCACAGAAAAATGTTGTAGTTCTTTGAATAAACGAAAACGAACTCAAAATACAATAGCAGAGCAATATGAATTATACTTAGAATACATGGAGGGAGATTTTATATTCAGAAGCAGCACCATAAACCCCACCGTCGATCCAAACTACATAGAAAAAAAATGGGAGGAACTAGTGGGTAAATTAAACTCCTTGGGCAAGGGACCTGTTCTTTCCGTTGAGACATGGCAAAAGGTATGTTACTCAATTGCATCAATATCAGTAAAGAATATTTGCTAGGTATGCATTTTTTATAGAGATTTAAAGACTGGAAAAACTCTACCCGTGCAAAGTATAGGAAAATATATGAAAACAGACTTATCACAGGTGGTGGTGTTGGAGTCAAAATAGAATTGACGCCTTTAGAAGAAATAGGTCTGTCAGTTTGGGGCAAAGTTGCTGTGACAGGAAGACCACTTGTTATGGTATCAGGAGGATTGGCTGGATCCACAAATGATCATCTTGATGAAATAGAGAATCTGGATGAAACTGAAGAAACTGCTGTCTCCACAAATGAGGGCATTGGAGATATTGAAGAAATAATTATTTTGAATGAAGGTGAGAGTGCAGAAATTTATGAACCTCACAATAGATTCAACTTGAAAACAGATAGAACTATGAGTCCTGAAAGAAATCATGGAGATAGAAATCAAGGTGTGATGAAAAGTTCCATCAGAAAAAAAAAACTTAAGAGGACAAATCGTCTGAACCTGAATGACTCTGCTCAACTGCTGAAAAGTTCATATGATGAGAAAACAAAATCACTCCAGGAAATAAGCAATACCATATTAAAATTTGCCAACACCTATGAAGAAATTGAAAAGGATAGAAATAAAATTAAAGAAAAGAAATTGGAGTTTAATATTGCCAAATTTAAATTTTTGAATCCAGATTTCGAACTTTGATTTTGTGCATGATTGTGTTCTGAACTACTCAACACTAATTTCGTCACACACCAAAATGTCGCCCCTGTTATAATGTGAATAACTTTTTTCAGTTTAGACCAATTTGAATTTGGTTCACACTGTTCGATAGCCCAGTCCTTCAGCTATAATCTGGTACTTCATTGAAACATAAGGGTATTCACATAAAATCTCTACATGGTGTTTTCCGACACTGTGCAAAATTTCGGAATATTCAAAAGGCTTTCAAATGGCAAAAAATTTTTTTTTCTCAACTTCGACAACAGAGGCATGAAGATGATCTCATCACCTCGAGATATTTCGCGAATCAACTTTCTATCTCTCTCTTTTACAGAGTGATCTCAAAAAATCAACTTTTCGGTTTTGCAGTCATAACTTTTTTCCACGTCAACCGATTTTGGAAATCTTAGGCTCATTTTGAAGATAAAACTTCAGATGAAGAGATCTGAATATCAGAATTGACCCAAGATGGCTATCAAAGATCTAGAGTTTTCTTGAAAGTGACCCAAATCTAGAACGCCCTTCGAATCTTGGTTGGGAGGAGAATTGAATGAAAATCAACTTGTTCTCGGAAAAACAATTCATTCTGGATGCTTCCGTATTTTCCTCGCTCTCAGTAGTCAAGAATTGTGCGTGAGAAAACACAATTGAATCATGTTCTTGCAAAAACATTAGATCATTTCTCCTCTGTAATGCATGGCCCGCCGTATCCAACGTTACAAGAATCACAAGGAGTGACCAAACCCGACCAGCTGAGGCTCTTCATAAATGGTGTACCAACAAGAGCAACGGCTTTTGATTTTTTTAACAGTTGTCACGTACATAACATGCGATTTAAGAATATGGAGAAGTATTCAAGCCAACAACGTTTATTTATTGTAAAAACGCATTTCAAAAATGGTGAAAGTTTCACGAAAACAGTTTGCCAATTACGTAAAGTTTTCAGTCGCAATAATGCGCTGAACGAATCGACAGTAATAACTAAACAATTCGTGTCGGAGATAAGCCCTTTGAATGGATTGGACTGTCGTGTTTAGCAGCCGCGATTTGGAGGGAAGATAACCCTTGTTCCCTCATTTGTGGAATCAGTCCCAACTGGTCGGGCGTTAGATGCGGCATCGAAACTATCAAAATCTGTTTATGATTCGAAAACGACGTCTAACCTGACTTGTCAGTCACTTACTGTGATTCTTGTAACGTTGGTTACGGGCCATGCATTACAGAGGAGAAATGGTCTGATGTTTTTGCAAGAACATGTTTCAATTGTGTTGTCTCACGCACATTCTTGAGTACTGAGAGCGAGAAAAATATGGACGCATCCAGAATGAATTGTTATTCCGAGAACAAGTTGATTTTCATTCAATTCTCCTCCCAACCGAGATTCGGAGGGCGTTCCAGATTTGGGTCACTTTCAAGCAAACTCTCGATCTTTGTTAGCCATCTTGAGTCAATTCTGATATTCAGATCTCTTCATCTGGAGCTTTATCTTCAAAATGAGCCTAAGATTTCCAAAATCGGTTGACGTGGAAAAAAGTTATGGCTGCAAAACCAAAAAGTTGATTTTCTGAGATCACTCTGTAAATAAGAGAGATAGGAAGTTGATTCGCGAAATATCTCGAGGTAATGAGATCATCTTCATGCCTCTGTTGTCGAAGTTGAGAAAAACATTTTTTTTCACCATTTGAGAGCCTTCTGAATATTCCGAAATTTTGCACAGTGTCGGAAAACACCATGTAGAGATTTTATGTGAATAGCCTTATGTTTCAATGAAGTACCAGATTATAGCTGAAGGACTGGGCTATCGAACAGTGTGAACCAAATTCAATTTTTTCTAAACTGAAAAAAGTTATTCACATTATAACAGGGGCGACATTTTGGTGTGCGACGAAATTAGTGTTGAGTAGTTTAGTTCAGAGTTGATTCTTAATTTTTTTTCAAGAACTGATATTTTATTTTCCAGTGTTGATTTTTTTAGTTTTATCATTGTTTTGTCATAAATTCACCTAGTAAAATGTGAAGAGATATAGGTACATTTCTTTCCACTGATTACTATGTATTATGATGTTCCAAAGATATATTTGATTGGATTAATAAAAGTCTGAATTGGTATTATAGCAGTTTATTGAAATATTAATTCATTTCACATATTATTTTCCCTAATATATTGGTTTCTAGCTTGACGTCCCAAGTTGGCAATTCCATCAAAATCTATTTCAGCAACATTCTGTTGCACATCATCTTCCAACTCTTGATCTTCTTCATCATCATATTCATGCAATGGAATATTTTCACTTAATGCCATATTATGCAACACAGCACAAGCATAAATTATATATGCTGCCTTACTAGGATGATGAAGGAGCACTCTGTGTTGAGATAGACAAGCAAATCTTTTTTTCAGAACACCATTTGTTCTCTCAATAACATTTCTTGCAGAACGGTGCTGATGATTGTACCTATCCTCTGGGCTACCTTCTTGGAAGTTTAAGAATGGTGTGAAGAGCCATGGTTCTATGCCATATCCACTATCTCCAATCAAATGAGAGCTTCTATCACCTCGTTCATACTCATTTTTTAAATGATTTCGAACATTAGACATTCTGAATATGGCAGCATCATGTACTGATCCTGGATAGCGAGCATCAACAGCTAGTATTTTCAGGTCGGCATCAGAAACCAACATAACATTAATTGAATGCTTGCCTTTTCTATTTATGTAAACAAACGGTGGATGGTCTATGTCAGTCTTTGGAGGAGCCATGATTTCAACATGGGTACCATCAATAGCCCCAATTACACCTCTTTCACCCCATTATTCATGAAACTTCACCTTCACTGAATTTTTTGAATCATTGGTTGTTGGGAACTGAATCCAAATATCCATTAAATGATTTGTTATCAAGTGAGAAACTTCTTTGATTGCTCTGCTTATTGATGGTTGACTCAAGCAGTTCCAACTTGACAGCCCTACACTACCCTGAAATGAACCACTAGCAAAAAATTTAGGGTAGCTAATACTCTCAAATGGAAAGGTATAGCAGTGTTTCTCATTGTTGGATTTGTATGTGCCTGTATAGCTTCAATAAGATGTAAGGCGAGATTTTTTGATAGTCTATACATTTTTCGAAACTGTTCTTTTGGCACTTCGAATGGTTTCTGGCTATCTCGCAACATACGACACTCTTACCGCATTTCATTCCTAAAAATTATCAAATTGCAAAACAATAAAATTACTGAATTTATCACTATCACCTGTCATAATCTTCTTCGAGTGAGAGAAAAGCAAAGAAATTGATGTCCATAATAATATCGATGATTTCAATGTATAAAAATCAACATAACCTACAATATAACGTTACGTCCGAAATTTCGTGGCCATAAATGTTACAGCGCGTTTTGACGTATTTTAGAGCGGGATGTTGCATTATAACATGTACAGAATAGCTATTCCAGTACAGTGAGGTAAATTATCAAGGTCACAGATTTACATCGCTTATGGATGTTACAGAATAGCACCATTAGATTGTTAACGTCCAAGTAGAGAAGATGCTTTGATGGTTTAGTAGGATCATATGTTGAAGTGTACTTATGGTTGGCTTCAGAATAGCGTTTACAACAAACCGAAATACCTCCTCTTATCGCCTTTTCGACAAACATCAGCATGTCAACATCTTTTAAAATTTGTAACGAACATTTTGTGTACTTCAGCATACAATCCCACGTATAACCTGGAAGGGTGTAATACCAAGCCGGATCTAAGGTATACGTTCTCAAAGCAGCTTCTCTGAATTGTTCAAAAACATCTGCCAGAAGAAGGATATCTGTTTTCATGTATAAATCCGAGTATTCACCTAAATTTTGACATCCAAATTGTTGCCATACATTTTGAGCATGAGCGTATTTCATATCATCAATATTCCCATCGTTCAATTTATTGTAGAATTTCTCAATGGGTGGAAGTTCAGTTTCGTCTAATTTGCTTGGACTATTGATGTGGTCATATGGGAAAACACCTTTCTTTGTGAGTAGATCGAATTTAGAAGCGTCTCATTGATTGTATTCTTTTCTCAAATTTTACAAGTTATCCTTCGTCAAATTGGAGGCCAATTCGTCCAAACTGGCACCCAAAAATCTCAAAGAATCGATGAATCTGAATATAATACCGGTGTCAGTGTTGTGTTGGGTGGAAGAAATGTATCTCCCCATATTTATCGGAAGTACGCTCACCTGTCCACGTTTGGCAATCTCTCTTAGAAGGAAATGAGAATCATATCCGGAAAAATTGTGGAACACTATGGGCACTACGAAGGACTTGCAGTACCCCAAATTACAAGATTGATGCGCCCACCCTCTGAAGGCGCCAGTGAAATGATGGTGGTCTTTTACAATGATATCAGTGCCCGCAAACGCCTTTTCACAGATATGGCAGTGTGTTACACCAACCCTATCTGGGAAATGAGTCAGAGGAACAATGTCTTTGATTTTAGACTGTACAAATTTCGCGACAACTGCCATTTCTATGGCAAAGCAATCTATGCAATGAGGACCTCGATGACTCTTGTAATAGGACAAGCTATCATCATATGAGCATTTGAAATAGTACCCTGCGCTGAAGGCTGTGTGTTTTTGATATTCTGCCATTTTTTGAGAAATTTTGTCATCACAGGGCTCCAAAACCGATTCAAAATCACCGTAGATGATGAATTCGGCCTTTTGTTCATATATATGATTTTTGAAAACAACTGATTCGTATTTGGGGAGAGAAATTTTGCATTCGTTAACATTTTCACATAAATCACTGTGATCTGCCAATTTGGATTCGCTCGAAAAATAATTAAAACATCTATCACAGAAATGTTTTTTCCATGTATCTTTACTCAGTTGTGAAGATAGCAGCCTGGACATGTCTTTAATCCAACAATAATGATACCTTATGTCTTCGTCGTAATCATCTTCAGGCAAGACATCATGATCGTTGGACTTGGGGAAATATTCACTTTGAATGAGAAGTAGATTGAGATGTCTGGGCTGCTTATGTTTCGTTAGTTTCATGGGTACTACTTCAAAATACTCTGTCTCTTTCACATGAATCAGTTCCAAGGCGTAAACGTTCACCGAAATATCATTGGGTTTTTCAAATTTTGGAATATTGTTGAGAGTGACGGGTACATCTGATCCTGCGGTATTCAAAACTTGACTGTAATGAGGATACGAGCTGGGCCTGTCTACATGTTGGTCAGCAGGGTGGAGAGTGCTCACGATACTCCAGAAGAAGCATGCTTCATCATTGTTTCTAACATTGATGCATGCACGCTTTTTCAAAATCTTCTCTGGCAGCTTGATATAGGATGAACCATTGCCAATCTCTAATTTATTAACATTAACCTCTAAAGAAACAATTTCCCGCAAGGCCCAGCCACTAACCTTCTCCTGGAATTCCGAAAGTTTATTCAGTATAGTTTCAATCACATTATCCGCATACCAATAATCTAAATCCGTTCCTTCATCCATTGTAGCATTCTTTGTATTGAAATATTTGAATTCAATAATCTCTGCGTCATCCGATTTTTTAATAAACTCGCCACAGAAGGTGGTGTTGACTCTGAGCATGGTTAATTCCCTTAATATTTTTCTAATTTGAATTTTGAGAATGTGCGATGCGTCCTGCAAAAATTGCATCAACTCCTTATGACTCAAATTGATTATAACACCTGTCCTCACTCTACTCTCGAAAACAGATTGAACAACTCTCCATGTAACTCTATTCTTACGATTGCTAAGTCCCGCCCCAATATGATTCTTCTTCCTAATCAAACTTTGAAAACGTCTCAAATGCCCCACATTAGTTTCTAATTTTCTCAAAACCCCCGCTGTCGAATTGGTTCCCCTGATTGCCCTATTGAATTCTCTTATCTGCGCTCCTATCTGCCTGATCATTGATAACCTTTCATGTGCTGATATGTTCGTCTTGTTCCTCAAAATTTCCACTGCTCTTCTACATTTTTCAACAACGGCATCACTAGTAGAAGCAATACTATTGACATTCATGTTGCGAGAAATATCAAACAGAAAATAATATTGCACTCACCACTAATTTTCAGTAATCTCAAAGAGGACTGAAGGTATGGTGTCACTCCTCTTGTGAATTAGGCTGTATTTGCTTGGGGTGAAAGCCGGAAGCTGAGGCTTGAAGATGCCTACTATTCTCCTTGGCAGACGCTGAATGCCTCAAGTTTGACTACAATTGCCTCCCCGAATCGTGTCTGGACCACCCTGATATTTTCAATGGGGTGGGGTTGGTTGATGGGCAAGCTACTTTCAGTGCGACAGTTGGCTTGAAGGCAGCAGCTTGAGCGTTAATAACTGAAACATCCATCTGATAAGAAACTTACTACTTCTAGTATTGGGTGGAATGATCACTAGTCACAAATAGGGTCGACCACATGGCCTTGAAACGTAATAAATAATGAACTCACCTTTCAGCTGGCACAACAAACACACAATATACTTAAACAGACAGGAGCAACCGAACAGACAGGAACAACCGAACAATACACGAACAGATCGACCGACCAGTGTCAGAGTTCAGAATGGAATGACGCCTACGAACGTTCTGACCGCCTTATATAGGGCTCGAGGTTGTGACGTCATCGTCCACCTGCAAACAACGGAGGTATTGTTCTTTGGGCAAATTTTCCAATAGCTGACTCGACGAAATTCCAAGAAACGCTGACAGTCAGTGTCGACAGAAAGTAGATAGAGGTACTCTTTCAGGATGTCTCCCAGCTTGCATTATTGAATGACTCATCGGCCACCTGCGTCAGAACAATAGACCCATTGTTCTCACACAGATAAGGATGACACCTGCAAACAAAGGCGGCACTGTTCTCGTATATTGCGTCGCGATGTCAGCTAGAATTCCAAGAACCGCTGTCAGTGGCGTAACATATAGCCGGCCCATGGTATCGAATAAAATGACTTCGACCATTTTGGTTATATGTCACGTGACCAGAGAGGGCTGAACTCAGAGTCCAACGTTTCGTTGTACTTTTTCGATGTTTTGTCGTACGTTTTAGTATTACTCCCGCCATCTGTCACTCCAATGTTGTTGCAAGCTTCGAAAACACGTCAAATGCGTCAAACTTACCTCGAACAGGCCAATATACATTCAAAACCCACAACAAACTGACGTCACAAAACGAAATCATACGATGAATAAAAATTTGAAAGGCGATAGGAACAGAATAAACAGTGTGTGTGAAAGAACGATTCATGATGAGTGGCGGATATATGACAAATGCTTACATCCTACCGACACTGACTTGCCTAATAGCCCACTATAGGATAGGTCGAAGAATTGATCGATGAGATTGGTGAGGATTGATATTATACCGCTCTCTGGACACATCCAATTTACGGAAGGTTAGACACATCCGATTCAGGATGGGTTAGACAGGTAGAACGTTCATACACTCACTTTCCTTGACTCTTTTGCAAAACGTTGCAAATGTTTATGGAATTATCAAAAATGTGGGACGAAAGACGTCAGTAGCGTGAATCGTGCTATCATCTATGTGATACATATCCTCACTATCACATCAATTCGTTTGATTGACCAAAGAATATCCTGAAGCCTCAGAGTCTTAAGAATTCGAACAGGATAGGTTAGAGAGTAGGCCGACATCATGGGTTGGGTTTGATGCTATATCGATCTTGACTATCCAAGCTACGATAGGTTAGATCTATTTCTTATGGTGGCTCGTTTGAGATTATCAAAAACGTCAAAAACGTCAAAAACGTCAAAAACGTCAAAAACGTCAAAAACGTCAAAAACGTCAAAAACGTCAAGAACGTCACGTTTTTCACGCTTCTGACGAAGTCAAGTACCTTGTCAGACAGTCTAGATATTTAGCCGTCATTGCTAACAAAACATCACCAACGTCAGAAACGTAAAAAACGTCAAAAACGTCAAAAACGTGACGTTTTTGACGTTTTTCACGCTCTCGACGAATGCATTCGGAGTCCTATGTAAAAACATGTGTCAAAACATCACCAACGTCAGAAACGTAAATAACGTCAAAAACGTTAAGAACGTGACGTTTTTGACGTTTTCCTCGCTTTCGACGAATGCATTCAACGTCCTATGGAAAAACATGTGTCAAAACATCACCAACGTCAGAAACGTAAAATCGTCACTTTTGTCACGTTTATGTCGAATGAACGTGTGATTGTGATTATCAGACTCGCTCCGCTCGTCTGATAAACATACAAACACGCATCCAAACAAAAATAGGTCTAACCTATCGTAGCTTGGATGTGTTCATAGGTCTAACCTATCGTAGCTTGGATGTTTCTACACCGACCACACAAAAATAGGTCTAACCTATCATAGCTGCGTGAAGAACGTGACGTATCTGATGTGTCTGACGTACGTCTTTGATGTTTTGTTACGCGATTTGAACGTTCATTCGACATAAACGTGACAAACTTGACGTTTTTTACGTTTCTGACGTTGGTGATGTTTTGACACATGTTTTTCCATAGGACGTTGAATGCATTCGTCGAGAGCGTGAAAAACGTCAAAAACGTCACGTTCTTGACGTTTTTGAAGTTATTTACGTTTCTGACGTTGGTGATGTTTTGACACATGTTTTTACATAGGACTCCAAATGCATTCGTCGAGAGCGTGGAAAACGTCAAAAACGTCACGTTTTTGACGTTTTTGACGTTTTTTACGTTTCTGACGTTGGTGATGTTTTGTTAGCAATGACGGCTAAATATCTAGACTGTCTGACGAGGTACTTGACTTCGTCAGAAGCGTGAAAAACGTGATGTTTTTGACGTTTTTAACGTTTTTGACGTTTTTGGCGTTTTTGACGTTTCTGACGTTTTTGACGTTCTTGACGTTTTTGATAATCTCAAACGTGCCACCATGAAAAATAGATCTAACCTATCGTAGCTTGGATAGTCAAGATCGATATAGCATCAAACCCAACCCATGATGTCGGCTTACTCTCTAACCTATCCTGTTCGAATTCTTGAGACTCTGAGGCTTCAGGATATTCTTTGGTCAATCGAACGAATTGATGTGTTAGTGAGGATATGTATCACAAAGATGGCAGCACGATACACGCTACTGACGTCTTTTGCCCCACATTTTTGATAATTCCATAAACATTTTCAACGTTTTGCAAAAGAGTCAAGGAAAGTGAGTGTATGAACGTTCTACCTGTCTAACCCATCCTGAATCGGATGTGTCTAACCTTCCGTAAATTGGATGTGTTTAGAGAGCGGTATAATATCAATCCTCACCAATCTCATCGATCAATTCTTCGACCTATCCTATATTGGGCTATTAGGCAAGTTAGTGTCGGTAGGATGTGAGCATTTGTCATATATTCGCCACTCATCATGAATCGTTTTTTCACACACACTATTTATTCTGCTCCTATCGCCTTTCAAATTTTTCTTCATCGTATGATTTCGTTTTGTGACGTCAGTTTGTTGTGGGTTTTGAATGTATATTGGCCTGTTCGAGGTAAGTTTGACGCATTTGACGTATTTTCGAAGCTTGCAACAACTTTGGAGTGACAGATGGCGGGAGGGATACTAAAACGTACGACAAAACATCGAAAAAGTACAACGAAACGTTATAAACGTGCAACGAAACATTCAAAACGTTTGAACGTCGAAAACGTCACGGTTTTGACGTTTTTGACGTTTTTTTTTACGTTTCTGAAGTTTTTGACGTTTTGAAGCAGGTTCATCCATTCGCTTTCGCGACAGAAATTGATGGATTTCTTCCTCGAACTGTTACCAACCAATGCAGATGAGTATGATCCGATCACCTTTCCATGCGGAGATTTTTGTGAAATCACACAACTCGTGTATGATGACACAAAATTCCTACTGGTCAGAAAACACGAGGTTGAGTTCCACATGGACGGAAGATATGTCACCCAGATCCTTGAAGCCGACCAAAGACTAGGGACCCATCGAGTGGCTTGGTTGGAAGAAATAAACTTTTGTGCTTATTATCACAATATTTCGAATTTGATGAGGACTCACTTCAATAATAAAAGCTGTTTTGATGCATTACATGCATTTTGTGAAATATCTGATAATAGTTTGTTGAGCATGGCACTTAGAGAATATTTGTATTACTTCAAGAACAATGTACTGAATGATTTGGAACAATAAAATAATGGAAATAGCTCAGTTTTTCTTTACTCCTAGTCAGGTATCGCTGACTCTCGTTGGGAACGTGAAAAACGTGACGTTTTTGACGTTTTTGACGTTTTTGGCGTTTTTGACGTTTTTGACGTTTTGTAGCAGGTTCATTCTGAACGTTCATTCGTTAGAAACGTGACGTTTTCGACGTTTTTTGACGTTTTTTCGACGTTTTTTGACGTTTTTTGACGTTTTTTGACGTTTTTGACGTATTTTGACGTTTTTTCGACGTTTGTGACGTTTTCGACGTTTTCGACGTTTTTGACGTTTTTGACGTTTTTGACGTTTTTGACGTTTTTTACGTTTCAGACGTTTTGAAGCAGGTTCATTTGTTTGCAGTGATGAAATAACCAAATTTTCAAGGAACTTTTATTAAACATAGTGAAAAATACATAGTGTATACAAAAACTAAAATAAAGAATCTACATCATATAATGAAAAAAGTGTATAGAGTAAAAAATAGTGAGCATATATACAACTAGATTGAAAAAATCAGTGGTGGAGGTGAAATATTATCAGTTGAGATTTCTCAGAACATGAAGGTGATATTGTTGAGGAATGTATATGGAAGAAGAATCATATGTCAGCTATGGAGGAATGTCCGAAAGGCAGGGTGTCATA
Source organism: Phaedon cochleariae (assembly GCA_918026855.4). NCBI lineage: Eukaryota > Metazoa > Arthropoda > Insecta > Coleoptera > Chrysomelidae > Phaedon > Phaedon cochleariae. The sequence continues at coordinate 31,840,148 of OU896708.1, forward strand.
ACAATTTGGAAGAAGGTGTCTCTTGATGTCATAAGGACTCAGCGCAATTTTCGACTGTTCAATACTGAATACTTGATGGTTGAAGGAACGGATTGTCCGCTGTGTGACTGTCTGCTTCTTGAAGTCTTTCGAGCAAGCCACATAATCATTGAAGGATATCTTATTCCTAACCAACTTAAATTTAACCCCTTTGGATTTTTTGGCGACTTTACCCTCCTGCACTTTGTAGGCATACATTTTTGAAAGTAAGCCTACAAAGTGTGTTATTATTTTCGAATTTGCCTCATCTTTCATCATTCCCAAGACCTTTCCATTCACTTGCGGAATTCCATACGGGTTGTCAGAAGGGTAGTCGGATGTGTCGGATTTGGACAAGTTATCTTTGATAAGTTCCGCATATACATCATCACAGCCAAGTTCGTAAATAAAACTATCGGTGTCTGTATACATTAACTTACATTTCTCCACCCCCATTGTTGGAAGCATGAAATCGTAATGGAAATTATACATACACGTTTTGGATAAATCAAAAATTGCTATCCCTATGTATAGGGGTTTGTTGAAGACTATTTCAGATTTAGCCAATTCGATAGCAATCAGATCGTCGCTCAAAATCGTCCGGCCACGGAACTTTGAGCTGGCGATCATATTTTTAGCCCCATAGCGTCCATTCCACGATCTACCAAATTTGACGACGCGATGTTTACGGATGTTTTCCATCGTCTTTCCAAACACGGCATTATTCATAAGTTTATATAGGTTTTTTTCGAATGTGTTGGTGGCTGCAGCCCTCAATCCAGTATTCAGATCAATGTAGGGCTTCAACCACGTAGACTGTTTAAATTTCGCTACTCTGTGAATCTTGGTAAGCTTCAAGCCATTAGCCAGAGCTTGTTTCAAATTAACATGATGGATGATGTATTTTTTTTTATGGTGTAACGTGGTCATCAATTTTGCCAACTTGGAACCAGGTGGATTGCGGTGTTCGGCACAGAACGGGAAGTCTTTATTTAAATCGTGCAAGTTTTCCGGATATTCCAAATCTACTTGTAAGATATATCCTTCTGGCGCATCGTCAGGGATCAATGTGACGTCAATGTTGACATTGGTCCATTCAAACCCTTCATAAGGTAGGGGCTTTGACATTGCCCATCCATATAGATTGTTAACGTCCAAGTAGAGAAGATGCTTTGGTGGTTTAGTAGGATCATATGTTGAAGTGTACTTATGGTTGGCTTCAGAATAGCGGTTACAACAAACCGAAATACCGCCTCTTATCGCCTTTTCGACAAACATCAGCATGTCAACATTTTTTAAAATTTGTAACGAACATTTGGTGTACTTCAGCATGCAATCCCACGTATAACCTGGAAGGGTGTAATACCAAGCCGGATCTAAGTCCTCAAAGCAGCTTCTCTGAATTGTTCGAAAACATCTGCCAGAAGAAGGATATCTGTTTTCATGTATAAATCTGAATATTCACAGTAGTGTACCTACGTTAACACGGGACCACACATAGGGAAATCAATGTGTTAGACAAAGAGCATGGGCTAGCTAGTGAATCTGACAGAGGTAGCGATATGGTTGGCTATAGCTATTGACGTCTAACCTAACCTATCTCCGTTTGAGTTCACGTCAGCATCTTACATATGACAGGGGTCAAAAATAATAGGTGCTACAGTACCTTCGACCAAGACCTTCAATTGTGACCTTTTGTCGTGACCTTTGACCGTCAAATTTGACATTCAAGCATGGCTTTCAATCGTGACCTTAGACCTTCGACCGAGACCTCTAAATATGACCCTTTAATCGTGACCTTTCATCGTGACCTTTGATCGTGACCTTTGATCGTGACCTTTGATCGTGACCTTTGACCCTTGCCTTCGACCTCTGAGCGTGACCTTTAATCGTGACCTTGGTCTGTGACCTTTGGTATACCTTCGACCTCAGACCTTCAATCGAGACCTTCGATTGTGACCTTTGATTGTGATCATTGATATTAAACCGTAACCTTCGGCCTTGATATGTTACCTTTGACCTTGAAACGCAAGCATTGACTAACGATCTTCGATACATGACGGTAGTTTCATGTTGATCTTATGACTTTGTTTCCACATAGGCCTTGGCCCCATATGATCTTATGACCTTGGTTTAATATCGGTCTCGAGTTGTTTCTCTCACGGTCCCAAGACTCAAGACTCTAGACTCTCAGTTCAGCCCTCTCTGGTCACGTGACATATAACCAAAATGGTCGAAGTCATTTTATTCGATCCCATGGGTCAACTAGTTGTTACGCCACTGAGAGCGTTTCTTGGAATTCCAGCTGACATCGCGATGCAATACATGAGAACAATGGGTCCATTGTTTGCAGGTGGCCGATGAGTCATCCTTATCTCGACTTCGTAGAACAATGCCGCCTTTGTTTGCCATATGTTATCTAGCCTTCCTCTAGAACAATGCCGCCTTTGTTCTGTCGACGCCACTCACAGCGTTTCTTGGAATTCCGGCTATTAAGAAATTGCGACGCAATATACGAGAACAATGCCGCCTTTGTTTGCAGGTGTCCGATTACGTACCAACCTCATCCGATTGCATCATCCTTATCTGTGTGAGAACAATGGGTCCATTGTTCTGACGCAGGTTGCCGATGAGTCATCCAATAATGCTAGCTGGGGAACATCCTGAAAGAGTACCTCTATCTACTTCCTGTCGCCACTGACTGTCAGCGTTTCTTGGAATTTCGTCGAGTCAGCTATTGGGGAATTTGCCTCAAGAACAATACCTCCGTTGTTTGCAGGTGGTTGATGACGTCACAACCTCAAGCCCTATATAAGGCGGCCAGAACGTTCGTAGGTGTCATTTCATTCTGAACTTTGACACTGGTCGGTCGATCTGTTCCTTTCTGTTCGGTTGCTCCTGTCTGTTCGGTTGCTCCTGTGTATCATATTGTGTGTGGATTGTGCCAGCTGAAAGGTGAGTTCTTTATTTATTACGTTTCAAGGCCATGTGGTCGACCCTATTTGTGACTAGTGATCATTCCACCCAATACTAGAAGTACTAAGTTTCTTATCAGATGGATGTTCCAGCTATTAACGCTCAAGCTGCTGCCTTCAAACCAACTGTAGCACTAAGTAGCTTGCCCATCAACCAGCCCCACCCCATTGAAAATATCAGGGTGGTCCAGAGACGGTTTGGGGAGGCTATTGTGGTGGAACTCGAGGCATTCGGCGTCTGCCAAGGAGGGTGGTTGACAACTTCAAGCCTCAGCTTCCGGCTTTGACCCCAGACAAATACAGCCTAATTCACGAGGGGAATGACACCAGACCCTCCTTGAGATTATAAAAAATTAGTGGGTAGTGTAAAATATTAATTTCTGTTTTATATATCTCGCAACATGAATGTCAATAGTATTGCTTCTACTAGTGATGCCGTTGTTGAGGAATGTAGAAGAAAAGTGGAAATTTTGAGAAAGAAGACGAACATATCTGCAGAAGAGAGACTGTTATGGAATAGGCAAATAGGGACGCATATAAGAGAATTCAATAGGGCAATCAGGGGGACCAATTCGACAGCAGGGGTTTTGAGAAAATTAGAAACAAATGTGGGGCATTTGAAACGTTTTCAAAGTTTGATTAGGAAGAAGAATCATATTGGGGCGGGACTTGGCAATCGTAAAAATAGAGTTACATGGAGACTTGTTCAATCTGTTTTTGAGAGTAGAGTAAGGACGGGTATCATAATCAATTTGAGTCATAAGGAGTTGATGCAATTTTTGCAGGACGCATCGCACATTTTCAAAATTCAAATCAGAAAAATATTGAGGGAATTAACCATGCTCAAAGTCAACACCACCTTCTGTGGTGAGTTTATCAAGAAATCGGATGACGCGGAGATTATTGAATTAAAATATTTCAATACTAAGAATGCTACAATGGATGAAGGAACGGATTTAGATTGTTGGTTTGCGGAGAATGTGATTGATACTGTATTGAATAAACTTTCGGAATTCCAGGAGAAGGGTAGTGGCTGGGCCTTGCGGGAAATTGTTTCTTTAGAGGTTAATGTTAATAAATTAGAGATTGGCAATGGTTCATCCTATATCAAGCTGCCAGAGGAAATTTTGAAAAAGCAAGCCTGCATCAATGTGAAAAACACTGATGAGGCATGCTTCTTCTGGAGTATCGTGAGCACTCTTCATCCTGCTGACCAACATGTAGACAGGCCCAGCTCGTATCCTCATTACAGCCAAGTTTTGAATACCGCAGGCTTGGATGTACCCGTCACTCTCAACAATATCCCTAAATTCAAAAAACTCAATGATATTTCGGTGAACGTTTACGCCTTGGAACTGATTCATGTTAGAAAGACAGGGTATTTTGAAGTAGTACCCATAAAACTTACGAAACATAAGCAGCCCAGACATGTCAATCTACTACTCATTCAAAGTGAATATTTTCCCAAGCCCAACGATCATGATGTCTTGCCCGAAGATGATTACGACGAAGACATAAGGTATCATTATTGTTGGATCAAAGACATGTCCAGGCTGCTATCTTCACAACTCAGTAAGAATAAATCGAAAAAACATTTCTGTGATAGGTGTCTGAATTATTTTTCGAGCGAATCCAAATTGGCAGATCACAGTTTTGTATGCGAAAATGTTAACGACTGCAAAATTTCTTTCCCCAAATACGATTCAGTTGTTTCCGAAAATCATATATATATAAACAAAAGGCCGAATTCATCATCTACGGTGATTTTGAATCGGTTTTGGAGCACTGTGATGATAAAATTTCTCAAAAAATGTCAAAATATCAAAAACACACAGCCTTCAGCGCAGGGTACTATTTCAAATGCTCATATGATGATAGCTTGTCCTATTACAAGAGTCATCGAGGTCCTGATTGCATGGATTGGTTTGCCACAGAAATGGCAGATGTCGCGAAATTTGTACAGTCTAAAATCAAAGACATTGTTCCTCTGACTCATTTCCCAGATGAGGTTGGTGTAACACACTGCCATATCTGTGAAAAGGCGTTTGCGGGCACTGATATCATTGTGAAAAACCACCATCATTTCACTGGTGCCTTCAGGGGGTGGGCGCATCAATCTTGTAAATTGGGGTACCGCAAGTCATTCGTAGTGCCCATAGTGTTCCACAATTTTTCCGGATATGATTCTCATTTCCTTCTGAGAGAGATTGCCAAACGTGGACAGGTGAGCGTACTTCCGATAAATATGGGGAAATACATTTCTTTCACCCAACACAACTCTGAAACCGGTATTAAATTTAGATTCATCGACTCCTTGAGATTCCAAAATTTGAGAAAAGAATTCAACCAATTAGACGCTTCTAAATTCGATCTACTCACAAAGAAAGGTGTTTTTTCATATGACCACATCAATAGTCCGAGCAAATTAGACGAAACTGAACTTCCACCCATTGAGAACTTTTATGATAAATTGAACGATGAACATATCGATGATGTGAAGTACGCTCATGCTCAAAACGTATGGCAACAATTTGAATGTCAAAATTAAGGTGAATACTCGGATTTATACATGAAAACAGATATACTTATTCTGGCAGATGTTTTCGAACAATTCAGAGAAGCTGCTTTGAGGACTTATACCTTAGATCCGGCTTGGTATTACACCCTTCCAGGTTATACGTGGGATTGCATGCTGAAGTACACAAAATGTGCCTTACAAATTTTAAAAGATGTTGACATGCTGATGTTTGTCGATAAGGCGATAAGAGGCGGTATTTCAGTTTGTTGTAACGGCTATTCTGAAGCCAACCATAAGTACACTTCAACATATGATCCTACCAAACCACCAAAGCATCTTCTCTACTTGGACGTTTACAATCTATATGGATGGGCAATGTCAAAGCCCCTCCCTTATGGAGGGTTTGAATGGACCAATGCCAACATTGACGTCACATTGATTCCTGACGATGCGCCAGAAGGATATATCTTACAAGTAGATTTGGAATATCCGGAAAACTTGCACGATCTACATAAAGACTTTCCGTTTTGTGCCGAACACCGCAAGCCACCTGGTTCCAAGTTGGCAAAATTTATGACCACGTTACACCATAAAAAGGAATACATCATCCATTATGTTAATTTGAAACAAGCTCTGGCTAATGGCTTGAAGCTGACCAAAATTCACAGAGTAGCGACATTTAAACAGTCTACGTGGTTGAAGCCCTACATTGATCTGAATACTGGATTGAGGGGCTGCAGCCACCAACACATTCGAAAAAAACCTATATAAACTTATGAATAATGCCGTGTTTGGAAAGACGATGGAAAACATTTGTAAACATCGCGTTGTCAAATTATGTAGATCATGGAATGGACGCTATGGGGCTAAAAATATGATCGCCAGCTCAAAGTTTCGTGGTCGGACGATTTTGAGCGACGATCTGATTGCTATCGAATTGGCTAAATCTGAAATAGTCTTCAACAAACCCCTATACATAGGGATGGCTATCTCGGATTTATCCAAGACTTGCATGTATAATTTCCATCACGATTTCATGCTTCCAACAATGGGGGTGGAGAAATGTAAGTTGATGTATACAGACACCGATAGTTTTATTTACGAACTTTGCTGTGATGATGTATATGCGGAACTTATCAAAAATAACTTGTCCAAATTCGACACATCCGACTATTTTTCTGACAACCCGTATGGAATTCCGCAAGTGAATAAAAAGGTCTTGGGAATGATGAAAGATGAGACAAATTCGAAAATAATAACACACTTTGTAGGCTTACGTTCAAAAATGTATGCCTACAAAGTGCAGGGGGGTAAAGTCACCAAAAAATCCAAAGGGGTTAAATTTAATGTGGTTAGGAATAAGATATCCTTCAATGATTATGTAGCTTGCTTGAAAAACTTCAAGGAGCAGACAGTCACACAGCGGACCATCCGTTCCTTCAACCATCAAGTATTCAGTATTGAACAGTCGAAAATTGCGCTAAGTCCTTATGACACCAAGAGACACCTACTTCCAAATTGTTATGACACCCTGCCTTTCGGACATTCCTCCATTGCTGACATATGATTCTCCTTCCATATACATTCCTCAACAATATGACCTTCATGTTCTGAGAAATCTCAACTGATAATATTTTACCCCCACCACTGATTTTTTCATTCTAGTTGTATATATGCTTACTAATTTTTATACACTTTATTTATTATATAATATAGATTTTGTATTTTAGTTTTTGTATACACTATGTATTTTTCACTATGTTCAATAAAAGTTTCTTGAAAATTTGGTTATTTCATTGCTGCAAATGAATGAACCTGCTGCAAAACGTAAAAAACGTCAAAAGAACGTTGAAAAAACGTCCAAAAACGTCAAAAACGTCGAAAACGTCAAAAACGTCACGTTTTTCACGTTTCTTACGAATCAACGTTCAAAATGAACCTTCTACAAAACGTCAAAAACTTGAGAAACGTAAAAAACGTCAAAAACGTCGAAAACGTCACGTTTCTAACGAATCAACGTTCAGAATAAACCTGCTACAAAACGTCAAAAACGTCATTTCATTCTCGAGAAATTTCCCCATGAGATAGGGTGAAAAATCGTGGAACAGCAAGGAAAACGTGACGATCTCATGACGCAACCATCACACTTAGTGCGTCGTACGCGTTATGCGTTATACATTCGTTAAACAGACGTCGAATATTATTCTTCGAAAACATCAAACGTGTGTCGCAAGCATCGAAAATACGTCAAATGCTTCAAACTTACCTCGAACAGGCCAATATACATTCAAAACCCACAACAAACTGATAAATGACGTCACAAAACGAAATCATACGATGAAGAAAAATTTGAAAGGCGATAGGAGCAGAATAAACAGGGTGTGTGAAAGAACGATTCATGATGAGTGGCGGATATATGACAAATGCTTACATCCTACCGACACTGATCTGCCTGATAGCTCAATATAGGATAGGTCAAAGAATTGATCGATAAGATTGGTGAGGATTGATATCATACCGGTTTCTGGACACATCCAATTTACGGAAGGTTAGACACATCCGATTCAGGATGGGTTAGACAGGTAGAACGTTCATACACTCACTTTCCTTGACTCTTTTGCAAAACGTTGAAAATGTTCATGGAATTATCAAGAATGCGGGGGGGAAAGACGTCAGTAGCGTGCATCGTGCTGCCATCTATGTGATACATATCCTCACTAACACATCAATTTGTTTGATTGACCAAAGAATATCCTGAAGCCTCAGAGTCCCAAGAATTCGAACAGGATAGGTTAGAGAGTAGGCCGACATCATGGGTTGGGTTTGATGCTATATCGATCTGGACTATCCAAGCTACGATAGGTTAGATCTTTTTTTTTATGGTGACTCGTTTGAGATTATCAGAAACGTCAAAAACGTCACGTTTTTCACGCATCTGACGAAGTCAAGTACCTCGTCAGACAGTCAAGATATTTAGCCGTCATTGCTAACAAAACATCACCAACGTCAGAAACGTAAAAAACGTCAAAAAACGTCAAAAAACGTCAAAAAACGTCAAAAAACGTCAAAAAACGTCAAAAATCGTCAAAAAGCGTCAAAAACCGTCAAAAAACGTCAAAAAAACGTCAAAAAACGTCGAAAAACGTCGAAAAACGTCAAAAAACGTCAAAGAACGTCAAAAAACGTCGAAAAACGTCAAAAACGTGACGCTTTTGACGTTTTTCACGCTTTCGACGAATGCATTCAACGTCCTATGAAAAAACATGTGTCAAAACATCACCAACGTCAGAAACGTAAAAAACGTCAAAAACGTCAAAAACGTGACGCTTCTGACGTTTTTCACGCTTTCGACGAATGCATTCAACGTCCTATGAAAAAACATGTGTCAAAAAATCACCAACGTCAGAAACGTAGAAAACGTCAAAAACGTCACGTTTTTAACGCTTCTGACAAATCAACGTTCAAATAGCGTGTCAAAACATCAAAGACGTACGTCAAACACATCAGATACGTCACGTTTTTCACGCAGCTATGATAGGTTAGACCTATTTTTGTTTGGTCGGTCTAGGAACACCCAAGCTACGATAGGTTAGAGCTCCGCTCGTCTGATAAACATACAAGCACGCCACCAAACAAAAATAGGTCTAACCTATCGTAGCTTGGATGTGTCTATGGGTCTAACTTATCGTAGCTTGGGTGTTCCTAGACCGACCAAACAAAAATAGGTCTAACCTATCATAGCTGCGTGAAAAACGTGACGTATCTGATGTGTTTGACGTACGTCTTTGATGTTTTGACACGCCATTTGAACGTTGATTCGTCAGAAGCGTTAAAAACGTGACGTTCTTGACGTTTTCTACGTTTCTGACGTTGGTGATTTTTTGACACATGTTTTTTCATAGGACGTTGAATGCATTCGTCGAAAGCGTGAAAAACGTTAGAAGCTTCACGTTGTTGACGTTTTTGACGTTTTTTCACGTTTTTTGACGTTTTTTGACGGTTTTTGACGCTTTTTGACGTTTTTTTGACGTTTTTTGACGTTTTTTGACGTTTTTTGACGTTTTTTGACGTTTTTTGACGTTTTTTGACGTTTTTTGACGTTTTTTGACGTTTTTTGACGTTTTTTGGCGTTTTTTACGTTTCTGACGTTGGTGATGTTTTGTTAGCAATGACGGCTAAATATCTTGACTGTCTGACGAGGTACTTGACTTCGTCAGAAGCGTGAAAAACGCGACGTTTTTGACGTTTCTGATGATCTCAAACGAGTCACCATAAAAAAAAAGATCTAACCTATCGTAGCTTGGATAGTCCAGATCGATATAGCATCAAACCCAACCCATGATGTCGGCCTACTCTCTAACCTATCCTGTTCGAATTCTTGGGACTCTGAGGCTTCAGGATATTCTTTGGTCAATCAAACAAATTGATGTGTTAGTGAGGATATGTATCACATAGATGGCAGCACGATGCACGCTACTGACGTCTTTCCCCCCCGCATTTTTGTGTCTAACCTTCCGTAAATTGGATGTGTCCAGAGAGCGGTATGATATCAATCCTCACCAATCTTATCGATCAATTCTTTGACCTATCCTATATTGAGCTATCAGGCAGATCAGTGTCGGTAGGATGTAAGCATTTGTCATATATCCGCCACTCATCATGAATCGTTCTTTCACACACCCTGTTTATTCTGCTCCTATCGCCTTTCAAATTTTTCTTCATCGTATGATTTCGTATTGTGACGTCATTTATCAGTTTGTTGTGGGTTTTGAATGTATATTGGCCTGTTCGAGGTAAGTTTGACGCATTTGACGTATTTTCGATGCTTGCGACACACGTTTGATGTTTTCGAAAAATAATATTCGACGTCTGTTTAACGAATGTATAACGCATAACGCGTACGACGCACTAAGTGTGATGGTTGCGTCACGAGATCGTCACGTTTTCCTAGCTGTTTCACGTTTTTTCACCCTATCTCATGGGGAAATTTCCCGAGAAAGAAATGACGTTTTTGACGTTTTGTAGCAGGTTTATTCTGAACGTTGATTCGTTAGAAACGTGACGTTTTCGACGTTTTTGACGTTTTTTCGACGTTTTTCGACGTTTTTTCGACTTTTGTGACGTTTTCGACGTTTTTGACGTTTTTTACGTTTCTCAAGTTTTTGATGTTTTGTAGAAGGTTCATTTTGAACGTTGATTCGTTAGAAACGTGAAAAACGTGACGTTTTTGACGTTTTCGACGTTTTTGACGTTTTTGGACGTTTTTTCAACGTTTTTTTTGACGTTTTTTACGTTTTGAAGCAGGTTCATTCATTTGCAGCAATGAAATAACCAAATTTTCAAGAAACTTCCATTGAACATAGTGAAAAATACATAGTGTATACAAAAACTAAAATACAAAATCTACATTATGTAATAAATAAAGTGTATAAAAATTAGTAAGCATATATACAACTAGAATGAAAAAATCAGTGGTGGGGGTAAAATATTATCAGTTGAGATTTCTCAGAACATGAAGGTCATATTGTTGAGGAATGTATATGGAAGGAGAATCATATGTCAGCTATGGAGGAATGTCCGAAAGGCAGGGTGTCATAACAATTTGGAAGTAGATGTCTCTTGGTGTCATAAGGACTTAGCGCAATTTTCGACTGTTCAATACTGAATACTTGATGGTTGAAGGAACGGATGGTCCGCTGTGTGACTGTCTGCTCCTTGGAGTCTTTCAAGCAAGCTACATAATCATTGAAGGATATCTTGTTCCTAACCACATTAAATTTAACCCCTTTGGATTTTTTGGTGACTTTACCCCCCTGCACTTTGTAGGCATACATTTTTGAACGTAAGCCTACAAAGTGTGTTATTATTTTCGAATTTGTCTCATCTTTCATCATTCCCACGACCTTTTTATTCACTTGCGGACTTCCATACGGGTTGTCAGAAGGGTAGTCGGATGTGTCGAATTTGGACAAGTTATTTTCGATAAGTTCCGCATATACATCATCACAGCCAAGTTCGTAAATAAAACTATCGGTGTCTGTATACATCAACTTACATTTCTCCACCCCCATTGTTGGAAGCATGAAATCGTAATGGAAATTATACATGCACGTCTTGGATAAATCCAAGATAGCCATCCCTATGTATAGGGGTTTGTTGAAGACTATTTCAGATTTAGCCAATTCGATAGCAATCAGATCGTCGCTCAAAATCGTCCGGCCACGAAACTTTGAGCTGGCGATCATATTTTTACCCCCATAGCGTCCATTCCATGATCTACATAATTTGACGACGCGATGTTTACGGATGTTTCCATCGTCTTTCCAAACACGGCATTATTCATAAGTTTATATAGGTTTTTTTCGAATGTGTTGGTGGCTGCAGCCCTCAATCCAGTATTCAGATCAATGTAGGGCTCCAACCACGTAGACTGTTCAAATGTCGCTACTCTGTGAATTTTGGTCAGCTTCAAGCCATTAGCCAGAGCTTGTTTCAAATCAACATAATGGATGATGTATTCCTTTTTATGGTGTAACGTGGTCATCAATTTTGCCAACTTGGAACCAGGTGGCTTGCGGTGTTCGGCACAAAACGGAAAGTCTTTATGTAGATCGTGCAAGTTTTCCGGATATTCCAAATCTACTTGTAAGATATATCCTTCTGGCGCATCGTCAGGAATCAATGTGACGTCAATGTTGGCATTGGTCCATTCAAACCCTCCATAAGGGAGGGGCTTTGACATTGCCCATCCATATAGATTGTTAACGTCCAAGACGAGAAGATGCTTTGGTGGTTTGGTAGGATCATATGTTGAAGTGTACTTATGGTTGGCTTCAGAATAGCGGTTACATCAAACCGAAATACCGCCTCTTATCGCCTTTTCGACAAACATCAGCATGTCAACATCTTTTAAAATTTGTTAGGAACATTTTGTGTACTTCAGCATGCAATCCCACGTATAACCTGGAAGGGTGTAATACCAAGCCGGATCTAAGGTATAAGTCCTCAAAGCAGCTTCTCTGAATTGTTCGAAAACATCTGCCAGAAGAAGTATATCTGTTTTCATGTATAAATCCGAGTATTCACCTAATTCAAATTGTTGCCATACGTTTTGAGCATGAGCGTACTTCACATCATCGATATGTTCATCGTTCAATTTATTATAAAAGTTCTCAATGGGTGGAAGTTCAGTTTCGTCTAATTTGCTCGGACTATTGATGTGGTCATATGGAAAAACACCTTTCTTCGTGAGTAGATCGAATTTAGAAGCGTCTAATTGGTTGAATTCTTTTCTCAAATTTTGGAAGCTATCCTTCGTTAAATTGGATGCCAATTCGTCTAAACTGGCACCCAGAAATCTCAAGGAGTCGATGAATCTAAATTTAATACCGGTTTCAGAGTTGTGTTGGGTGAAAGAAATGTATTTCCCCATATTTATCGGAAGTACGCTCACCTGTCCACGTTTGGCAATCTCTCTCAGAAGGAAATGAGAATCATATCCGGAAAAATTGTGGAACACTATGGGCACTACGAAGGACTTGCGGTACCCCAAATTACAAGATTGATGCGCCCACCCCCTTAAGGCACCAGTGAAATGAAGGTGGTCTCTCACAATGATATCAGTGCCCACAAACGCCTTTTCACAGATATGGCAGTGTGTTACACCAACCTTATCTGGGAAATGAGTCAGAGGAACAATGTTCGCGACATCTGCCATTTTTGTGGCAAACCAATCCATGCAATCAGGACCTCGATGACTCTTGTAATAGGACAAGCTATCATCATATGAGCATTTGAAATAGTACCCTGCGCTGAAGGCTGTGTGTTTTTGATATTTTGACATTTTTTGAGAAATTTTATCATCACAGTGCTCCAAAACCGATTCAGAATCACCGTAGATGATGAATTCGGCCTTTTGTTTATATATATATGATTTTTGAAAACAACTGAATCGTATTTGGAGAAAGAAATTTTGCAGTCGTTAACATTTTCGCATACAACACTGTGATCTGACAATTTGGATTCGCTCGAAAAATAATTCAGACACCTATCACAGAAATGTTTTTTTGATTTATTCTTACTGAGTTGTGAAGATAGCAGCCTGGACATGTCTTTGATCCAACAATAATGATACCTTATGTCTTCGTCGTAATCATCTTCGGGCAAGACATCATGATCGTTGGGCTTGGGAAAATATTCACTTTGAATGAGTAGTAGATTGACATGTCTGGGCTGCTTATGTTTCGTAAGTTTTATGGGAACTACTTCAAAATACCCTGTCTTTCTAACATGAATCAGTTCCAAGGCGTAAACGTTCACCGAAATATCATTGAGTTTTTCGAATTTAGGGATATTGTTGAGAGTGGCGGGTACATCCAAGCCTGCGGTATTCAAAACTTGGCTGTAATGAGGATACGAGCTGGGCCTGTCTACATGTTGGTCAGCAGGATGAAGAGTGCTCACGATACTCCAGAAGAAGCATGCCTCATCAGTGTTTTTCACATTGATGCAGGCTTGCTTTTTCAAAATTTCCTCTGGCAGCTTGATATAGGATGAACCATTGCCAATCTCTAATTTATTAACATTAACCTCTAAAGAAACAATTTCCCGCAAGGCCCAGCCACTACCCTTCTCCTGGAATTCCGAAAGTTTATTCAGTACAGTATCAATCACATTCTCCGCAAACCAACAATCTAAATCCGTTCCTTCATCCATTGTAGCATTCTTAGTATTGAAATATTTGAATTCAATAATCTCCGCGTCATCCGATTTCTTGATAAACTCACCACAGAAGGTGGTGTTGACTTTGAGCATGGTTAATTCCCTCAATATTTTTCTGATTTGAATTTTGAAAATGTGCGATGCGTCCTGCAAAAATTGCATCAACTCCTTATGACTCAAATTGATAATGATACCCGTCCTTACTCTACTCTCAAAAACAGATTGAACAAGTCTCCATGTAACTCTATTTTTACGATTGCCAAGTCCCGCCCCAATATGATTCTTCTTCCTAATCAAACTTTGAAAACGTTTCAAATGCCCCACATTTGTTTCTAATTTTCTCAAAACCCCTGCTGTCGAATTGGTCCCCCTGATTGCCCTATTGAATTCTCTTATATGCGTCCCTATTTGCCTATTCCATAACAGTCTCTCTTCTGCAGATATGTTCGTCTTCTTTCTCAAAATTTCCACTTTTCTTCTACATTCCTCAACAACGGCATCACTAGTAGAAGCAATACTATTGACATTCATGTTGCGAGATATATAAAACAGAAATTAATATTTTACACTACCCACTAATTTTTGATAATCTCAAGGAGGATCTGGTGTCACTCCCCTCGTGAATTAGGCTGTATTTGTCTGAGGTCAAAGCCGGAAGCTGAGGCTTGAAGTTGTCAACCACCCTCCTTGGCAGACGCCGAATGCCTCGAGTTCCACCACAATAGCCTTCCCAAACCGTCTTTGGACCACCCTGATATTTTCAATGGGGTGGGGCTGGTTGATGGGCAAGCTACTTAGTGCTACAGTTGGTTTGAAGGCAGCAGCTTGAGCGTTCATAGCTGAAACATCCATCTGATAAGAAACTTAGTACTTCTAGTATTGGGTGGAATGATCACTAGTCACAAATAGGGTCGACCACATAGCCTTGAAACGTAATGAATAAAGAACTCACCTTTCAGCTGGCACAATTCACACACAATATGATACACAGGAGCAACCGAACAGACAGGAGCAACCGAACAGAAAGGAACAGATCGACCGACCAGTGTCAAAGTTCAGAATGGAATGACGCCTACGAACGTTCTGGCCGCCTTATATAGGGCTTGAGGTTGTGACGTCATCAACCACCTGCAAACAACGGAGGTATTGTTCTTGAGGCAAATTCCCCAATAGCTGACTCTACGAAATTCCAAGAAACGCTGACAGTCAGTGGCGACAGGAAGTAGATAGAGGTACTCTTTCAGGATGTTTCCCAGCTAGCATTATTGGATGACTCATCGGCAACCTGCGTCAGAACAATGGACCCATTGTTCTCACACAGATAAGGATGATGCAATCGGATGAGGTTGGTACGTAATCGGATACCTGCAAACAAAGGCGGCATTGTTCTCGTATATTGCGTCGCAATTTCTTAATAGCCGGAATTCCAAGAAACGCTGTGAGTGGCGTCGACAGAACAAAGGCGGCATTCTTCTAGAGGAAGGCTAGATAACATATGGCAAACAAAGGCGGCATTGTTCTACGAAGTCGAGATAAGGATGACTCATCGGCCACCTGCAAACAATGGACCCATTGTTCTCATGTATTGCATCGCGATGTCAGCTGGAATTCCAAGAAACGCTCTCAGTGGCGTAACAACTAGTTGACCCATGGGATCGAATAAAATGACTTCGACCATTCTGGTTATATGTCACGTGACCAGAGAGGGCTGAACTGAGAGTCTAGAGTCTTGAGTCTTGGGACCGTGAGAAAAACAACTCGAGACCGATATTAAACCAAGGTCATAAGATCATATGGGGCCAAGGCCTATGTGGAAACGAAGTCATAAGATCAACATGAAACTACCGTCATGTATCGAAGATCGTTAGTCAATGCTTGCGTTTAAAGGTCAAAGGTAACATATCAAGGCCGAAGGTTACGGTTTAATATCAATGATCACAATCAAAGGTCACAATCGAAGGTCTCGATTGAAGGTCTGAGGTCGAAGGTATACCAAAGGTCACAGACCAAGGCCACGATTGAAGGTCACGCTCAGAGGTCGAAGGCAATGGTCAAAGGTCACGATCAAAGGTCACGATCAAAGGTCACGATCAAAGGTCACGATCAAAGGTCACGATTTAAGGTCACGATGAAAGGTCACGATTGAAGGGTCATATTTAGAGGTCTCGGTCGAAGGTCTAAGGTCACGATTAAAGGTCATGCTTGAATGTCAAATTTAACGGTCAAAGGTCACGACAAAAGGTCACAATTGAAGGTCTTGGTCGAAGGTACTGTAGCACCTATTATTTTTGACCCCTGTCATATGTAAGATGCTGACGTGAACTCAAACGGAGATAGGTTAGGTTAGACGTCAATAGCTATAGCCAACCATATCGCTATCTCTGTCAGATTCACTAGCTAGCCCATGCTCTTTGTCTAACACATTGATTTCCCTATGTGTGGTCCCGTGGTAACGTAGGTACACTACTATTCACCTCAATTTTGACATCCAAATTGTTGATATACGTTTTGAGCATGAGCGTAGTTAAGTTTCGTCTAATTTGCTCGGACTATTGATATGGTCATATGGGAAAACACCTTTCTTTGTGAGTAGATCGAATTTGAAAGCGTCTAATTGGTCGAATTCTTTTCTCAAATTTTGGAAGCTATCCTTCGTTAAATTGGATGCCAATTCGTCTAAACTGGCACCCAGGAATCTCGAAGATTCGATGAATCTGAATTTAATACCGGTTTCAGAGTTGTGTTGGGTGAAAGAAATGTATTTCCCCATATTTATCGGAAGTACGCTCACCTGTCCACGTTTGGCAATCTCTCTCAGAAGGAAATGAGAATCATATCCGGAAAAATTGTGGAACACTATGGGCACTACGAAGGACTTGCGGTACCCCAAATTACAAGATTGATGCTCCCACCCTCTGAAGGCGCCAGTGAAATGATGGTGGTCTTTTACAATGATATCAGTGCCCGCAAACGCCTTTTCACAGATATGACAGTGTGTTACACCAACCTTATCTGGGAAATGAGTCAGAGGAACAATGTCTTTGATTTTAGACTGTACGAATTTCGCGACATCTGCCATTTCTGTGGCAAACCAATCCATGCAATCAGGACCCCGATGACTCTTGTAATAGGACAAGCTATCATCATATGAGCATTTGAAATAGTACCCTGCGCTGAAGGCTGTGTGTTTCTGATTGGAGGATTTTGCCTACAGAATATGGGGCTGGTTCCCACTTGATACAGCTAGTATAGTAGTTTGATGGAATTAATTATATATTTGATATTTCAGAGTGACATTAATAGTTTTTATTGACTTTTCTCAATTGTATAACAAATTTCTATTACAGTTCATGATAACATCACCAATTGTCTTTATAAAGGGTGAGATGCCCCGCCTTGGAAGGTCTTAACTTTCAAAAATCACAAATTAACAATCTTCTGGCAGAACACAAATTTCCGAGAACGCTCGCTTTATTGTGCCGCTTTTCGTCAAGATCGTCGCTACTCTGGCTACACCCTCGGCTCCTAGATGAACTGAAACGATTCTACCCATACGCCATTTCATGAGCGGTAAATTGTCATCTTTGATAAGAACGAGGCTGCCTTCTTGTAGATTGTACTCTTTCCCTGACGTTTTCCATTTTCCACGTTGCTGTAGTTCGTTCAGGTATTCCTTTGACCAACGATTCCAGAATTGTTGGTATATCTGTTGAATTCGTTGAAACATGCGTAGTCGATTTTCCGGAACTTGTTGGAGATCTTCATCGGGTACGGCCGTTAACAGAGCACCAATAAGAAAATGCCCAGGTGTCAATGGAAGTAGATCTTGTGGGTCAGACGAAAGAGGAGATATAGGTCGTGAATTTAGTACTGCTTCAATTTGCACGATTAACGTATAAAATTCCTCAAACGTGAAAGAATTGTTACCGGCCATTCGAACGAGATGGTGTTTAGCAGATTTTACCCCCGCTTCCCAGAGTCCTCCAAAATGAGGAGCATTTGCAGGAATGAAATGCCATTCTATGCATTCATTTTCAGTCCATTCTTGAATAGTTGAATAATGATTTTTTAGAAATTCAGCGAGCTCTTTTAGTTTCGAACTAGCACCCAAAAAGTTTGTCCCATTATCTGAATATATTCTGCGCGGTTTTCCACGGCGAGATACAAACCGTCTCAGTGCCGCTATGAAAGTTTCAGTTGTTAAATCAGACACAATTTCCATATGTATTGCTTTCGGAACAAAACATATGAATAAACTAACATATGCTTTCATTATTTTGCATCCTCTACCTCTTCTGTCTTTTAGTAAGAATGGACCCATATAGTCAACACCAGTAGTACTAAATACAGGTGCACGTTGAACGCGTTTTTCTGGTAAATTACCCATGATAGGTGTGCCTAGTCTTGGCTTAGCTTTGAAACATCTTATACAACTATGTACAGTTTTTTTGCAAGATTTTTACCAGAAATTGGCCAAAATTTTTCACGAATGTTAGCCAATAATAATCGTGGACCTGCATGTAATAATCTCATATGTTCATGTTTGAATAAAAGAATAGTGAAATGCTCTTTTGAACACAAAATAATTGGATGTCTCTTATTATATTTATAATTTGAATTATCTAATCTGCCACCAACTCTCAAAATACAATTTTCGTCCCATACAGGATTCAAACTCAAGAGCTTACTTTTTCTATCGATAGGCAGATTATTTTTTAGTGATTCAATTTCTGTTTTGAATGAAATTTGTTGAGATATTTTGACTAACATTAGTAAATATTGCTTCAATTCATTTGACGTCAATGGACCTAGTATACGGTCATTTTTTGATAAAAAACAATTACTTCTGAATCTGAAACAATATGCTATGATTCTTTGTAGTTTATTCAACTTAGAATAACTTTTAATCTCGAAGATTCCTGAATTAGTTGAGCTGAAACTCTTCATTTTCTTTTTCAATTCAGGCAGTTCAACTCTCGTGTTTTTTAGTACTGGCCATTCAGAATCAGATTTGGTCAACCAATCCACCATTGTTCTAGTGAAATTAACCTGTCTGGATTAATTCATCGTGATAGATAGTCAGCAGGATTATCTTGGGTTGGAACATGACGCCAATCACTAGTGTTGGTTGAATTTTGAATTTGCGACACTCGATTACTAACAAAAGTTTCAAGCGTACTGGGTGATGTTCCAATCCATCCTAGTACAATGGTCGAGTCACACCAATAGTAAGTCTTTTCAAAATCCACCTTCAGAAAGCATTTCACTTTGTTCATCAAATTCATTAACGTTAATGCCCCACATAGTTCTAGACGTGGAATGGTGATGCTCTTCAGAGGTGCAACCTTACTCTTTGAACAAAGTATTCGACTTAATATTTCACCGTCACTATTTTCTGATCTTATGTAAACACAGGCTCCATAAGCATTCTCTGATGCATCTGAAAAACCGTGTAGTTGTAATTGTTTTGCATTTTTGATAGTCACCTGTCTCGGAATAGTGATTTCATTTAACAAGCATAGTTGATCACGAAAACTTAACCACTTAGTGTGAATATCTGACGGTGATGACTCATTCCATGATAATTTCAGAAGCCATAGTTTTTGTAACATAATTTTTGCAATTACTATATAAGGTGATAACAATCCTAGCGGATCAAGAATTTGGGCAACTCCAGACAAAATCGATCGCTTTGTTATTTTGCCTTGATTATTGAATTTCGCAATTTTGAATTGAAAATAGTCTGATTGACAAGACCAATACAAACCTAATGTCTTAAAATTGTCATCGATTCCAAAATCAACAATATTCGAGTCATTAGTAGAACCCGAAATATGTTGAACAATCCGAATATCATTTGAAATCCATTTTCTTAAATTGAAACAACCACCTTTCAGTATATTTGCTGTTTTATTGGCTATTGTGATAGCTTGTTCAATAGTCTCTGCCCCACTAATGAGATCATAAACATAAAAATCATTTTTGATGACATTAGCAACTTCTGGATAGTCTTGAGT
>OU896708.1:31860896-31936892 GCA_918026855.4 Phaedon cochleariae
TGCAGCCACCAACAAATTCGGAAAAAAACTATATAAACTTATGAATATTGCTGTGTTTGGAATGACGATGGAAAACATCCGTAAACATCGCGTTGTCAAATTATGTGGATCGTGGAATGGACGCTATGGGGCTAAAAATATGATCGCCAGCTCAAAGTTTCGTGGCCAGACGATTTTGGGCGACGATCTGATTGCTATCGAATTGGCTGAATCTGAAATAGTCTTCAACAAACCCCTATACATAGGGATGGCCATTTTGGATTCATTCAAGACGTGTATGTAAAGTTTCCATTACGATTTCATGCTTCCAACGATGGGGGTAGAAAAATGTAAGTTAATGTATACAGACACCGATAGTTTTATCTCCGAACTTGGCTGTGACGATGTATATCGTCCCCTAGAAGGCAGACTATCGTAAGCAACATTTCTCCAATTTCATAGGAGACACTAAAAACAATATACAGATACTACTGGATGACGAAAATCTGATTTTCTTCGACAAAGCCTGCATTTCATCATTTTCAACTAGATTTCTGGATGGAATTTGAAAAATCCTCGCATTTTACCAATGAAATACCGCTTAAGATATTCTCTATTGCTAGGATTGGGTGATTACGATACTTCTACCTAGCGCTTGAGATATTATCCCAGTTATCAGGGGTGCTTAAGATATTTTACATCGATAGACGTAACTAGTAAATGGTGAGGAATAGTATCGGAGAATAATGAATTAATGATAAAAAATATTCAATTTATAACATTTATTATGCCAAAAACGTATAATGACCCATTTCACTTTTACAAAATGATGTCAGTTTGGCTCTTCTTGAAGATCATCTTCTTCATCAGTCTCTGGTAATGTGTCAATCACTGTTTTTGACTGATTGAATGCCCTATATTCTGCATGATACTCTGGAATTATTGCATTTTGCTTGCACAATTTCTGCAAGTCTTTATATTTCAGCGTAGAAATTGGCAGCTGGGCTGAGTAACACTTCTTCAATTGGACATTATTGGCGTTTTTAATCAAGAATTCTTGTTTATCAGCGGTTGAATCCATATAACTATACTTGACTGACATACATGCATTCCCGGAAGTCATTTCAATGGAGGTAATCTTCGAAATTCTCAGAAGTTTTCCTTTTCGTTCGTTCTTTCGTTTTGAGGATTTGGCTTTGGTGTTATTGACCGAGCGGACCTTGCGTTTTCCAATATTGTTCGTTTCTTCACTTATAGCATCTTGTATTTCTTGATTTTCGTTGAATTCAAGCGCTACGTCCTCGTATAGGGAATATTTAGGTATACATTTGGAGTCTGCTTCAAATGAAGTCCAGTCATCAAAATCTGTGTAAGAGAGAGAAAACACTTGGTATGGCTTGGGATTATGTCTTGCGAGAGAGATAACTGTAGGCCATTGAGAAGGAGCATAAATTATTTTTTTAGAAATGAATGAATCTATGGTTGAATGGACGGAATCTGCGGGCATGTAGGTGTGACCAGCGATAAGATAATTGATTGTGATACGTTTCAAATTTTTCGAATTTTTCAAAAAAGTGTTGAACATAACAATCATTTGCCTATTTTTATTCTGACCACTGCAGTTGTCACAGTAGAACACAATGGTACTGATTTGTGGTCTATTTTGATCAACATCCTTCAGGTACTTGAATAAAGACGTGCAGATCTCATTAGAGCCTTTCTTCCCACACGTTTCATTCCAGATATAACATAATCCGTTTTTAGTTCGGCTCTCATAGATTGTGAAATTATAAACTGCTATTTTTCTCGAATAATACAGGAGCATGCTTTTTCCACAGGGTGTGTTCAAAACTTTTTGGAGATCGAATGAAGCGCATAGAAAATCTTCTTCTTGATTATTTTGATCTTGTAAAAATCGCATTTGACATGCTTTAACTTCATCTTTGTGCTTGTCATAAATCATTCTATCAGATTCATTCAGATTTTCAATCCCAGTTTGCTTGACTTGCTCACAGTGACTGCATTTGTCCTTCTTTGGGACATGAAAACTGAAGTTGAATTGTTTGAAAATTTTTCGAAAAACATCTCTCTTGACTGGTTGAACATTCCTTTCTCTAGAATCAGCAATATAAATCCTCTCAAGATTGGTCAAGTTTCCGATTTCCACAGGCAGGTACAATTTTTTTGATTTTTTACGGCAATAATGAGATGGTACTACTGGTAGTTTATCAATGAATTTCTTCACTGAGGCAATATCTTTATCAGAAGTCTTATTTTTGGGTGCATGCTTACCTCGACCATCTGGTTTTGCCCTATGAGTATTGGTAACATTTTGAATTGTGTGCCGTAATGTCATCTGACTGATATCTAGGGTTTTCAGTAGAAATTGCTGACACACTTTTTTTCGCGCCCATGCAATATAACTTTATATTCCATGGTCTTCTTTCTTCGTGACACTTCCTCCTTTGTTCTCTTCCTCTTTATGTCTTTCACAGATATACAACTCAGGATCCAATTTTTCTTCTGTTCATAAGAATTGAATTTGTAATACTCCTTGAACAAAAGTTCTCTGTCATCATCACAGATTGATGCACATTCGTTTGGGCATTTTTTTCCTAGGCATGGATTAGGCTTCACTTGTTTCAGTTCACCAGCATCCCTTCTCTTCTTTTGTTGCTTGCGTTTATTCACTTTTCTTTCTTTGTATTTAGAAATGCCATATTTGTTGTTATTTGTATCCTCAGCTTCCCTTATCTCTTCAACATTCCTGATTTCTTCATCATTCCTAATCACTTCTTCATCATTGACGATTTCTTCTTCGTTTCTCATCTCTTCTTCAACTGATCTGATTTCTTCAACATTGTCTCCTTCAATTCTTCCTTCAAACTCCCTGATTTCTTCTTCATCATCCCTGATGTTGTTCTCATTATAACTCGAAGTGATTGAGATACTTTCATTGCCTTCTTCTTCAATTTCATTGTCACTTGTTGGAATCCATGCTGGATCATCTTGATCATCTGCTATTGGCTGTAATCACGAATTAAAAAGTGTTCAAACCATCAATATTGTCAATCATTAGAGGATTGTTAGT
Source organism: Phaedon cochleariae (assembly GCA_918026855.4). Taxonomy (NCBI): domain Eukaryota; kingdom Metazoa; phylum Arthropoda; class Insecta; order Coleoptera; family Chrysomelidae; genus Phaedon; species Phaedon cochleariae. The sequence continues at coordinate 31,863,967 of OU896708.1, forward strand.
TCTTACCTCCTCAGTACAACATTCGCCATCTGCATCACCAAATTCAATGTTCAATGTACCTATGTCAAGGTCATGAATATTCATGATGGTGTTTTCTTTCTCATTTGACTCGTCTTCTGCGATCGTCAAATTTTGTTTGTAGACCATTTGGTTCATTACCTGCAAAGTAAGTAGGTGCGGTGAGTATAACATAAAATTTTAGAGCTTGTTTTCAATATTCACAAGTAGCCCGTACGTGAAAGTAGGTATAGTGGGGTGATCGAAAAAAAAAAGAAACGACTTTGAGAATCACTCTTCTTAACCAATTTTTATAGTTGGGAAGTACTCACCTCTAGTCCTCTCAAGGAATCATCAGCAGTATGAATGGGAACATAAATTTCTTCTACATTATCGAAATTCCCCTTTAGTGCTTTCAAAAGTTCTTCATCTGGTTCGATTAATAGTATTGGTGTAGACCGCGCTATATCGGTCGTGCCGTTCGAAACGGGACTTTGATGATCAAATTCTTGCACAGAATCGACAGGAACTGTCGAAGTACTGGTCTCCACAATTTTGGTTTCACTTTCACAACTTTGAACCATTTTCTGTCCTCTAGTCATCGTCGTGTTTGCCTTGCTTTGAACCGATTTGTGTTTACTAGATAACATGATTGTTCTCTAACAAATTGAAAATTCCAAACACATAAAGCTACTAACTGCAGTCTAAAGTAAATAAGAAATGGCGAAGCGAATGGTCAACGGTTCGTTAATTAGGTAATAAAATCGTATGCGCCAGGAGCATGCGCGCTACGTTACATTCGTTTGTCGGTTGCGATATTTTACACAGTTGGGCCCGTCCCTTACGATATTTTCCAGGCGTATAAGATATTTCGTCTTCAAACTGGAGATACGATAGACAATCTTCAAGCAATAATCTCAAGAAAACGGATCCGTCTATCGCATAAGATACTTTTATAATCAATGAGTGGTCTCGGGCGGTTTATGTAGGATATCGTAACTCATTTCCATCAAAAGTGTTGCTTACGATATTCTGCCTTCTAGGGGACGTTATGCGGAACTTATCGAAAATAACTTGTCCAAATTCGACACTTCTGACTACCCTTCTGACATCCCGTATGGAATTTTGCAAGTGAATAAAAAGGTCCTGGGAATGATGAAAGATGAGGCGAATTCGAAAATAATAACACACTTTGTAGGCTTACGTTCAAAAATGTATGCCTACAAAGTGCAGGGGGGTAAAGTTACCAAAAAATCAAAAGTTGTTAAATTTAACGTGGTGAGGAATAAGATATCATTCAATGATTATGTGGCTTGCTTGAAAGACTTCAAGGGGCAGACAGTCACTCAGCGGACAATCCGTTCCTTCAACCATCAAGTATTCAGTATTGAACAGTCGAAAATTGTGATATCAGACTCGCTCCGCTCGTCTGATAAACATACGAACACGCCACCAAACAAAAATAGGTCTAACCTATCGTAGCTTGGATGTTTCTAGACCGACCGAACAAAAATAGGTCTAACCTATCATAGCTGCGTGGAAAACGTGACATATCTGATGTGTTTGACGTACGTCTTTGATGTTTTGATACGCCCTTCGAACGTTGATTCGTCATAAGCGTGGAAAACGTGACGTTTTCGACGTTTTTTACGTTTCTGACGTTGGTGATGTTTTGACACATGTTTTTTCATAGGACGTTGAATATATTCGTCGAAAGCGTGAAAAACGTCAAAAACGTCACGTTTTTAACGTTTTTGACGTTTCTGACGTTGGTGATGTTTTGACACATGTTTCTCCATAGGACGTTGGATGCATTCGTCGAAAGCGTGAAAAACGTGGAAAACGTCAAAAACGTCACGTTTTTGACGTTTTTGACGTTTTTTGACGTTTTTTGACGTTTTTTACGTTTCTGACGTTGGTGATGTTTTCTTAGCAATGACGGCTAAATATCTAGACTGTCTGACGAGGTACTCGACTCCGTCAGAAGCGTGAAAAACGTGACGTTTTGACGTTATTGACGTTTTTGATAATCTCAAACGAGCCACCTAAAAAAAAATAGATCTAACCTATCGTAGCTTGGATAGTCCAGATCGATATAGCATCAAACCCAACTCATGATGTCGGCCTACTCTCTAACCTACCCTGTTCGAATTCTTGGGACTCTGAGGCTTCAGGATATTCTTTGGTCAATCAAACAAATTGATGTGTTAGTGAGGATATGTATCACATAGATGGCAGCACGATGCACGATGACGTCTTTCTCCCCCCCCCCCCACATTTTTGTTAATTCCATAAACATTTTCAACGTTTTGCAAAAGAGTCAAGGAGAGTGAGTGTATGAACGATCTACCTGTCTAACCCATCCTGAATCGGGTGTGTCTAACCTTCCGTGAATTGGATGTGTCCAGAGGGCGGTATAATATCAATCCTCACCAATCTCATCGATCAATTCTTCGACCTATCCTATATTGAGCTATAGGCAGGTCAGTGTTGGTAGGATGTAAGTATTTGTCATATATCCGCCACTCATCATGAATCGTTCATTCACACACCCTGTTTATTCTGCTCCTATCGCCTTTCAAATTTTTCTTCATCGTATGATTTCGTTTTGTGACGTCATTTATCAGTTTGTTGTGGGTTTTGAATGTATATTGGCCTGTTCGAGGTAAGTTTGACACATTCGACGTATTTTCGATGCTTGCGACTCACGTTTGATGTTTTCGTAAAATAATATTCGACGTCTGTTCAACGAATGTATTACGCACAACGCGTACGACGCACTAAGTGTGATGGTTGCGTCACGAGATCGTCACGTTTGTACATGCTGTTTCACGATTTTTCACCCTATTTCATGGGGAAATTTCCCGAGAATGACATTATGATAACCTCAATATGTCAATTCTGTATTTGTAAGTTTGTTAATTTGTATATTGCTACTTCGAAGTTGGCAACTAACTCTCCAGGAGTCGAAACTTGTGTGAGGTTAGGAAGAGGAGAACCTTCAGCTAATAGTGGATTTTGAACCACTTCTAGGGTGCCCAAGTAATGCCAGATTCACAAACAATAATAAACATGAATTCTTAACAAAAATGACAATCTAAGCTATCATATCTTATGTATAGATGGGTAAAACAGAGAGAAGTGAGGGTGGTGACCCTTTTTGCACGAACTACAAATCTTTCCTTCTTTGGTACCCTTTTCTATAACGAAATAATGAAGGAAAAAATATCAGCTAGAATATGTTTCCCCTGACCTGCCCAACACGAGTTAGGGATAATATTAAGACTCCCGATTTTTTTTTTGTTATCAACATCCTCTCTGTCTGACCTCAGATATTTTGATGGTATTCAGACTGACCAAGTGTTTGACATAAGAGATGCTATTAACCCACAATCGAAGATACCATATTATGTGTAGAACTGAGGAGGTGAGAGTGGTGACCCTCCTCTGCAATGGAGTTTCGTTGTACGTTTTAGACGTTTCCTTGCACGTTCATAAAGTATCACTGAATGTTTTTTTCTCAAGGTCAGCTGACTCAACGGAATTCCAAGAAACGTTGAGAGCCAGTGTCGTATCGCCTAACCCTTCTGGAAATTAACTAGTATTTCATATGCCACTGTCAACGACGGTCATTTTGGTCTTTCATTTTGTCACGTGTCATATATAACGTGTCAAGAGACATGCTCTTCTGACTTTGACGTATTGACGCACGTTTTTGACGCATCGGAACACGTTTTTGACGTATCGAATCAAGTTTTAGACGCATCGTCGTACGCATTTGACGCATCAATGCACGTCATCGGGAGTAGATCCTGGAGTCCTGGTCCTCTTGGTAGACTCATGAGTCTTTCCTCTCAGGGCCGGGTCACCAGGATCTTTCGACTTGGCAGCGGGGCACGGATGAGGAGCTTCGACGTTCCCCTTGGAGGAGCACTGTACTCCACTCCTGTCCGTTGACCCATTGCCTGATCCACCGACCCTCTTTGTGGAGCCAGTCGAGGTGGATGGTTGAACGGGCGATGCTGGCGCCGCAGCCCGTCTCGCCATTCTCCTCTTCCTTTTGTTCGACCCACGGACATTAGTTTTAACCTTCACCTTTTCAAGGGCTCGGGCAAGATCTGACACATCTAGTGAACGCGAGCGCCCCACTGATGTGCCTGTAATAAGTGTAGGCGCAAAGCCGGGTTAGGATTGTTTCGAGTTCCCCGAAGTGGAGCCCGTTGGAACAGGAGTTGCGGACCTCTCAGAGGAGCCCGCTATGGTGGAGGGAGGGGTGGACCCTGGAGTCGAGCACACCGTTGTTGTGGGTAAGGTAGCAGGGGACCCCATGGGGAAGCCCGCCTGTGGAGTTGGTTTTACGGAGGACTCCGTGGTGGAGCCTGTCCGCATGGGTGGGGGGGAGTTTCCACCGGAGGACCCTACTGAAGAGCCCGCCTGTGGAGTTGGGATGGGGGTGGTGGGGGTGGACCCTTCTGATGAGCCCACCAGGGTAGGGGTTTGGATTTGGCTTTGGCTTTTGCGCCGTTGTGGTGTTTTTGTTTTATTTGGTTCCATTAGGTTCCCACGAGTAAGGGGGAACAGAAGTCGCCGCACGCAGGCCCCCACGCGTGCGGAAGGCTAAATCAAACTAAGTGCGCCTGGTTCCCAGAGTTTTGCCGCTAGTGGTCGAGTACCCTCCGACCATCCATCCCTTCGGCGCGCACAATACCTTGAGATCAGGGGAGGATTTAGAGTGTCCTTACCACGCAGCCCAGGCGATTGAGCCAATGCTCCTGTGCCCCCTGTGACACATACCACAGAACACAAGTGTCCCATGGGTCGTTGCATCCCAGGCGGTTTACGGTTTGAGTCGTGAGCTGGTCCGCGGCGAAGCTTTTGCAAAAGATTTGGGGGGTTTTCACGCCCCCGCACCCTACTCATGGCTATCGCTGGACAAGGCCGTGAGGCCCCGGTCGTTCCCTATCCGCCACCTGGGACGCGCCTGATGGGTTGCTCAACCGCACAGGTATTATGTTAATTTGAAACAAGCTCTGGCTAATGGCTTGAAGCTCACCAAAATTCACAGAAAAGCGAAATTTAAACAGTTTACGTGGTTGAAGCCCTACATTGATCTGAATACTGGATTGAGGGCTGCAGCCACCAACACATTCGGAAAAAAACTATATAAACTTATGAATAATGCTGTGTTTGGAATGACGATGGAAAACATCCGTGAACATCGCGTTGTCAAATTATGTAGATCGTGGAATGGACGCTATGGGGCTAAAAATATGATCGCCAGCTCAAAGTTCCGTAGCCGGACGATTTTGGGCGTCGATCTGATTGCTATCGAATTGGCTAAATCTGAAATAGTCTTCAACAAACCCCTATACATAAGGATAGCCATTTTGGATTTATCCAAGACGTGTATGTATAGTTTCCATTACGATTTCATGCTTCGAACGATGGGGGTAGAAAAATGTAAGTTAATGTATACAGACACTGATAGTTTTATCTACGAACTTGGCTGTGACGATGTATATGCGGAACTTATCAAAAATAACTTGTCCAAATTCGACACTTCTAACTACCCTTCTTACAACTCGTATGGAATTCCGCAAGTGAATAAAAAGGTCCTGGGAATGATGAAAGATGAGGCGAATTCGAAAATAATAACACACTTTGTAGGCTTACGTTCAAAAATGTATGCCTACAAAGTGCAGGGGGGTAAAGTTACCAAAAAATCAAAAGTTGTTAAATTTAACGTGGTGAGGAATAAGATATCATTCAATGATTATGTGGCTTGCTTGAAAGACTTCAAGGGGCAGACAGTCACTCAGCGGACAATCCGTTCCTTCAACCATCAAGTATTCAGTATTGAACAGTCGAAAATTGTGATTATCAGACTCGCTCCGCTCGTCTGATAAACATACCAACACGCCACCAAACAAAAATAGGTCTAACCTATCGTAGCTTGGATGTGTCTATAGGTCTAACCTATCGTAGCTTGGATGTTTCTAGACCGACCGAACAAAAATTGGTCTAACCTATCATAGCTGCGTGGAAAACGTGACATATCTGATGTGTTTGACGTACGTCTTTGATGTTTTGATACGCCCTTCGAACGTTGATTCGTCATAAGCGTGGAAAACGTGACGTTTTCGACGTTTTTTACGTTTCTGACGTTGGTGATGTTTTGACACATGTTTTTTCATAGGACGTTGAATACATTCGTCGAAAGCGTAAAACGTCAAAAACGTCACGTTCTTGACGTTTCTGACGTTGGTGATGTTTTGACACATGTTTCTCCATAGGACGTTGGATGCATTCGTCGAAAGCGTGAAAAACGTGGAAAATGTCAAAAACGTCACGTTTTTTGACGTTTTTTGACGTTTTTTACGTTTCTGACGTTGGTGATGTTTTCTTAGCAATGACGGCTGATTATCTAGACTGTCTGACGAGGTACTCGACTCCGTCAGAAGCGTGAAAAACGTGACGTTTTCGACGTTATTGACGTTTTTGATAATCTCAAACGAGCCACCATAAAAAAAATAGATCTAACCTATCGTAGCTTGGATAGTCCAGATCGATATAGCATCAAACCCAACCCATGATGTCGGCCTACTCTCTAACCTATCCTGTTCGAATTCTTGGGACTCTGAGGCTTCAGGATATTCTCTGGTCAATCAAACAAATTCGCCTCATCTTTCATCATTCTCAGGACCTTCTTATTAACTTGCGGAATTCCATACGGGTTGTCAGAAGGGTAGTCAGAAGTGTCGAATTTGGACAAGTTATTTTTGATAAGTTCCGCATATACATCGTCACAGCCAAGTTCGTAGATAAAACTATCGGTGTCTGAATACATTAACTTACATTTTCCTACCCCCATCGTTGGAAGCATGAAATCGTTATGGAAACTATACATACACGTCTTGGATAAATCCAAAATGGCCATCCCTATGTATAGGGGTTTGTTGGAGACTATTTCAGATTTAGCCAATTCGATAGCAATCAGATCGTTGCCCAAAATCGTCCGGCCACGAAACTTTGAGCTGGCGATCATATTTTTAGCCCCATAGCGTCCAATCCACGATCTACATGATTTGACAACGCGAAGTTTACGGATGCTTTCTATCGTCTTTCCAAACACAGCATTATTCATAAGTTTATTTTTTTTTTTCGAATGTGTTGGTGGCTGCAGCCCTCAATCCAGTATTCAGATCAATGTAGGGCTTCAACCAAGTAGACTGTTTAAATTTCGCTACCCTGTGAATTTTGGTGAGCTTCAAGCCATTAGCCAGAGCTTGTTTCAAATTAACATAATGGATGATGTATTCCTTTTTATGGTGTGACGTGGTCATCAATTTTGCCAACTTGGAACCAGGTGGCTTGCGGTGTTCGGCACAGACCAAGTCTTTATGTAGATCGTGCAAGTTTTCCGGATATTCCAAATCTACTTGTGAGATGTATCCTTCTGGCGCACCGTCAGGAATCAATTTGACGTCAATGTTGGCAACTGTCCATTCAAACCCTCCATAAGGGAGGGGCTTTGACATTGCCCATCCATATAGATTGTTAACGTCCAAGTAGAGAAGATGCTTTGGTGGTTTGGTAGGATCATATGTTGAAGTGTACCTATGGTTGGCTTCAGAATAGCGGTTACAACAAACCAAAATACCGCCTCTTATCGCCTTTTCGACAAACATCAGCATGTCAACATCTTTTAAAATTTGTAAAAAACATTTCGTGTACTTCAGCATACAATTCCACGTATAACCTGGAAGGGTGTAATACCAAGCCGGATCTAAGGTATAAGTCCTCAAAGCAGCTTCTCTGAATTGTTCGAAAACATCTGCCAGAAGAAGGATATCTGTTTTCATGAATAAATCCGAGTATTCACCTAAATTTTGACATCCAAATTGTTGCCATACGTTTTGAGCATGAGCGTACTTCACATCATCGATATGTTCATCGTTCAATTTATTATAGAAGTTCTCAATGGGTGGAAGTTCAGTTTCGTTCAATTTGGTCGGACTATTGATGTGGTCATATGGGAAAACACCTTCCCTTGTGAGGAGATCGAATTTAAAAGCGTCTAATTGATTGAATTCTTTTCTTAAATTCTGAAAGCTATCCTTCGTTAAATTGGATGCCAATTCGTCTAAACTGGCACCCAAAAATCTCAAAGAGTCGATGAATCTAAATTCATTACCGGTTTCAGAGTTGTGTTGGGTGAAAGAAATGTATTTCCCCATATTTATTGGGAGTACGCTCTCCTGTCCACGTTTGGCAATCTCTTTCAGAAGGAAATGAGAATCATATCCGGAAAAATTGTGGAAAACTATGGGCACTACGAAGGACTTGCGGTACCCCAAATTACAAGATTGATGCGCCCATCCCCTGAAGGCACCAGTAAAATGATAGTGGTCTTTTACGATGATATCAGTGCCTGCAAACGCCTTTTCACAGATATGGCAGTGTGTTACACCAACCTTATCTGGGAAATGAGTCAGAGGAACAATGTCTTCGATTTTAGACTGTACAAATTTCGCGACATCTGTCATTTCTGTGGCAAACCAATCCATGCAATCAGGACCTCGATGACTCTTGTAATAGGTCAAGCTATCATCGTACGAGCATTTGAAATAGTACCCTGCGCTGGAGGCTGTGTTTTTCTGATATTTTGTCATTTTTTCAGAAATTTTGTCATGACAGTGCTCCAAGACCGATTCAATATCACCGTTGATGATGAATTCGGCCTTTTGCTTGTATATATGATTTTTGAAAATAACCGAATCGTATTTGGGGAATGAAATTTTGCATTCATTGACATTTTCGCATACAACACTGTGATCTGTCAATTTTGGTTCACTTGAGAAATAATTTAGACACCTATCACAGAAATATTTTTTATGATCATGTTTATTGAGCTGTGAAGATAGCAGTCTGGACATGTCTTTAATCCAACAATAATGATATCTGAGGTCTTCGTCGTAATCATCTTCAGGCAATGCATCATGATCGTTGGGCTTGGGGAAATATTCACTTTGAATTAGTAGTAGTAGTGCTTATGTTTCGTGAGTTTTATGGGTACAACTTCAAAATACTCTGCCTTTTTCACATAAATCAGTTCCAAGGCGTAAACGTTCACCGAGATTTCATTGAGTTTTTCAAATTTAGGGATATTGTTGCTATCAGCAAGAGATGAACTTCGCCATTTCAGTATGTATTTCTATTGTACTGAATAAAGTTTATTATTATTATTTATTATTATCCAAGCCTGCCGTATTCAAAACTTGGCTGTAATGAGGATACGAACTGGGTATATTTGCACTACGATTAGCAGGATGTAAAGCGCTCACGATACTCCAGAAAAAGCATGCCTGATCATTGTTTTTTACATTGATGCAGGCACGCTTTTTGGATATTCGGTCAGGTAATCCTATGAAAGATGAACCATTGCCAATTTCCAATTTATTAACATCAACCTCTAAAGAGACGATTTCTCTCAAGGCACAGCCACTACCCTTCTCCTGGAATTCCGAAAGTTTATTTACAATAGTATCAATCACATTATCCGCGAACCAACAATCTACATCCAATCCTGCATCCATTGGGGCATTCTTCGTACTGAAATATTTGAATTCAGTAATCTCTGCGTCATCCGATTTCTTGATGAACTCACCACAGAAGGTGGTGTTGACTTTCAACATGGTTAATTCTCTCAATATTTTTCTAATTTGGATTTTGAAAATGTGCGATGCGTCCTGCAAAAATTGCATCAACTCCTTATGACTTAAATTGATTATGACACCCGTCCTCACTCTACTCTCAAAAACAGATTGAACAAGTCTCCATGTAACTCTATTTTTACGATTGCCAAGTCCCGACCCGATATGATTCTTTCTCCTAATCAAACTTTGAAAACGTTTCAAATGTCCCACATTAGTTTCCAATTTCCTCAAAACCCCCGCTGTTGAATTGGTCCCCCTGATTGCCCTTTTGAATTTTCTTATATGCGCCCCTATTTGCCTATTCCATAAAAATCTTTCGTCTGCTGATATGTTCTTCTCCTCTCTCAAACTTTCCACTCCTCTCCTACATTTCTCAACGATATCATCATTAGTAGAAGCAATACTTTCGACATTCATGTTTCGAGATATATCAAACGGAAAATAATATTTTACTCAACTCTAATTCTTAATAATCTCAAGCAGGTCTGGTGCTAACAGTCTCGCTCTTCTTGCAATCAGGCTGTATCTTTCTGGGGTAAAAGCCGGAAACTGCGGTTTGAAGGTGGCAACCACCTTGGTAGACAGACGCTAAATGCCTCAAGTTCGAGCACAATAGCCTTCCCGAATTGCGTCTGGACCACCTTAATGTTTTCAATGGGGTGGGACTGGTCGATAGGCAAGCTACTCACAGCAACAGTCGGCTTGAAGACAGCAAATTGAGCGTTGATAGCTGAAAAATCCATCTAATTAGAACCTTACCACTCGGAATTATAATTATAGACAGAAATGACATGACCTTGAGATTTATGAAAATAAATGAAAAGCCTTACCTCATTAAATCACCTGCCACAACACACACACACACAAAATATAACGGAACAGACAGAAGCAACCAAACAGACAGGATCAACCGAACAGACAGGAGTGGAGCAGATCGACTGACCAGTGTCAGAGTTCAAAGTGGAATGACGCTCTAAACGTTCTAACCGCCTTATATAGGGTTTGAGATTGTGACGTCATCAGCCACCAGCTAACAAAGGAGGTCTTCTTCTTCCTTTTCAATGACCCCTGCTCTATAGGGCAATTGGCCAGAACAAATGAAGTTTTGTTTCAAGATTGAACATGTCTGATAGAGAGATTGAAGTTGGCATTGTTCTCGGACAGATGAGGATGAGATCATCGTTGGCCACCTGCCAACTAAGGAGGCATTGTTCTCCCACAGATAAGGATGATGTAATCGGACGAGGTTGTTACGTAATTGGCCACCTGCAAACAATGGAGGCATTGTTCTCTTATATTGCGTCGCAAATTCCACAATAGCTGAAATTCCAAGAAACACTGATATCGAATGTCATGTCACTGTCAACGTCGGCTATTTTGTTCATATGTCACGTGACATCCGTCAGGGGAGAAGGGAGGAGAGGGGGAAGGTGGAGGAAAGGCAGGGGGGGAGGAGATGGTGAAATGAGAAGGTTTGAGGTTGAGGGGGCGATGAACACCTGTCACTTATCACCTGTCACTTCTTGTGTAATGCTGTGTTGTAGGTCACTTGTCATCTACCATCTGTCACATGTCACCTGTCAGCTGTCACTTCTTGTGTTCCATGATCCATGTCATCTGTCACTTGTCACCGGTCACTTTTTGTGTTCCATGCCCTATGTCATCTGTCACTTCTCATCGGCCACTCTTTGTGTTCCATGTCATCTGTCAATTGTCAACTGTCACTTGTCATCGGTCACTCTTTGTGTTCCATGTCATCTGTCAACGGTCACTTGTCATCTGGCACTTCTTGTGTTCCATGTCATCTGTCAACGGTCACTTGTCATATGTCACTTCTTGTGTTCCATGTCAGCTGTCACGTGTCATCTGTCACGTGTCACTTCCGGTGGCGGCCATCTTGTCACCCGTGCAGCCAACACCTTCTTCCACAGGAACGGTTGTGACGTCACATCCGGCGGCGGCCATCTTGTGTTGATACCGGCCTATCTACACTACTAGTGTATGTTTTCCGCCAGAAATTCGATTGAAATCAAGACGACCAACGAAAAAGTCTCTATACATTGTTACTCAAAATTGCCTTTTCACTGGGAGGAAAAAATTGGAGGAGTATTATTTCAGTTGAAATCTTTTCAAATATCTCGAGAACGGCAATAAATATCAGAAATCTAAATGAGAAAATACCCCAACACCCCTGTCGACTCTCGCAAAGGCCTACCACATGGAGAAAGTCCGAACACCGTATCACGAAAAACAAAAAAATTTGTACGACGTCCTGACGCGAAATAATTTCAAGTTCATTGAAGAAAAAAGTGAGTGACAAGTGTATGTTTATCGCCCGAAATTCGATAGAAATCAAGACGACCAACAAAAAAGTCTTTATACATTGTTTCTCAGAATTGCCTCAGTACTGAGAGAAAAAATTGGAGAAGTATTATTTTTGATGAAATTTTTCCATGTCCCGATATTCATATTCTCTCGAATATCGAAAATCTAACTCAAAAAATACCCCAACACCTTTATCGACTTTCGCAACGGCCTACCACATGGAGAAAGTCCGAACATTGTATCACGAAAAACACAAAAATTAGTACGACGTCATGACGCGAAATAATTTTAAGTTCATTGAATAGAAAAAGGTGGGTGACAAGTGTATGGTTTTCGCCAGAAATTCGATTGAAATCAAGACAACCAACGGGAAGTTCCCATACATTGTTACTCAAAATTGCCTTTTCACTGGGAGGAAAAAATTGGAGGAGTATTTTTTTTGTTGAAATCTTTCCAAGTCCCGATATTCATATTCTCTCGAATATCTCGAGAACGGCAATGAATATCGAAAATCTAACTCAAAAAATACCCCAACACCTGTTCAAGTTTCTGTTATCAGTTTCTCCACTTGAAAACGAACTGTATCATTATGCTCGTGTGTGCCAGAGACAGACGTAACCAAGAGGACAGTTGCCATAGGAATGTCATGTTTTTTTTGTCAAATAAATAGAATCGAATCTAGAAAAGAAAGAACTGTAAAACCGAATTCGAAATAAACTCTTATCATCAAAGATTCTGAATACAGTCCACTTAAACACTGAACATAACACACCTTTATCGACTTTCGCAACGGCCTACCACATGAAGAAAGTCCGAAAATTGTATCACGAAAAACACAAAAATTAGTACGACGTCATGACGCGAAATGATTTTAAGTTCATTGAATAGAAAAAGGTGGGTGACAAGTGTATGGTTTCCGCCCAAAATTCGATAGAAATCCAGACGATCACCAAAAAAGTCTCCATAAATTGTTACTCAAAATTGCCTCTTCACAGGAAAAAAAATCGGAAAAGTATTATTTTTGAGGAAAGTCCCGATATTCATATTTTCTCAAATATCTCGAGAACGGCACAAAATATCAAAAATCTGAATCGAAATATACCCCAACACCCTTGTCAACTTCCGCAAAGGCTTACCACATGGAGAAAGTCCGAACAATGTATCACGAAAAACAAAAAAATCAGTACGACGTCATAACGCGAAATAATTCTGAGTTCATTGAAAAAAAGAAGTGAGTGACAAGTGTATGTTTTTTGCCCGAAATTCAATAGAAATCAAGACGACCAACGAAAAAGTCTCTTTACATTGTAACCCAAAATTGCCTCTTCACTGGGAGAAAAAATTGTGAAAGTATCATTTTTGATGAATTTTTTTCAAGTCCCGATATTCATATTTTCTCAAATATCTCGAGAACGGCACGACATATCGAAAATCTAAATCGAAATATTCCCCAACACAACTGTCGACTTTCGCAACGACCTACCACATGGAGAAAGTCCAAACATTGTATCACGAGAAACAAAAAAATTAGTACGACGTCTTGATCTCTATCGAATTTCAGGCGAAAAACATACATATGTCACTCACCCTTTTTTTCTTCAATGAACTTAGAATTATTTCGCGTCATGACGTCGTACTAATTTTTTTGTTTCTCGTGATACAATGTTTGGACTTTCTCCATGTGGTAGGTCGTTGCGAAAGTCGACAGTTGTGTTGGGGTATATTTCGATTTAGATTTTCGATATTTCGTGCCGTTCTCGAGATATTTGAGAAAATATGAATATCGGGACTTGAAAAAAATTCATCAAGAATGATACTTTTACAATTTTTTCTCCCAGTAAAGAGGCAATTTCGAGTTACAATGAAAAGATACTTTTTCGTTGATCGTCTTGATTTCTATTGAATTTCGGGCAAAAAACATACACTTGTCACTCACTTCTTTTTTTCAATGAACTCAGAATTATTTCGCGTTATGACGTCGTACTGATTTTTTTGTTTTTCGTGATACAGTGTTCGGACTTTCTCCATGTGGTAAGCCTTTGCGGAAGTTGACAAGGGTGTTGGGGTATATTTCGATTCAGATTTCCGATATTTTGTGCCGTTCTCGAGATATTTGAGAAAATATGAATATCGGGACTTTCCTCAAAAATAATACTTTTCCGATTTTTTTTCCAGTGAAGAGGCAATTTTGAGTAACAATTAATGGAGACTCTTTTGGTGATCGTCTGGATTTCTATCGAATTTTGGGCGAAAACCATGCACTTGTCACCCACCTTTTTCTATTCAATGAACTCAAAATCATTTCGCGTCATGACGTCGTACTAATTTTTGTGTTTTTCGTGATACAATTTTCGGACTTTCTCCATGTGGTAGGCCGTTGCGAAAGTCGATAAAGGTGTGTTATGTTCAGTGTTTAAGTGGACTGTATTCAAAATCTTTGATGATTTCGAATTCGGTTTTACAGTTCTTTCTTTTCTAGATTCGATTCTATTTATTTAACAAAAAAAACATGACATTCCTATGGCAACTGTCCTCTTGGTTACGTCTGTCTCTGGCACACACGAGCAGAATGATACAGTGCGTTTTCAAGTGGAGAAACTGATAACAGAAACTTGAACAGGTGTTGGGGTATTTTTTGAGTTAGATTTTCGATATTCATTGCCGTTCTCGAGATATTTGAGAGAATATGAATATCGAGACTTGGAAAGATTTCAACAAAAATAATACTCCCCCAATTTTTTCCTCCCAGTGAAAAGGCAATTTTGAGTAACAATGTATGGGGACTTTCCCGTTGGTTGTCTTGATTTCAATCGAATTTCTGGCGAAAACCATACACTTGTCACCCACCTTTTTCTATTCAATGAACTCAAAATTATTTCGCGTCATGACGTCGTACTAATTTTCGTGTTTTTCGTGATACAATGTTCGGACTTTCTCCATGTGGTAGGCCGATGCGAAAGTCGATAAAGGTGTTGGGGTATTTTTTGAGTCAGATTTTCGATATTTCGTGCCGTTCTCGAGATATTTGAGAAAATATGAATATCGGGACTTGAAAAAAATTCATCAAGAATGATACTTTTACAATTTTTTCTCAAATATCTCGAGAACGGCACGACATATCGAAAATCTAAATCGAAATATTCCCCAACACAACTGTCGACTTTCGCAACGACCTACCACATGGAGAAAGTCCAAACATTGTATCACGAGAAACAAAAAAATTAGTACGACGTCTTGATCTCTGGTAGGCCGTTGCGAAAGTCGATAAAGGTGTTGGGGTAGTTTTTGAGTCAGATTTTCGATATTCGAGAGAATATGAATATCGGGACATGGAAAAATTTCATCAAAAATAATACTTCTCCAATTTTTTCTCTCAGTAATGAGGCAATTCTGAGAAACAATGTATAGAGACTTTTTTGTTGGTCGTCTTGATTTCTATCGAATTTCGTGCGATAAACATACACTTGTCACCCACTTTTTTTTTTCAATGAACTTGAAATTATTTCGCGTCAGGACGTCGTACTAATTTTTTTGTTTTTCGTGATACGGTGTTCGGACTTTCTCCATGTGGTAGGCCTTTGCGAAAGTCGACAGGGGTGTTGGGGTATTTTCTCATTTGGATTTCTGATATTTATTGCCGTTCTCGAGATATTCGAGAAAATATGAATATCGAGACTTAAAAGATTTCAACTGAAATAATACTCCTCCAATTTTTTCCTCCCAGTGAAAAGGCAATTTTGAGTAACAATGTATAGAGACTTTTTCGTTGGTCGTCTTGATTTCAATCGAATTTCTGGCGGAAAACATACACTAGTAGAGTAGATAGGCCGGTATCAACACAAGATGGCCGCCGCCGGATGTGACGTCACAACCGTTTCTGTGGAAGAAGGTGTTGGCTGCACGGGTGACAAGATGGCCGCCACCGGAAGTGACACGTGACAGATGACACGTGACAGCTGACATGGAACACAAGAAGTGACATATGACAAGTGACCGTTGACAGATGACATGGAACACAAGAAGTGACAGATGACAAGTGACCGTTGACAGATGACATGGAACACAAAGAGTGACCGATGACAAGTGACAGATGACAATTGACAGATGACATGGAACACAAAGAGTGGCCGATGAGAAGTGACAGATGACATGGGGCATGGAACACAAAGAGTGACTGGTGACAAGTGACAGATGACATGGATCATGGAACACAAGAAGTGACAGCTGACAGGTGACATGTGACAGATGGTAGATGACAAGTGACCTACAACACAGCATGGCACACAAGAAATGACAGGTGATAAGTGACAGGTGTTCATCGCCCCCTCAACCTCAAACCTTCTCATTTTACCATCTTACCAAAATGGCCGACGTTGACAGTGACATGACATTCGATATCAGCGTTTCTTGGAATTTCAGCTATTGTGGAATTTGCGACGCAATATAAGAGAACAATGCCTCCATTGTTTGCAGGTGGCCAATCACGTAACAACCTCGTCCGATTACATCATCCTTATCTGTGGGAGAACAATGCCTCCTTTGTTGGCAGGTGGCCAACGATGATCTCATCCTTATCTGTCCGAGAACAATGCCAACTTTAATCTCTCTATCAGACATGTTCAATCTTGAAACAAAACTTCATTCGTTCTGGCCAATTGCCCTATAGAGCAGAGGTCATTGAAAAGGAAGAAGAAGACCTCCTTTGTTAGCAGGTGGCAGGCGGTTAGAACGTTTAGAGCGTCATTCCACTTTGAACTCTGACACTGGTCAGTTGATCTGCTCCACTCCTGTCTGTTCGGTTGATCCTGTCTGTTTGGTTGCTTCTGTCTGTTCCGTTATATTTTGTGTGTGTGTGTTGTGGCAGGTGATTTAATGAGGTAAGGCTTTTCATTTATTTTCATAAATCTCAAGGTCATGTCATTTCTGTCTATGATTATAATTCCGAGTGGTGAGGTTCTAATTAGATGGATTTTTCAGCTAGCAACGCTCAATTTGCTGTCTTCAAGCCGACTGTTGCTGTGAGTAGCTTGCCTATCGACCAGTCTCACCCCATTGAAAACATTAAGGTGGTCCAGACGCAATTCGGAGAGGCTATTGTGCTCGAACTTGAGGCATTTAGCGTCTGTCTACCAAGGTGGTGGCCACCTTCAAACCGCAGTTTCCGGCTTTTACCCCAGAAAGATACAGCCTGATTGCAAGAAGAGCGAGACTGTTAGCACCAGACCTGCTCAAGATTATTAAGAATTAGAGTTGAGTCAAATATTATTTTCCGTTTGATATATCTCGAAACATGAATGTCAAAAGTATTGCTTCTACTAGTGATGACATCGTTGAGAAATGTAGGAGAGGAGTGGAAAGTTTGAGAGAGGAAAAGAACATATCAGCAGACGAAAGATTTTCATGGAATAAGCAAATAGGGGCGCATATAAGAGAATTCAATAGGGCAATCAGGGGGACCAATTCAACAGCGGGGGTTTTGAGAAAATTGGAAACTAATGTGGGACATTTGAAACGTTTTCAAAGTTTGATTAGGAGGAAGAATCATATCGGGTCGGGACTTGGCAATCGTAAAAATAGAGTTACATGGAGACTTGTTCAATCTGTTTTTGAGAGTAGAGTGAGGACGGGTGTCATAATCAATTTAAGTCATAAGGAGTTGATGCAATTTTTGCAGGACGCATCGCACATTTTCAAAATCCAAATTAGAAAAATATTGAGAGAATTAACCTTGTTGGAAGTCAACACCACCTTCTGTGGTGAGTTTATCAAGAAATCGGATGACGCGGAGATTACTCAATTCAAATATTTCAGTACGAAGAATGCCCCAATGGATGAAGGAACGGATGTAGATTGTTGGTTCGCGGATAATGTGATTGATACTATAGTGAATAAACTTTCGGAATTCCAGGAGAAGGGTAGTGGCTGTGCCTTGAGAGAAATCGTCTCTTTAGAGGTTTATGTTAATAAATTAGAAATTGGCAATGGTTCATCTTTCATAGGATTACCTGACCAAATATCCAAAAAGCGTGCCTGCATCAATGTGAAAAACAATGATCAGGCATGCTTTTTCTTGAGTATCGTGAGCGCTTTACATCCTGCTAACCGTTGTTGAATACGGCAGGCTTGGATGTACCCATCACTCTCAACAATATCCCTAAATTTGAAAAACTCAATGAAATCTCGGTGAACGTTTACGCCTTGGAACTGATTCATGTGAAAAAGGCAGAGTATTTTGAAGTTGTACCCATGAAACTCACGAAACATAAGCACTACTACTACTAATTCAAAGTGAATATTTCCCCAAGCCCAACGATCATGATGCATTGCCTGAAGATGATTACGACGGAGACCTCAGATATCATTATTGTTGGATTAAAGACATGTCCAGACTGCTATCTTCACAGCTCAATAAACATGATCATAAAAAATATTCCTGTGATAGGTGTCTAAATTATTTCTCAAGTGAACCAAAATTGACAGATCACAGTGTTGTATGCGAAAATGTCAATGAATGCAAAATTTCATTCTCCAAATACGATTCGGTTATTTTCAAAAATCATATATACAAGCAAAGGCCGAATTCATTATCTACGGTGATATTGAATCGGTCTTGGAGCACTGTCATGACAAAATTTCTGAAAAAATGACAAAATATCAGAAACTCACAGCCTTCAGCGCAGGGTACTATTTCAAATGCTCGTTCGATGATAGCTTGTCCTATTACAAGAGTCATCGAGGTCCTGATTGCATGGAATGGTTTGCCACAGAAATGGCAGATGTCGCGAAATTTGTACAGTCTAAAATCGAAGACAATGTTCCTCTGACTCATTTCCCAGATAAGGTTGGTGTAACACACTGCCATATCTGTGAAAAGGCGTTTGCAGGCACTGATATCATCGTAAAACACCACCATCATTTTACTGGTGCCTTCAGGGGATGGGCGCATCAATCTTGTAATTTGGGGTACCGCAAGTCCTTCGTAGTGCCCATAGTTTTCCACAATTTTTCCGGATATGATTCTCATTTCCGTCTGAGAGAGATTGCCAAACGTGGACAGGAGAGCGTACTCCCAATAAATATAGGGAAATACATTTCTTTCACCCAACACAACTCTGAAACCGGTATTGAATTTAGATTCATCGACTCTTTGAGATTTTTGGGTGCCTGTTTAGACGAATTGGCATCCAATTCAACGAAGAATAGCTTTCAGAATTTAAGAAAAGAATTCAATCAATTAGACGCTTTTAAATTCGATCTCCTCACGAGGAAAGGTGTTTTCCCATATGACCACATCAATAGTCCGACCAAATTGAACTAAACTGAACTTCCACCCATTGAGAACTTTCATAATAAATTGAACGATGAACATATCGATGATGTGAAGTACGCTCATGCTCAAAACGTATGGCAACAATTTGGATGTCAAAATTTAAATGAATACTCGGATTTATTCATGAAAACAGATATCCTTCTTCTGGCAGATGTTTTCGAACAATTCATAGAAGCTGCTTTGAGGACTTATACCTCAGAAGCGGCTTGGTATTACACCCTTCCAGGTTATACGTGGGATTGTATGCTGAAGTACACGAAATGATCCTTACAAATTTTAAAAGATGTTGACATGCTGATGTTTGTCGAAAAGGCGATAAGAGGCGGTATTTCGGTTTGTTGTAACCGCTATTCTGAAGCCAACCATAAGTACACTTCAACATATGATCCTACCAAACCAGCAAAGCATCTTCTCTACTTGGACGTTAACAATCTATATGGATGGGCAATGTCAAAGCCCCTCCCTTATGGAGGGTTTGAATGGACAGTTGCCAACATTGACGTCGCATTGATTCCTGACGGTGCGCCAGAAGGATACATCTTACAAGTAGATTTGGAATATCCGGAAAACTTGCACGATCTACATAAAGACTTGTTCTGTGCCGAACACCGCAATCCACCTGGTTCCAAGTTGACAAAATTGATGACCACGTTACACCATAAAAAGAAATACATCATCCATTATGTTAATTTGAAACAATCTCTGGCTAATGGCTTGAAGCTCACCAAAATTCACAGGGTAGCAAAATTTAAACAGTCTACGTGGTTGAAGCCCTACATTGATCTGAATACTGGATTGAGGGCTGCAGCCACCAACACATTCGAAAAAAAACTATTTAAACTTATGAATTATGCTGTGTTTGGAAAGACGATAGAAAACATCCGTGAACATCGCGTTGTCAAATTATGTAGATCGTGGAATGGACGCTATGGGGCTAAAAATATGATCGCCAGCTCGAAGTTTCGTGGCCGGACGATTTTGGGCAACGATCTGATTGCTATCGAATTGGCTAAATCTGAAATAGTCTCCAACAAACCCCTATACATAGGGATGGCCATTTTGGATTTATCCAAGACGTGTATGTATAGTTCCCATTACGATTTCATGCTTCCAACGATGGGGGTAGAAAAATGTAAGTTAATGTATTCATACACCGATAGTTTTATCTACGAACTTGGCTGTGACGATGTATATGCGGATCTTATCAAAAATAACTTGTCCAAATTCGACACTTCTGACTACCCTTCTGACAACCCGTATGGAATTCCGCAAGTTAATAAAAAGGTCCTGGGAATGATGAAAGATGAGGCGAATTCGAAAATGATAACACACTTTGTAGGCTTACGTTCAAAAATGTATGCCTACAAAGTGCAGGGGGGTAAAGTTACCAAAAAATCAAAAGGGGTAAAATTTAACGTGGTAAGGAATAGGATATCATTCAATGATTATGTGGCTTGCTTAGAAGACTTCAAGGGGCAGACAGTCACTCAGCGGACAATCCGTTCCTTCAACCATCAATTATTCAGTATTGAACAGTCGAAAATTGCGCTAAGTCCTTTTGACACCAAGAGACACCTACTTCCAAATTGTTATGACACCCTGCCTTCCGGACATTACTCCATAGCTGACATATGATTCTTCTTCCATATGCATTCCTCAACAATATCACCCTCATGTTCTGAGGAATATCAACTGAAATATAATATTTTACCCCTACCACTGTACTTTAGGAATAATTTCTAGTTCTAATTGTATACATTCATTGTTGTTACTTCATAAGTTGTTTCACCATGTTCAATATATGATTATTATGAATCTTGTTATTTCATTTCATACATTAACAAACATGATGACTAGACGTGCATCGATGCGTCAAATGCGTACGACGATGCGTCTAAAACTTGTTTCGATACGTCGATAACGTGTTCCGATGCGTCAAAAACGTGCGTCAATACGTCAAAGTCAGGAGAGCATGTCTCTTGACACGTTATATATGACACGTGACAAAATGAAAGACCAAAATGACCGTCGTTGACAGTGGCATATAAGATACTAGTTAATTTCCAGAAGGGTTAGGCGATACGACACTGGCTCTCAACGTTTCTTGGAATTCCGTTGAGTCAGCTGACCTTGAGAGAAAAACATTCAGTGAAACTTTATGAACGTGCAAGGAAACGTCTGAAACGTACAACGAAACTCCATTGCAGAGGAAGGTCACCACTCTCACCTCCTCAGTTCTACACATAATATGGTATCTTCGATTGTGGGTTAATAGCATTTCTTATGTCAAACACTTGGTCAGTCTGAATACCATCAAAATATCTGAGGTCAGACAGAGAGGATGTTGATAACAAACAAAAAAAATCGGGAGTCTTCATATTATCCCTAACTCGTGTTGGGCAGGTGAGGGGAAACATATTCTAGCTGATATTTTTTCCTTCATTTTTCCGTCATAGAAAAGGGTACCAAAGAAGGAAAGATTTGTAGTTCATGCAAAAAGGGTCACCACCCTCACTTCTCTCTGTTTTACCCATCTATACATAAGATATGATAGCTTAGATTGTATCATTTTTATTAAAAATTCATGTTTATTATTGTTTGTGATCCTGGCATTACTTGGGCACCCTAGAAGTGGTTCAGAATCCACTATTAGCTGAAGGTTCCCCTCTTCCTAACCTCACACAAGTTTCGACTCCTGGAGAGTTAGTTCCCAACTTCGAAGTAGCGATATACAAATTAACAAACTTACAAATACAGAATTGACATATTGAGGTTATCATAATGTCATTCTCGGGAAATTTCCCCATGAAATAGGGTGAAAAATCGTGAAACAGCATGGAGAAACGTGACGATCTCGTGACGCAACCATCACACTTAGTGCGTCGTACGCGTTATGCGTAATACATTCGTTAAACAGACGTCGAATATTATTTTACGAAAACATCAAACGTGAGTCGCAAGCATCGAAAATACGTCAAATGTGTCAAACTTACCTCGAACAGGCCAATATACATTCAAAACCCACAACAAACTGATAAATGACGTCACAAAACGGAATCATACGATGAAGAAAAATTTGAAAGGCGATAGGAGCAGAATGAACAGGGTGTGTGAATGAACGATTCATGATGAGTGGCGGATATATGACAAAAACTTACATCCTACCGACACTGACCTGCCTATAGCTCAATATAGGATAAGTCGAAGAATTGATCGATGAGATTGGTGAGGATTGATATTATACCGCTCTCTGGACACATCCAATTCACGGAGGGTTAGACACACCCGATTCAGGATGGGTTAGACAGGTAGATCGTTCATACACTCACTCTCCTTGACTCTTTTGCAAAACGTTGAAAATGTTTATGGAATTATCAAAAATGTGGAGGGGGGGAAGACGTCAGTAGCGTGCATCGTGCTGCCATCTATGTGATACATATCCTCACTAACACATCAATTTGTTTGATTGACCAAAGAATATCCTGAACCCTCAGAGTCCCAAGAATTCGAACAGGATAGGTTAGAGAGTAGGCCGACATCATGGGTTGGGTTTGATGCTATATCGATCTGGACTATCCAAGCTACGATAGGTTAGATCTATTTTTTTTATGGTGGCTCGTTTGATATTATCAAAAACGTCAATAACGTCAAAAACATCACGTTTTTCACGCTTCTGACGGAGTCGAGTACCTCGTCAGACAGTCTAGATATTTAGCCGTCATTGCTAAGAAAACATCACCAACGTCAGAAACGTAAAAAACGTCAAAAAACGTCGAAAACGTCAAAAACGTGACGTTTTAGACGTTTTCCACGTTTTTCACGCTTTCGACGAATGCATCCAACGTCCTATGGAGAAACATGTGTCAAAACATCACCAACGTCAGAAACGTCAAAAACGTCACGTTTTTGACGTTTTCCACGCTTTCGACGAATGTATTCAACGTCCTATGAAAAAACATGTGTCAAAACATCACCAACGTCAGAAACGTAAAAAACGTCGAAAACGTCACGTTTTCCACGCTTATGACGAATCAACGTTCGAAGGGCGTATCAAAACATCAAAGACGTACGTCGAACACATCAGATATGTCACGTTTTCCACGCAGCTATGATAGGTTAGACCAGTTTTTTTCGGTCGGTCTAGAAACATCCAAGCTACGATAGGTTAGACCTATAGACACATCCAAGCTACGATAGGTTAGACCTATTTTTGGTTGGTGGCGTGTTTGTATGTTTATCAGACGAGCGGAGCGAGTCTGATAATCACAATTTTCGACTGTTCAATACTGAATACTTGATGGTTGAAGGAACGGATTGTCCGCTGAGTGACTGTCTGCCCCTTGAAGTCTTTCAAGCAAGCCACATAATCATTGAATGATATCTTATTCCTTACCACGTTAAATTTAACAACTTTTGATTTTTTGGTAACTTTACCCCCCTGCACTTTGTAGGCATACATTTTTGAACGTAAGCCTACAAAGTGTGTTATTATTTTCGAATTCGCCTCATCTTTCATCATTCCCAGGACCTTTTTATTCACTTGCGGAATTCCATACGGGTTGTCAGAAGGGTAGTCAGAAGTGTCGAATTTGGACAAGTTATTTTTGATAAGTTCCGCATATACATCGTCACAGCCAAGTTCGTAGATAAAACTATCGGTGCCTGTATACATTAACTTACATTTTTCTACTCCCATCGTTGGAAGCATGAAATCATAATGGAAACTATACATACACGTCTTGGATATATCCAAAATGGCGATCCCTATGTATAGGGGTTTGTTGAAGACTATTTCAGATTTAGCCAATTCGATAGCAATCAGATCGTCGCCCAAAATCGTCCGGCCACGAAACTTTGAGCTGGCGATCATATTTTTAGCCCCATAGCGTCCATTCCACGATCTACATAATTTGACAACGCGATGTTTACGGATGTTTTCCATCGTCATTCCAAACACAGCATTATTCATAAGTTTATATAGTTTTTTCCGAATGTGTTGGTGGCTGCAGCCCTCAATCCAGTAATCAGATCAATGTAGGGCTTCAACCACGTAAACTGTTTAAATTTCGCTACCCTGTGGATTTTGGTGAGCTTCAAGCCATTAGCCAGAGCTTGTTTCAAATTAACATAATACCTGTGCGGTTGAGCAACCCATCAGGCGCGTCCCAGGTGGCGGATAGGGAACGACCGGGGCCTCACGGCCTGGGCCAGCGATAGCCATAAGTAGGGTGCGGAGGCGTAAAAACCCCCAAAATCTTTTGCAAAAGCTTCGCCGCGGACCAGCTCACGACTCAAACCGTAAACCGCCTGGGATGCAACGACCCATGGGACACTTGTGTTCTGTGGTATGTATTACAGGGAGCACGGGAGCCTTGGCTTAATCGCGTGGGCTGCGTGGTGAGGACACTCTAAATCCTCCCCTAATCTCAAGGTATTGTGCGCGCCGAAGGGATGGATGGTCGGGGGGTACTCGACCACTAGCGGCAAAACTCTGGGAACCAGGCGCACTTAGTTTTATTTAGCCTTCCGCACGCGTGGGGGCCTGCGTGCGGCGACCTCTTTTCCCCCTTACTCGTGGGAACCTAATGGAACCAAATAAAACAAAAACACCACAACGGCGCAAAAGCCAAAGCCAAATCCAAACCCCTACCCTGGTGGGCTCATCAGAAGGGTCCACCCCCACCAACGCCATATCAACTCCACAGGCGGGCTCTTCAGTAGGGTCGTCTGGTGGAAACTCCCCCCCACCCATGCGGACGGGCTCCACCACGGAGTCCTCCGTAACACCAACTCCACAGGCGGGCTCCCCCATGGGGTCCCCTGCTACCTTACCCACAACAACGGTGTGCTCGACTCCAGGGTCCACCCCTTCCTCCACCCTAGTGGGCTCCTCTGAGGGGTCCGCAACTCCTGTTCCAACGGGCTCCACTTCGGGGAACTAGGAACAATCCAAACCCAGCTTTGCGCCTACACTTATTACAGGCACATCAGTGGGGCGCTCGCGTTCACTAGATGTGTCAGATCTTGCCCGAGCCCTTGAAAAGGTGAAGGTTAAAACTAACGTCCGTGGGTCGGACAAAAGGAAGAGGAGAATGGCGAGACGGGCTGCGGCGCCAGCAGCGCCCGTTCAACCATCCACCTCGACTGGCTCCACAAAGAGGGTCGGTGGATCAGGCAATGGGTCAACGGACAGGAGTGGAGTACAGGGCTCCTCCAAGGGGAACGTCGAAGCTGCTCCTCCGTGCCCCGCTGCCAAGTCGAAAGATCCTGGTGACCCGGCCCTGAGAGGAAAGACTCATGAGTCTACCAAAAGGACCAGGACTCCAGGATCTACACTCGATGACGTGCATCGATGCGTCAAATGCGTACGACGATGCGTCTAAAACTTGTTTCGATACGTCAAAAACGTGTTCCGATGCGTCAAAAACGTGCGTCAATACGTCAAAGTCAGGAGAGCATGTCTCTTGACACGTAATATATGACACGTGACAAAATGAAAGACCAAAATGACCGTCGTTGACAGTGGCATATAAGATACTAGTTAATTTCCAGAAGGGTTAGGCGATACGACACTAGCTCTCAACGATTCTTGGAATTCCGTTGAGTCAGCTGACCTTCAGAAAAAAAAAATTCAGTGATACTTTATGAACGTGCAAGGAAACGTCTAAAACGTACAACGAAACTCCATTGCAGAGGAGGGTCACCACTCTCACCTCCTCAGTTCTACACATAATATGGTATCTTCGATTGTGGGTTAATAGCATATCTTATGTCAAACACTTGGTCAGTCTGAATACCATCAAAATATCTGAGGTCAGACAGAGAGGATGTTGATAACAAACAAAAAAAATCGGGAGTCTTCATATTATCCCTAACTCGTGTTGGGCAGGTGAGGGGAAACATATTCTAGCTGATATTTTTTCCTTCATTATTTCGTCATAGAAAAGGGTACCAAAGAAGGAAAGATTTGTAGTTCGTGCAAAAAGGGTCACCACCCTTACTTCTCTCTGTTTTACCCATCTATACATAAGATATGATAGCTCAGATTGTATCATTTTTGTTAAAAATTCATGTTTATTAGGGCACCCTAGAAGTGGTTCAAAATCCACTATTAGCTGATGGTTTCCCTCTTCCTAACCTCACACAAGTTTCGACTCCTGGAGAGTTAGTTCCCAACTTCGAAGTAGCGATATACAAATTAACAAACTTACAAATACAGAATTGACATATTGAGGTTATCATAATGTCATTCTCGGGAAATTTCCCCATGAAATAGGGTGAAAAATCGTGAAACAGCATGGAGAAACGTGACGATCTCGTGACGCAACCATCACACTTAGTGCGTCGTACGCGTTATGCGTAATACATTCGTTAAACAGACGTCGAATATTATTTTACGAAAACATCAAACGTGAGTCGCAAGCATCGAAAATACGTCAAATGTGTCAAACTTACCTCGAACAGGCCAATATACATTCAAAACCCACAACAAACTGATAAATGACGTCACAAAACGAAATCATACGATGAAGAAAAATTTGAAAGGCGATAGGAGCAGAATAAACAGGGTGTGTGAATGAACGATTCACGATGAGTGGCGAATATATGACAAATACTTACATCCTACCGACACTGACCTGCCTATAGCTCAATATAGGATAGGTCGAAGAATTGATCGATGAGATTGGTGAGGATTGATATTATACCGCTCTCTGGACACATCCAATTCACGGAAGGTTAGACACACCCGATTCAGGATGGGTTAGACAGGTAGATCGTTCATACACTCACTCTCCTTGACTCTTTTGCAAAACGTTGAAAATGTTTATGGAATTATCAAAAATGTGGGGGGGGGGAGAAAGACGTCAGTAGCGTGCATCGTGCTGCCATCTATGTGATACATATCCTCACTAACACATCAATTTGTTTGATTGACCAAAGAATATCCTGAAGCCTCAGAGTCCCAAGAATTCGAACAGGGTAGGTTAGAGAGTAGGCCGACATCATGGGTTGGGTTTGATGCTGTATCGATCTGAAACATCCAAGCTACGATAGGTCAGATCTTTTTTTTTTTAGGTGGCTCGTTTGAGATTATCAAAAACGTCAATAACGACAAAAACGTCACGTTTTTCACGCTTCTGACGGAGTCGAGTACCTCGTCAGACAGCCGTCATTGCTAAGAAAACATCACCAACGTCAGAAACGTGAAAAACGTCGAAAAACGTCAAAAAACGTCAACAACGTCAAAAACGTGACGTTTTTGACGTTTTCCACAATTTTCACGCTTTCGACGAATGCATTCAACGTCCTATGGAGAAACATGTGTCAAAACATCACCAACGTCAGAAACGTCAAAAACGTTAAAAACGTGACGTTTTTGACGTTTTTCACGCTTTCGACGAATGTATTCAACGTCCTATGAAAAAACATGTGTCAAAACATCACCAACGTCAGAAACGTAAAAAACGTCGAAAACGTCACGTTTTCCACGCTTATGACGCATCAACGTTCGAAGGGCGTATAAACATCAAAGACGTACGTCAAACCCATCAGATATGTCACGTTTTCCACGCAGCTATAATAGGTTAGACCTATTTTTGTTCGGTCGGTCTAGAAACATCCAAGCTACGATAGGTTAGACCTATAGACACATCCAAGCTACGATAGGTTAGACCTATTTTTGTTTGGTGGCGTGTTTGTATGTTCATCAGACGAGCGGAGCGAGTCTGATAATCACAATTCTCGACTGTTCAATACTGAATACTTGATGGTTAAAGGAACGGATTGTCCGCTGAGTGACTGTCTGCCCCTTGAAGTCTTTCAAGCAAGCCACATAATCATTGAATGATATCTTATTCCTCACCACGTTAAATTTAACCCCTCTTGATTTTTTGGTAACTTTACCCCCCTGCACTTTGTAAGCATACATTTTTGAACGTAAGCCTACAAAGTGTGTTATTATTTTCGAATTCGCCTCATCTTTCATCATTCCCAGGACCTTTTTATTCACTTGCAAAATTCCATACGGGTTGTCAGAAGGGTAGTCAGAAGTGTCGAATTTGGACAAGTTATTTTTGATAAGTTCCGCATATACATCGTCACAGCCAAGTTCGTAGATAAAACTATCGGTGTCTGTATACATTAACTTACATTTTTCTACCCCCATCGTTGGAAGCATGAAATCGTTATATAAACTATACATACACGTTTTGTTTAAATCCAAAATGGCCATCCCTATGTATAGGGGTTTGTTGAAGACTATTTCAGATTCAGCCAATTCGATAGCAATCAAATCGTCGCCCAAAATCGTCCGGTCACGAAACTTTGAGCTGGCGATCATATTTTTAGCCTCATAGCGTCCATTCCACGATCTACCTAATTTGACAACGCGATGTTTACGGATGTTTTCCATCGTCATTCCAAACACAGCATTATTCATAAGTTTATATAGTTTTTTTCCGAATGTGTTGGTGGCTGCAGCCCTCAATCCAGTATTCAGATCAATGTAGGGCTTCAACCACGTAAACTGTTTAAATTTCGCTACCCTGTGAATTTTGGTGAGCTTCAAGCCATCAGCCAGAGCTTGTTTCAAATTAACATGATAACTGTGCGGTTGAGCAACCCTTCAGGCGCGTCCCAGGTGGCGAATAGGGAACGACCGGGGCCTCACGGCTTGGGCCAGCGATAGCCATGAGTAGGGTGCGGGGGCGTAAAAACCCCCTAAATTATTTGCGAAAGCTTCGCCGCGGACCAGCTCACTATTCAAACCGTAAACCGCCTGGGATGCAACGACCCATGGGACACTTGTGTTCTGTGGTATGTATCACAGGGGGCACAAAAGCCTCGGCTTAATCGCCTGGGCTGCGTGGTGAGGACACTCTAAATCCTCCCCTGATCTCAAGGTATTGTGCGCGCCGAAGGGATGGATGGTCGGGGGGTACTCGACCACTAGCGGCAAAACTCTAGGAACCAGGCGCACTGAGTTTCATTTAGCCTTCCGCACGCGTGGGGGCCTGCGTGCGGCGACCTCTTTTCCACCTTACTCGTGGGAACCTAATGGAACCAAATAAAACAAAAACACCACAACGGCGCAAAAGCCAAAGCCAACCACAAACCCCTACCCTGGTGGGCTCATCAGAAGGGTCCACCCCCACCACCCTCATCCCAACTCCACAGGCGGGTTCTTCAGTGGGGTCCTCCGGTGGAAACTCCCCCCCCACCCATGCGGACGGGCTCCACCACGGAGTCCTCCGTAACACTAACTCCACAGGCGGGCTCCTTCATGGGGTCCCCTGCTACCTTACCCACAACAACGGTGTACTCGACTTTAGGGTCCACCCCTCCCTCCACCCTAGCGGGCTCCTCTGAGGGGTCCGCAACTCCTGTTCCAACGGGCTCCACTTCGGGGAACTCGGAACAATCCAAACCGGGCTTTGCGCCTACACTTATTACAGGCACCTCAGTAAGGCGCTCGCGTTCACTAGATGTGTCAGATCTTGCCCGAACCCTTGAAAAGGTGAAGGTTAAAACTAACGTCCGTGGGTCGGACAAAAGGAAAAGGAGAATGGCGAGACGGGCTGCGGCGCCAGCAGCGCCCGTTCAACCATCCACCTCGACTGGCTCCACAAAGAGGGTCGGTGGATCAGGCAATGGGTCAACGGACAGGAGTGGAGTACAGGGCTCCTCCAAGGAAAACGTCGAAGCTTCTCCCCCGTGCCCTGCTGCAAAGTTGAAAGATCCTGGTGACCCGGCCCTGAGAGGAAAGACTCATGAGTCTACCAAGAGGACCAGGACTCCAGGATCTACACCCGATTACGTCACGCGCGTGACTAAGCGACCACGTCCAGGCCCCACACAAATGGGGCAGGGCACGACTGGTCCGAAGAGCTACGCGCGGATAACATCGGAAAACCGAGCTCTGCAGGTGGTTGTCTCCAGGGAAGGCCAAACCAACGTGGCCTTCACGGAGGACCAACTGGCAGAACTCCTAGACGCTGTGCTGACATTCATCATCAGCACGCCAATGAGCGCAAACTCGCCCCCAATAAAATTCGCATCAACGCGACTGTGGAGGGGGCAACTTTTAGTCACCACAGAGAATGCGGAGACAAGGGAATGGCTTCTCAGGGAACTGCCAAATATCAGACCCTGGGAAGGCATCAACCTCATAGCGGTCGATCCGGATAGATTCAGACTGCAAAAAACGGTCATCCGGATCCCGATAAGACCGCCGAACCAGGACATCTTCAATGCCCTGGATAGGCAGAATCCAGGTTCCTCAACCCGTCAGTGGAGGGTCTGGAGCAGAAGAGAGGAGAAACGTGGGCTCAGCCTGGTGGTGGGGATGGACCCTGAGTCGATCGCCACTGCCAGGCGGGCCAACGGAGCCTTGTTTTTCGGTGCCACCAAGGCACTGGTCAGCTGGGACGCCCCTTCGTCTTCTGCGACATACCTCCCAGCTGAGGGTCCCAAAGACCAGCCGATGGAGACAGTCTCCGTCGACGAAGAGACACCCGCAGACAGACAACCCCCTGCGGAGCCGTCTCATGCAGATGAGGAAACCCTCATCGAACTCGACGACGAGACTTTGACAGAGGACAACGTCAACAGTCCTCTGGCAGAGTCCGGTCAGGTAGGGGGCGCCCAGGACGTGAGTCCTGGTAGCCCTGGACAAGAAGAGGGGCAGGAAGACTAGGCTACCAAATGGCGGTCTCTTCTTCATGCTCCTCTGAGCCCCTGAGACTTCTGCAAGCCAATTTACAGCACGGGAGGGCCTCTACAGCCCTTCTATGCAAGAGGCTCAGGGAGCTCGATATAAATATATGTCTTATCCAAGAGCCGTGGGCCTACGGGGGTGAGATAAGAGGTATGGGTCAAGCTGGAGGTTCACTCTACTATTGTCCTTCCGAAGCAAGACCCAGAGCATGTATTCATACAAAAGGTGTCGACGCCACTCCGCTGCCGGGCTTCCGTCTCAGAGACCTGGTAGCGGTGAAGGTGAAGGTGGTCGACGAAACAGGGGGTAATACACGCGAAGTCATTGTAGGCTCCGCTTACTTCCCATATGAAGATGAGAATCCTCCACAAAAGGTTATAACACTGATAGAGCACTGCGAGGAGCAAAGATTTCCCCTCCTGTTGGGTTGCGACGCCAACTCCCTGAAACGTAAAATTTACCTTTTTCACTGCACCTGGTAGCTTTTCGTCGGCGGCATATGGGTGTGGGTTGATACCTTTGCTATTTCTCAGATATCTCAATATTTGAAAATCAATTACTAGATAATATCACCTTGACTGTGAATTTGATATGTATTTGAGTATATAATTAATTTTTGGACGCCACTGATTCTTTCAGAACATAGATAGTACGTCTAGGGTAAAATCAGAAACCTGTGGGTTGAGTTTGAAGAGAGAGAGATATCAGTAAAAACATGGAAACTTCAAAAATACACACAATTTTAATGATGAAAAATTCCTTCATGAAATACATTAATAATTATATACATTATAGTAGAATATTATGGAAGCTCTTCAATTCCTGATGTTATCAGATATGATACTTATATGATTGACACTTTAGTTCTAATTCCTATAAACCCATTTTGAAGAATATTGTTATTGGACTATTATAATTGAATGATGCTGATTATACCCTGGAAATTCATGAATTTTTGGGGGTCAATATGCGCATTTTCCGCTGAACGTTGTAATGATTCATGTCTGATACATGTAATTTCCAAAGTTCAAGTAGGGTTTGAACATACAGTGTGTTGAAATTTGAAAAATTATACCTCCATAATAATTGATATGTAAATATGTAAAAGTTATGTAAAATTAATAGTCAATGGACTTAATACTAAAAAAACATGAGTTATCCAATAAACAGGTATCTGCTAGATGTCGACGGTTTCTGGACATGGAAGATGGTCACAAGATGGCGACATTGAAGGACAGCTTCAAAATTGGTGTCTGGAAGGATCACCACTGGCCAGGTTCGAGGAGACTCAGAAACCTGCGCCTACTGAAAAGATCCCATATGGTAGGGAAGAAAAAACCATGGCCTTCAGGACTTGCATGGGATTAACCGCTGCTGTTGACATCACCCATACTGATGAGCACGTGGATGTGCGGCATTCATCACTCCAACATAAAACCCTAAAATAAATTATGGGGCGTATAGAGACCGCCTGGATCACTGATGGGGAGACAAAATAACTCACCTCGTTTGGATCGAGGGTTTTAACAAATAAACCTTGTTGAACATTGGTGAGCAGGAACGTGGCGATGAGGGTCCGGTCGGCATAAGAGTCACGTGGTCGAAGTCGGGACGTCTGGGTCTCTTATACTGCATTTGGGCAACTTGGTTAGGCCCCATAAAGGTGAGCAGAATAAATAGTGCCTTGAAGGGATGAAGATTTCCAGCATTGAAATGCTACCAAAAGATTTCAAGAAAAAACATGGACTCACCAGCTAGTTCGCGTGCTGCTGCTGCTGCTGCTGCGAGGACAACCACCTTGGGAGAAGAATCATGGCCAACTCAGAAAAGTCTTCGCCGGAAAGCGGAAACCGAAATCGATACGACCTTGACATTGACACAGTTTTGTCCGTCATGACCTAATTTTACTTGATAGTTGTAACCAACACCAAGAGGTGGCGACAGCGAAAATGCCAAAATCCTTACATAGTTGAGTATGCTTTGGACAACGTCCGAATGCTAAAATCCATGCATAGTGGAGTCCCTTTCGAGCAAGGTCTGAACGAGGCATCGGAATTAAGATATTCATGCGTAGAACGACTAATTCACGGCAGAGAAATTCGCCAAATACGAAGGAAGAATAAGAGTAGAAATTGTCTGACGGTCAGTACAGTACGGTCACAAGGTCACGGTCACGACATAACCAAGCAGTGAAGAAGTAAACATTGGATATTGAATAACTCGCTGGGATATTTATGAAAAGCAATGAAAGGATGTTTCAACCAATTTCCCACAACTATATCTAACTATACAATATTTACATATACACACGGGAGGAGTATATCGTACGTATCTTTTGTTATTCCTTGTCTGATTTTCAGTGTTTGTGAATTCCTATGATTGTTGTTTTCTTTATTTTCAGAAAAACTATTGGGAATACTGAAATTTGATAATCATCATTGAATAGAAGACTACCTCAAGCAGATTCATAATATTGTATGGTTCACGTATCATGCAAAAAGATTCAGGTAGGATTTTCATTTGATAAAATATTTGTGTTGCTTTTCAATTTTGACATTCAGATCAATTTTATATTTTGTTTGTTTCAGGATACCCACAACTCATGAGACACAAGGAGAGGCAGCGTGGTATACAGTGTGTTCAACTAGACACACCTCTTTGAACTATGTTACAAAATATACAATAAAAGTGTCTGACTTCTATAGTGTTTCATTTGAGAGTTTTATCTGGAATTATAGTAGAAGATCACGAAGAAAAGTAACGTTTTGATGTAGGCTAGTTATATTAGAAAATAAAAACGTTACATCCCATCACACACTGTGGGGAAACCGCGACGTGAACCCAAGAGGTAGGGCGCTCCTCGAATTCCTGAGTTCCAGTAAACTGGAAATCCTCAACAGAGGATCAGTGCCCTCCTACTTCACGCCTCTGGCACAAACAATTGTCGATCTCACACTATGTTCATCAGAACTAACAGGGAGCGTCAGCGGCTGGCATGTGTCAACGGAGGAAACCCTAGCGGACCACCGACACATACTATTTAAAATAGCAGGCAACAGCCATGCAGAGAGCTGCAGGTATAGGAATCCCAGAGCTACCCGATGGAACCTCTACGTGGAGGAACTGAAGGAGAGGCTTGGAATTATGCCTACACGTTACGGATCTGAGGGGGAAATTGAGACGTTTGCCGACTGTCTCAATTCTGCCATCCTTACATCATATGAAGCCAGCTGTCCCTTGAAAAAGGTTGACAAGGCAGGCAAAACCCCATGGTGGAGCTCACAAATAGAGGCTCACCGCAAAGAAGTCCGCAAACGTCTGAATAGGGATACACGGACCAAACAACCAACACATTGGGAGGTTTTTAAGTCAGCACAAAGGGAATACAAAAAGTGTATCCGAGACGCACGGAGGGACACTTGGAGGAACTACTGCCAAGGTGTAAACACCTTACCAGAGGCAGCAAGACTCAACAAGGCCCTATCCAAAGATCCAGGAGCAAGATTGGAGGTGCTGACACTGCCCGGAGGCGGATTTACTGCCTCGGACGAAGAAACACTCCAATACATGCTCTCAGTCCACTTTCCGGGTAACGATACTGCGACACCCGGACCACAGCCAACTCCACCTCTCTCCCTCTCTCTCACGAGAAAGGTCGACTACAAAAAGGCTGCTGACATTGTTACTTATGATAAAGTGAAATGGGCCATTGAGTCCTTTTCACCTTTCAAATCTCCGGGAGGAGACGGGATATTTCCAGCCCTGCTACAAAAGGGCGAAGATATCCTGATCCCCCATTTACTGAAGATTTTCCGAAGCTGCCTCGCCTACGGATACGTTCCCAAAGCATGGAGGACAGCCAAGGTTATCTTCATTCCCAAGCCTGGAAAAAGTGATTACAACCAGGCAAAATCTTTTAGGGCCATCAGTCTTACGTCTTTTCTTCTCAAGACCACAGAAAGACTGGTGGACAGATACATCAGAGAGGATATACTGACCTTATATCCACTCAGCAACCTTCAGCACGCCTACCAAACTGGTAGAAGCACGGAGACAGCTCTCCACCGTCTCGTCCACAGACTCGAGGGCGGGTTGGACCGTGGCAGTGCCACTCTAGGCATATTCATCGACATAGAAGGAGCATTCGACAACACGTCATTTGACTGCATATGTCAGGCAACAAGGGAAAGGGGCGTGGCTCCATCCATAATAGGGTGGATCCACGCCATGCTTTCCCAGAGATTAGCTAAAGCAACTCTCAGAAGTAGCTCTAGCGAGGTCACGCCCAAGAAGGGCTGCCCACAGGGGGGAGTTCTGTCGCCTCTGTTATGGTGCCTAGTAGTGGATGGTCTCCTATCAAAAATAAAAGATTTGAGGTACTACACTCAGGCCTACGCGGACGATATATTCATCCTGGTGGTTGACCAGGGGTCGGGCCTCGTGAGAGGTACGATACAAAGGGCACTTGACGGGGTGGATGCATGGTGCCGTTCAGTCGGGCTGAGCGTGAACCCTGAAAAAGCGGAACTAGTTCTCTTCACTAGGAGACGCATAAAAGGGAACCTCCCAAACGTCCAACTTTCGGGCAGGTCTCTGCAATACAAAGGTTCAGTCAAGTACCTCGTGGTCATTTTAGACTCCAAGCTGAACTGGAACGAACATATCGAACATAAAGTTCAGAAAAGCATGGCCGCGTTCTGGGCATGCAGAAGAGCGTTTGGAAGCACG
The DNA here is from genome assembly GCA_918026855.4 of Phaedon cochleariae. Taxonomy (NCBI): domain Eukaryota; kingdom Metazoa; phylum Arthropoda; class Insecta; order Coleoptera; family Chrysomelidae; genus Phaedon; species Phaedon cochleariae. The sequence goes on from OU896708.1 coordinate 31,899,779, forward strand.
TGGGGGCTCAGTCCCAAGAGTATCTACTGGATCTACACGACTCTCATACGTCCGATGATTACGTACGGAGGGAGCCATCGTATGGTGGCAAGGTACAGCATCCGGCAAATCAAAAACTCAACTAGACAGAGTGCAACGACTTGCCTGCCTTGCCATAACGAGTGCAATGAAGACGGCACCCACAAGGGCACTGGAGACACTTATAGGTCTGCCACCCCTGTACCTCTTCATTGAACACGAGGCATGCATAGCCATCGCCCGTCTGCGGAGCTCCAACCAATGGAGGAGCAAGGGAACGTATGGACACTCTAGACTATGGAATCGGACGGTGAAGGAATGCCCCCTCCTAGAGATGCCGGGGGACAGTTTCACTCCTGTCATTAGATTCAGCAAAAGGCCTCAGTCAATTATCCCGGAAAGGGAGGACTGGGAGCAGTTCGAACACCGCCTGATCCCTACCACTGGAATCATTTGGTACACAGATGGCTCCAGGATGGAGGGATCGGCAGGAGCTGGGGTATATGGGCAATCTCCGAAAGCGGAACTCAGTTATCTCCTGGGGAACTTTGCAACAGTGTTTCAGGCAGAGATTTTTGCCATTCTCGCCTGTGTTTGAGAAAATATCAACAGAGGCTACCATGGCCAGCTGATCACGATATGCTCCGACAGCCAGGCGGCGATCAAGGCCCTCACATCATACAGGGTCAGTTCGCTGTTGGTGTCGCAGTGTATTGATGATCTTCAAAGGCTATCCGCAGCCAATAAGGTGAAACTCCTTTGGGTCCCAGGACACAAGGAGATTCCCAGTAATGAAAGGGCCGACTCCCTGGCTAGACAAGGAGCAAATAGCTCAGCCATTGGACCAGAACCAATCTTAGGAGTTTCCAGATCCTGGAGCGTCTCAACCATGATGAAAAGCTTGGAAACGAAATTCCAGGAGGTATGGAGAGAGACTCCAGGCATGAGACAATCGAAACTCCATATCGAAGGCCCTTCTATCAGAAGAACCAAAACGTTGCTCACATTGAGCAGAAAAGAAATAAGAATAGTGGTAGGGCTCCTCACGGGTCACTGCCATCTAAACAGGCACCTCAACATTATGGGTATCACTGATGATGCTGAATGTAGGTGGTGCCTGGAGGACGAGGAGTCAGCTACTCACATCATCACGGAATGCCCAGCAGTTGCAGCAATACGGGTTTCTTTGAGAAGGCTGGTCTCTTTCGCCCGCGAAATTGGCTACCTTCAAGACTGAACCAATTCTCAGCAGAGGTGGGTGCATAACGGGCCCGAACTAGGAGGCCTACATGCTGAAGGATCCGTCTGCCCACATAGTGTAATATATATATCTATTAACATAATGGATGATGTATTCCTCTTTATGGTGTAACGTGGTCATCAATTTTGCCAACTTGGAACCAGGTGGCTTGCGGTGTTCGGCACAGAACGGGAAGTCTTTATGTAGATCGTGCAAGTTTTCCGGATATTCCAAATCTACTTGTAAGATGTATCCTTCTGGCGCATCGTCAGGAATCAATGTGACGTCAATGTTGGCAACTGTCCATTCAAACCCACCATAAGGGAGGGGCTTTGACATTTTCCATCCATATAGATTGTTAACGTCCAAGTAGAGAAGATGCTTTGGTGGTTTGGTAGGATCATATGTTGAAGTGTACTTATGGTTGGCTTCAGAATAGCGGTTACAACAACATCAGCATGTCAACATCTTTTAAAATTTTTAACGAACATTTCGTGTACTTCAGCATACAATCCCACGTATAACCTGGAAGGGTGTAATACCAAGCCGGATCTAAGGTATGAGTCCTCAAAGCAGCTTCTCTGAATTGTTTGAAAACATCTGCCAGAAATCCGAGTATTCACCTAAATTTTGACATCCAAATTGTTGCCATACGTTTTGAGCATGAGCGTACTTCACATCATCGATATGTTCATCGTTCAATTTATTATAAAAGTTCTCAATGGGTGGAAGTTCAGTTTCGTTCAATTTGGTCGGACTATTGATGTGGTCATATGGGAAAACACCTTTCCTTGTGAGGAGATCGAATTTAAAAGCGTCTAATTGATTGAATTCTTTTCTTGAATTCTGGAAGCTATCCTTCGTTAAATTGGATGCCAATTCGTCTAAACTGGCACCCAAAAATCTCAAAGAGTCGATGAATCTAAATTTAATACCGGTTTCAGAGTTGTGTTGGGTGAAAGAAATGTATTTTCCCATATTTATTGGGAGTACGCTCACCTGTCCACGTTTGGCAATCTCTCTCAGAAGGAAATGAGAATCATATCCGGAAAAATTGTGGAAAACTTTGGGCACTACGAAAGACTTGCGGTACCCCAAATTACAAGATTGATGCGCCCATTTCCTGAAGGCACCAGTGAAATGATGGTGGTCTTTTACGATGATATCAGTGCCTGCAAACGCCTTTTCATAAATATGGCAGTGTGTTACACCAACCTTATCTGGAAAATGAGTCAGAGGAACAATGTCTTTGATTTTAGACTGTACAAATTTCGCGACATCTGCCATTTCTGTGGCAAACCAATCCATGCAATCAGGACCTCAATGACTCTTGTAATAGGACAAGCTGTCATCGTACGAGCATAGTACCCTGCGCTGAAGGCTGTGTGTTTTTGATATTTTGTCATTTTTCCAGAAATTTTGTCATGACAGTGCTCCAAGACCGATTCAAAATCACCGTAGATGATGAATTCGGCCTTTTGCTTGTATATATGATTTTTGAAAATAACCGAATCGTATTTGGGGAATGAAATTTTGCATTCATTGACATTTTCGCATACAACACTGTGATCTGCCAATTTTGGTTCACTTGAGAAATAATTTAGACACCTATCACAGAAATATTTTTTATGATCATGTTTATTGAGCTGTGAAGATAGCAGTCTGGACATGTCTTTAATCCAACAATAATGATATCTGAGGTCTTCGTCGTAATCATCTTCAGGCAATGCATCATGGTCGTTGGGCTTGGGGAAATATTCACTTTGAATTAGTAGTAAATTGACATGTCTGGGCTGCTTATGTTTCGTGAGTTTTATGGGTACAACTTCAAAATACTCTGCCTTTTTCACATGAATCATTTCCAAGGCGTAAACGTTCACCGAGATTTCATTGAGTTTTTCAAATTTAGGGATATTGTTGAGAGTGATGGGTACATCCAAGCCTGCCGTATTCAAAACTTGGCTGTAATGAGGATACGAACTGGGTCTATCTGCACTACGGTTAGCAGGATGTAAAGCGCTCACGATACTCCAGAAAAAGCATGCCTGATCATTGTTTTTCACATTGATGCAGGCACGCTTTTTGAATATTTGGTCAGGTAATCCTATGAAAGATGAACCATTGCCAATTTCTAATTAATTAACATTAACCTCTAAAGAGACGATTTCTCTCAAGGCACAGCCACTACCCTTCTCCTGGAATTCCGAAAGTTCATTTACTATAGTATCAATCACATTATCCGCGAACCAACAATCTACATCCGTTCCTTCATCCATTGGGGCATTCTTCGTACTGAAATATTTGAATTCAGTAATCTCTGCGTCATCCGATTTCTTGATAAACTCACCACAGAAGGTGGTGTTGACTTTCAACATGGTTAATTCTCTCAATATTTTTCTTATTTGAATTTCGAAAATATGCGATGCGTCCTGCAAAAATTGCATCAACTCCTTATGACCTAAATTGATTATGACACCCGTCCTTATTCTACTCCCGAAAACAGATTGAACAAGTCTCCATGTAACTCTATTTTCACGATTGCCAAGTCCCGACCCAATATGATTCTTCCTCCTAATCAAACTTTGAAAACGTTTCAAATGTCCCACATTAGTTTCCAATTTCCTCAAAACCCCCGCTGTCGAATTGGTCCCCCTGATTGACCTTTTGAATTCTCTTATATGCGCCCCTATTTGCCTATTCCATAAAAATCTTTTGTCTGCTGATATGTTCTTCTTCTCTCTCAAACTTTCCACTTCTCTCCTACATTTCTCAACGATATCATCACTAGTAGAAGCAATACTTTTGACATTCATGTTGCGAGATATATCAAACGGAAAATAATATTTCACTCAACTCTAATCCTTAATAATCTTGAGCAGGTCTGGTGCTAGCAGTCTCGCTCTTCTTGCAATCAGGCTGTATCTTTCTGGGGTAAAAGCCGGAAGCTGCGGTTTGAAGGTGGCAACCACCTTGGTAGACAGACGCTAAATGCCTCAAGTTCGAGCACAATAGCGTCCCCGAATTGCGTCTGGACCACCTTAATGTTTTCAATGGGGTGGGACTGGTCGATAGGCAAGCTACTCACAGCAACAGTCGGCTTGAAGACAGCAAATTGAGCGTTGATAGCTGAAAAATCCATCTGATTAGAACCTTACTACTCGGAATTATAATCATAGACAGAAATGACATTTTTCAATGAACTTAAAATTATTTCGCGTCATGACGTACACATTTTTTTTGTTTTTCGTGATACGGTGTTCGGACTTTCTCCTCTGCTAGGCCCTTGCGACAGTCGACGGGGGTGTTGGGGTAGTTTTCGATTTAGATTCTCGATATTTTGTGCCGTTCTCGAGATATTTGAGAAAATATGAATATCGGGACTTTCCTCAAAAATAATACTTTTCCGATTTTTTTTCCAGCGAAGAGGCAATTTTGAGTAACAATTTTTAAAGACTTTTTCGGTGATCGTCTGGATTTCTATCGAATTTTGGGCGAAAACCATACACTTGTCACCCACCTTTTTCTATTCAATTAACTTAAAATTATTTCGCGTCATGACGTCGTACTAATTTTTGTGTTTTTCGTGATACAATTTTCGGACTTTCTCCATGTGGTAGGCCGTTGCGAAAGTCGATAAAGGTGTTGGGGTATTTTTTGAGTTAGATTTTCGATATTCATTGCCGTTCTCGAGATATTTGAGAGAATATGAATATCGGGACTTTCCTCAAAAATAATACTTTTCCGATTTTTTTTCCAGTAAAGAGGCAATTTTGAGTAACAATTCTTAAAGACTTTTTCGGTGATCGTCTGGATTCCTATCGAATTTTGGGCGAAAACCATACACTGGTCACCCACCTTTTTCTATTCAATGAACTTAAAATTATTTCGCGTCATGACGTCGTACTAATTTTTGTGTTTTTCGTGATACAATTCTTGGACTTTCTCTATGTGGTAGGCCGTTGCGAAAGTCGATAAAGGTGTTGGGGTATTTTTTGAGTTAGATTTTCGATATTCATTGCCGTTCTCGAGATATTTGAGAGAAGGTGAATATCGGGACTTGAAAAGATTTCATAAAAATAATACTCCTCCAATTTTTTCCTCCCAGTGAAAAGGCGATTTTGAGTAACAATGTATAGAGACTTTTCCGTTGGTTGTCTTGATTTCAATCGAATTTCTGGCGAAAACCATACACTTGTCACCCACCTTTTTCTATTCAATGAACTTAAAATTATTTCGCGTCATGACGTCGTACTAATTTTTGTGATTTTCGTGATACAATGTTCGGACTTTCTCCATGTGGTAGGCCGTTGCGAAAGTCGATAAAGGTGTTGGGGTATTTTTTGAGTTAGATTTTCGATATTCATTGCCGTTTTCGAGATATTTGAGAGAATATGAATATCGGGACATGAAAAAATTTCATCAAAAATAATACTTCCCCAATTTTTTCTCTCAATAATGAGGCAATTCTGAGAAACAATGTATAGAGACTTTTTTGTTGGTCGTCTTGATTTCTATCGAATTTCGGGCGATAAACATACACTTGTCACTCACTTTTTTTTTCAATGAACTCAGAATTATTTCGCGTCAGGACGTCTTACTAACTTTTTTGTTTTTCATGATACGGTGTTCGGACTTTCTCCATGTGGTAGGCCTTTGCGACAGTCGACAGGGGTGTTGGGGTATTTTTTCATTTGGATTTCTGATATTTATTGCCGTTCTCGAGATATTTGAGAAAATATGAATATCGGGACTTGAAAAGATTTCAACAAAAATAATACTCCTCCAATTCTTTCCTCCCAGTGAAAAGGCAATTTTGAGTAACAATGTATAGAGACGTTTCCGTTGGTCGTCTTGATTTCAATCGAATTTCTGGCGGAAAACATACACTTGTCACTCACTTATTTTTTTAATTTTTTTTTTGATTTCGACAGGAAAGTTGACGTATTTTTTGATTTAGATTCTCGATATTTTGTGCCGTTCTCGAGATATTTGAGACAATTTGAATATCGGGACTTCAATCAAAAATAATACTTCACCAATTTTTTTCTTCCAGTGAAGAGGCAATTCTGAGTTACAATGTATTGAGACTTTTTTGTTGGTCGTCTTGATTTCAATCGAATTTCGAGCGAAAAACATACACTTGTCACTCACCTCTATTTATTCAATGAAGTTAGAAATATTTCGCGTCATGACGTCGTACTAATTTTTGTGTTTTTCGCGATACAATGTTTGGACTTTCTCGATGTGTTACGCCGTTGCGAAAGTCAACAGGGGTGTTGGGGTATATTTTGATTTAGATTTTTGATATTTCGTGCCGTTATCGGGATATTTGAGAAAATATGAATATCGGGACTTAAAAAAATTTCATCAGAAATATTACTTTTCCAATTTTTCTCTTCCAGTAAGGAGGCAATTTCGAGTACGATCGCACTGACCATATGAGACGACTTCGGAGGACATATCACGTGAACATAAGGCAAGTGAAGATTTTTATCATCTCACATGGATACCTTTGGAGCATATCAGTTCGCAACGATCCTTTCAGACGACATTGAAGCGGGGATAACGCACACAACAGGCAGAACAAGAATCTTCGACTTCGACTATGTTTACACTGTACCTTTGCATTCTAGCATCTGACATGCCTACAGCTATAGCAGATACGATCGCATTGACCATATGAGTTGACCTCGTAGGACATATAACGAGAACAATAGGCAAGTGAAGATACTTCGACAACATCAGTCTGCACACTGCATCCCTGTATTCTATCATCTCACATGGATACCTTAGGAGCATTGTAGTTCGCGACGATCACATGAGTTGAAATCGAATCGTGTATAACGCACACAACAGGCAGAACAAGAAACTTTGACTTCGACTATGTTCACACTGTATTTCTGCATTCTAGCATCTTACATGCCTACAGTTATAGCAGATACGATCGCAATGACCATATAAGACGACTTTGAAGGACTTATAACGAGAACAATAGGCAAGTGAAGATACGTCGACAACATCATTCCGCACACTATATCTCTGTATTCTATCATTTCACATGGATACCTTTGGAGCATATCAGTTCGCAACGATTATATGAGACGACATCAAAACGGGAATAACGCACACAGAACAAGAAACTTCGACTTCGACTATGTTCACACTGAAACTCCGCATTCTAGCATCATGCATGCCTACAGTTATAGCAGATACGATCGCACTGACCATATTGGACGACTTCAGAAAACATATAACAAGAACAATAGGCAAGTGGAGATACTTCGACAACATCAGTCTGCACACTGTATCTCTGTATTGTATCACCTCACATGAATTTTTATAGAGCAATCAGTTCGCATCGATCATATGAGACGACATCAAAACGGGAACACCGCACACAACAGGCAGAACAAGAAACTCCGACTTCGACTATGTATACTATGTAGCTTTGCATTCTAGCATCTGACATGCGTACAGTTATAGCAGATTCGATCGCACTGACCATATTGGACGACTTCGAAGGACATATAACGAGAACATTAGGCAAGTGAGATACTTCGACAACATCAGTCTGCACACTGTATCTCTGTATCCTATCATCTCACATAGATGCCTCTGGAGCATAAAATTTCGCAACGATCATTTGAGACGACGCACACAACAGGCAGCACAAGAAACTTCGACTTCGACTATATTTACACTGTAACTTTGCATTCTAGCATCCGACATACCTACAGTTGGAACAGATACGATCGCATGACCATATAGGAAGACTGTGAAGGACATATAACAAGATAAATAGGCAAGTGAGGATACTTCGACAAAATCAGTCTGCACACTGTATTCTATCACTTCACATGAATTCCTCTGGAGCATATTAGTTCGCATCGATCATGTGAGACGACATCAAAAACAGGTCTAACGCACACAACAGGCAGAACAAGAAACTCCGACTTCGACTATGTATACACTGTAACTTTGCATTCTAGTTCTGACATGCCTACAGTTATAGCAGTTCCATCGCACTGACTATATAAGACGACTTCGAAGGACATATAACGAGAACAATAGGCAAGTGAGACTCTTCGACTACATCAGTCTGCACACTGAATCTCTGTATTCTTCCATCTCACATAAATTGCTCTGAAGCATATATGTTCTCAACGATCATATGAGACGACATCATATAAGACGACATCGAAGCGGGTATGTTTACTCTGTAACTTTGCATTCTAGCATCTGACGATCGCACTGCCAAATATGACGACTTTGAAGGACTTATAACGGGAACAATAGGCGAGTGAAGATACTTTGACAACATAAGTCTGCACACTGTATCTCTGTATTCTATCAACTCACATGGATACCTTTGGAGCATAGTAGTTCGCAACGATCATATGAGTTGACATCGAATCGGGTATAACGCACACAAAAGGCAGAACAAGAAACCTTGACTTCGACCATGTTCACTCTGTAACATTGCATTCTAGAATCTGACGATCGCACTGACCATATGAGACGACTTTGAAGGACTTATAACGAGAACAATAGGCAAGTGAAGATACTTCGACAACATCAGTCTGCGGACTGTATCTCTGTATTCTATCATCTCACATAGATACCTCTGGAGCATATAAATTCGCACGATCATATGAGACGACATCGAAGCGGGTATAACGCACACAACAGGCTGAACGAGAAACTTCGACTTCGACTATGTTTACTTTGTAACTTTGCATTCTAGCATCTTTAATACCCATTCAAGGATTATATATGACAGCTCATTTAACGTGAGTGGAGTACTATACTTTTTCATATCCACTGAAAACTTCGATTCCAACAATCAAGAGTCGGTATACCGGCGTGTTCGTCAAAACTTCGAATTTATCAATCTCGGTTATACATCTTATAGGAAGAAATTGTCTAGTGTATCCTGAATCAAGATGACGCTCACAACAGGGAGAACAAGAAACTTCGGCTTTGACTATCTTTACACCGTAACTTCGCATCCTAGCATCTCTGTATTAATTCATCTCACATAGATACCTCTGAAGCATATATGTTCGAAACGATCATATTAGATGACATCGAAGGGGGTATAACGCACACAACAGGCAGAACAAGAAACTTCGACTCCGACTATGTTAACACTGTAACTCCGCATTCTCGCATCTGACATGCCTACAACAATAGCAGGTACGATCGCACTGACCATACAAGACGACTTCGAAGGCCATATAACAAGAACAATAGGCGAGTGAAGATACTTTGCCAACATCAGTCTGCACACTATATCTCTGTATTGTATCAACTCACATGGATACCTTTGGAGCATGGTAGTTCGCAACGATCATATGAGTTGACATCGAATCGGGTATAACGCTTACAAAAAGCAGAACAAGAAACCTTGACTTCGACCATGTTCACTCTGTAACTTTGCATTCTAGTATCTGACTATCGCACTGACCATATGAGACGACTTTGAAGGACTCATAACGTGAACAATAGGCAAGTGAAGATACTTCGACAATATCAGTCTGTACACTGTATCTCTGTATTCTATCATCCCACATAGATACCTCTGGAGCATATAAGACGACATCGAAGCAAGTATAACGCACACAACAGGCAGAACGAGAAACTTCGACTTCGACTATGTTTACTTCGTAACTTTGCATTCTAGCATGTTGAATGCCCATTCAAGGAGTATATATGAGTATATATGACAGCTCATTCTTTATCTTTATCCTTTCATCTCACATGGAAACAATTGAAGCAGACAAGTTCGCATTGACCATATTAGACGACTTTCAAGCGGGTATAGCGCACACAGCTTGCAGAACAAGAAACTTCGACTTTGACTAAGTTTACACTGTAACTCTGCAGTCTCGAATCTGACATGCATTCAGTTGATACAGATACGATTGCAGTGACCATATAAGACGACTCTGGAGGGTATATAGCGAATACAATAGGCAAATGGGGATACATCGAATTCATCGTCTTACACACTTTATCTCTCTATCCTATCATCTCACATGGACACTATTGAAGCAGACAAGTTCGCATTGACCATATGAGACGACTTTCAAGCGGGTATAACACACACAGCTTGCAGAACAAGTACCATCGACTCCAACTATGCTTACATTGTAACTCTGCAGTGTAGCATCTGACATGCATACAGTTGGATCAGATATGATCGCAGTGACCATATAAAACGACTTAGGAGGGTATATAGCGAGTACAATAGGCAGATGAAGATACATCGACTTCATCGGTGTGCACACTCTATCTCTGTATCCTATCATCTCACATGGATACTATTGAAGCAAACGAGTTTGCAATGCCCATATGGGACGACTTCCAAGCGAGTATAACGCACACAACTTGCAAAACAAGAAAATTCGACTTCGACTATGTTCACACTGTAACTCTGCAGTCTAGCATCTGACATGCATACAGTTGATGCAGAAACGATTGCAGTAACCGTATAAGACGACTTTGAAGGGATTATAAAGGGTACAATAGGCAAATGAAGATACATCGACTTCATAGTTTTGCACACTTTATCTCTCCATCCAATCATCTTACATGGACACTATTGAAGCAGACAAGTTCGCGATGACCATATAAGATGACATCGAAGCGGTTATAACTCACACAATAGGCAAAAAAACAAACTTTGACTTCGTATATGTTCACACTGTAACTTCACATCCTAGAATCTGACATGCCTACAGCTATAGTAGATACGATCGAACTGACCATATAAGACGACTTTGAAGGAATTATAAAGGGTACAGTAGGCAAATGAAGATACATCGACTTCATAGTTTTGCACACTATATCTCTCTATCCAATCATTCCACATGGACACTATTGAAGCAGACAAGTTCGCGATGACCATATAAGACGACATCGAAGCGGTTATAACTCACACAATAGGCAAAAAAACAAACTTTGACTTCGTATATGTTCACACTGTAACTTCGCATTCTAGAATCTGACATGCCTACAGCTATAGTAGATACAATCGCACTGACCATATAAGACGACTTTGAAGGGATTATAAAGGGTACAATAGGCAAATGAAGATACATCGACTTTATAGTTTTGCACACTATATCTCTCTATCTAATCATCTTACATGGACACTATTGAAGCAGACAAGTTCGCGATGACCATATAAGACGACATCGAAGCGGTTATAACTCACACAATAGGCAAAAAAACAAACTTTGACTTCGTATATATTCACACTGTAACTTCACATTCTAGAATCTGACATGCCTACAGCTGTAGTAGATACGATCGCACTGACCATATAAGGCGACTTTGAAGGGATTATAAAGGGTACAATAGGCAAATGAAGAAACATCGACTTCATAGTTTTGCACACTATATCTCTCTATCCAATCATCTTACATGGACACTATTGAAGCAGACAAGTTCGCGATGACCATATAAGACGACATCGAAGCGGTTATAACTCACACAATAGGCAAAAAAACAAACTTTGACTTCGTATATGTTCACACTGTAACTTCACATTCTAGAATCTGACATGTCTACAGCTATAGTAGATACGATCGCACTGACCATATAAGACGACTTTGAAGGGATTATAAAGGGTACAATAGGCAAATGAAGATACATCGACTTTATAGTTTTGCACACTATATCTCTCTATCCAATCATCTTACATGGACACTATTGAAGCAGACAAGTTCGCGATGACCATATAAGACGACATCGAAGCGGTTATAACTCACACAATAGGCAAAAAAACAAACTTTGACTTCGTATATATTCACACTGTAACTTCACATTCTAGAATCTGACATGCCTACAGCTGTAGTAGATACGATCGCACTGACCATATAAGGCGACTTTGAAGGGATTATAAAGGGTACAATAGGCAAATGAAGATACATCGACTTCATAGTTTTGCACACTATATCTCTCTATCCAATCATCTTACATGGACACTATTGAAGCAGACAAGTTCGCGATGACCATATAAGACGACATCGAAGCGGTTATAACTCACACAATAGGCAAAAAAACAAACTTTGACTTCGTATATGTTCACACTGTAACTTCACATTCTAGAATCTGACATGTCTACAGCTATAGTAGATACGATCGCACTGACCATATAAGACGACTTTGAAGGGATTATAAAGGGTACAATAGGCAAATGAAGATACATCGACTTCATAGTTTTGCACACTATATCTCTCTATCCAATCATCTTACATGGACACTATTGAAGCAGACAAGTTCGCGATGACCATATAAGACGACATCGAAGCGGTTATAACTCACACAATAGGCAAAAAAACAAACACTGACCATATAAGACGAATTTGAAGGTTATATAGCAATAACAACAGTGGATATAAGTATAAGTAACTGCAGTATAACATCTAGCAGCAGCAGATACGACTCCAGTGACCATATGAGACGACTTTGGAGGGTATATAGCGAGTACAACAGGCAAATGGGGTTGGAGCAGATACGATGACAGTGACCGTATGAGACGTTTTTGAACGAGTTCAATAGGCAAATGGAGATACATCGACTTCCATCGTCTTACACACTATATAACTCTATCCTATCATCTCGCATGGACACTATCGGAGCAGACAAGCTCGCAATGACATACGAGACAAATTCCAAGCAGGAATAACGCAGACAGCTTGTAGAACAAGGAACCTTGACTTCGACTATGTTTACATTGTAACTCTGCAGTCTAGCATCTGACATGTACACAGTTGACGCAAATACGATCGCAATGACCATATAAGACGACTTTAAAGGGTATATAGCGGGAACAACAGGCAAATGGCGATACATCGACTTCATCGTAGTACACACTTCATCCCTCTACCCTATCATCTCACATGGGCACCATTGAAGCAGACAAGTTCGCATTGACCATATAAAACGACTTCTAAACGGGTATAACGCACACAGCTTGCAGAACAAGAAACTTCGACTCCGACTATGTTTACACTGTAACTCTGCAGTCTTGAATCTGACTACATAAAGTTGTTGCAGATACGATTGCAGTGATTATATAAGACGACTCTGGAGGGTATATAGCGTGTACAACAGGCAGATGAGGATACATCGACTTCATTTTCGTACACACTATATCTCTCTATCCTTTCATCAAACATGGACACTATCGAAGCAGACAAGTTTGCATTGACCAAATAAGACGGTTTTCAAGCGGGTATAACGCACACGTCTTGCAGAAGGAGAAACTTCGACTTTGACTATGTTTACACTGTGACTCTGCAGTCTTGAATCTGACTTTGAGGGGTATATAACGAGTACAATAGGCAAACGAAGATACATCGACTTCATCGTTTTGCACACTATATCTCCCTATCCTATCACCTTCCATGGACACTATTGAAGCAGACAAGTTCGCAATGACCATACGGGACGACTTAGAAGTAGGTATATCGCACACAGCTTGCAGAACAATAAACTTCGACTTCGATCATGTTTACACTTTAAATCTGCAGTCTAGCATCCGACATATATACGGTTGACGCAGATACGACCGCAATGACCATATAAGACGACTTTGAAGGGTATATAGCGAGAACAACAGGCAAATGGGGACACATCGACTTCTTCATAGTACACACTATATATCAATATCATATCATCTCACATGGACACTATTGGAGCAGACAAGTTCGCATTGACCATATGAGACGACTCCCAAGCGGTTATAACGCACACAGCTTGCAGAACAAGTAACATCGACTCCAACTATGTTTACATTGTAACTCTGCAGTCTAGCATCTGTCGTGCATACAGTTGAAGCAGATATGATCGCAGTGACCTTATAAGACGACTTTGGAGGGTATATAGCAAGTACAATGGGCAGATGAAGATACATCGACTTCATCGGTGTGCACGCTCTATCTCTGTATCCTTTCATCTCACATGGTTACTATTGAAGCAAACGAGTTCGCAATACCCATATAAGACGACTTCTAAGCGGGTATAACGCACACAACTTGCAGAACAAGAAACTTCGACTACGACTATGTTTACACAGACACTCTGCAGTCTAGCTTCTGACATGCATACAGTTGAAGCAGATATGATCGCAGAGACCATATAAGACGACCCTGGAGGGTACAATAGGCAGATGAAGATAAATCGACTTCATCGGAGTACACACTATATCTTTCTATCCAATCATCTCACATGGACAATATTGAAGCTGACAAGTTCGCAATGACCATATAAGACGACTCTCAAGCAGGTATCACGCACACAGCTTGTAGAACAAGAAACCTCGACTTCGACTATGTTTACATTGTAACTCTGCAGTATAACATCCGGCATGAATACATTTGAAGCAGATACGACTGCAGTGACCATATAAGATGACTTTGGAGGGTATATAGCGAGTACAACAGGAAAATGGAGATATATCGACTTCATCGTTGTGCACACTGAATCTCTCTGTCTCATCATCTCACATTGACACTATTGAAGCAGACAAGTTCGCATTGACCATATGAGACGACTTTAATGCGGCTATAACGCACACAACTTGCAGAACAAGAAACTTCGACTTCGACTATGTTCACACTGTAACTCTGCAGTCTAGCATCTGACATGCATACAGTTGATGCAGGAACGATTGCAGTGACCATATAAGACGACTCTTAAGGTATTTTGACGGGTACAATAGGCAAATGAAGATACATCGACTTCATCGTTGTGCACACTAAATCTCTCTGTCTCATCATCTCACATTGACACAATTGAAGCAGACAAGTTCGCATTGACCATATGAGACGACTCCCATGCGGGTATAACGCACACAGCTTGCAGAACAAGTAACATCGACTCCAACTATGTTTACATTGTAACTCTGCAGTCTAGCATCTGACATGCATACAGTTGGATCAGATATGATCGCAGTGACCATATAAGACGACTTTGGAGGGTATATAGCGAGTACAACCGGCAGATGAAGATACATCGACTTCATCGGTGTGCACACTCTTTCTCTGTATCCTATCATCTCACATGGATACTGATGAAGCAAACGAGTTTGCAATGCCCATATGAGACAACTTTCAAGCGAGTATAAGGCACACAACTTGCAGAACAAGAAAATTCTACTTCGATTATGTTCACACTGTAACTCTGCAGTCTAGCATCTGACATGCATACATTTGATGCAGAAACGATTGCAGTGACCGTATAAGACGACTTCGAAGGGATTATAAAGGGTACAATAGGCAAATGGAGATACATCGACTTCATAGTTTAGCACACTATATCTCTCTATCCAATCATCTTACATGGATACTATTGAAGCAGACAAGTTCGCAATGACCATATAAAACGACTCACAAGCAGGTATCACGCACACAGCTTGTAGAACAAGAAACCTCGACTTCGACTATGTTTACACTGTAACTCTGCAGTATGACACCTGGCATGCATACAATTGAAGCAGATACGACTGTAGTGACAATATAAGACGACTTTGGAGGGTATATAGCGGGTACAACTGGCAAATGCGGATATATCGACTTCATCGTTGTGCACACTATATCTCTCTATCCTATCATCCCACATGGACACTTTTGAAGCAGACAAGTTCACATTGACCATATGACACTACTCTCATGCGGGTATAACGCACACAGCTTGCAGAACAAGAAACTTCGACTTCGTTTATGTTGACACTGTAACTTCGCACTCTAGCATCTGACATACATACAGTTGAAGCATATACGATTGCAGTGACCGTATAAGACGACATTGAAGGGTATATAACTAGTACAATAGGAAAATGGAGATACATCGACTTCATCGTTGTGCACACAGAATCTATCTATCTTATCATCTTACATTGACACTATTGAAGCAGACAAATTCGCATTGACCATAAGACGACTTCCAAGCGGTTATAACGCACACACATGGACACTATTGGCGCAAACAAGTTCGCAATGACCATATGAGATGACTCCCAGATGGTATAACGCACACAGCTTGTTGAACAAGAAACTTCGACTTCGACTAAGTTTTCACTGCAGTCTAGCATCTGACATGCATACAGTTGTAGCAGATTTGGTCGAAGTGACATGAGACACCTTCGGAGGGTATACAGCAAGGCAGATGAAGATTTGCAGAACAAGAAACTTCGACTTCGACTATGTTAACACTGTAACTCTGCAGTCTAGCATCTGACATGCATACCGTTGAAGCAGATACGATGGCAGTGACCGTATGAGACGTTTTTGAAGGGTATACAACGAGTACGATAGGCAAATGGGGATACATCGACTTCATCGTCTTACACACTAAATATATCTATTCTATCATTTCACAGGGACACTATTGAACAGACAAGCTCGCAATGACCATACGAGACGACATTTGGGCAGGTATAACGCACAAGGCTTGCAGAACAAGAAACTCCGACTTCGACTATGTTCACACTGTAACTCTGTAGTCTAGCATCTGACATGCATACAGTTGAAGCAGATATGATCGTAGTGACATGAGACACCTTTGGAGGGTATATAGCAAGTACAATAGGCAGATGGAGATACATCGATTTCATCGGTGTGCACACTCGATCTCTCTATCCTATTATTTTACATGGATACTATTGAAGCAGATGAGTTCGCGATGCTTATATGCCCAAGCGGGTATAACGCACACAACTTGCACAACAAAAAACTTCGACTACGACTATGTTTACACTGAAACTCTGCAGTCTAGCATCTGACATGCATTCGGTTGATGCAGGAACGATTACAGTGACCGTATAAGACGACTTCGAAAGGAATTATAACGGGTACAGAAGGCAAATTGGGATACACCGACTTCATCGTCCTACACACTATATATCTTCATCCCATCATCTCACAGGGACACTATTGAAGCAGACAAACTCGCAATGACCATACAAGACGACTTCCAAGTAGGTATATCGCACACAGCTTGCAGAATAATAAACTTCGACTTCGATCATGTTTACACTGTAACTCTGCAGTCTAGCAACTGACATGTATACGGTTAACGCAGATACGACCGCAACGACCATATAAGACGACTTTGAAGGGTATATAGACAGGCAAATGGGGATACATCGACTTCTTCTAGTACACACTAAATATTTTCATCATATCATTTCACATGGACACTATTGGAGCAGAGAAGTTCGCATTGACCATATGAGACGACTTCCAAGTGGGTATAACGCACACAGCTTGCAAAACAAGTAACATCGACTTCAACTATGTTAACATTGTAACTCTGTAGTCTAGCATCTGACATGCATACAGTTGGATCAGATATGATCGCAGTGACCATATAAGACGACTTTGAAGGGTATATAGCAAGTAAAATGAGCAGATGAAGATACATCAACTTCATCGGTGTTCACACTCTATCTCTGTATCCTATCATCTCACATGGATATTATTGGAGCAAACAAGTTCGCATTGCCATTTGAGACGACTTCTAAGCAGGTATAACGCACACAACTTGCAGAACAAAAAACTTCGACTACGACTATGTTTACACAGAAACTCTGCAGTCTAGCTACTGACATGCATACAGTTGAAGCAGATATGATCGCAGAGACCATATAAGACGACTTTGGAGGGTATATAGAAAGTACAATAGGAAGATGAAGATACATCGACTCCATCGGAAAGCACTCTATGTCTTTATCCTATTTTTTCTCATGGATACTATTGAAGCAGACAAGTTCGCAATGTTGATATGATACGACTCCTGAGCGGGTATAACGCACACAACTTGCAGAACAAGAAACTTCGACGTCGACCATGTTTACACTGCCACTCTGCAGTCTTGCAACTGACATGCATACAGTTGATACAAGAACGATTGCAGTGACCGTATAAGGAGACTTTGGAGGGATTATAACGAGTACAATAGGCAAATGAAGATACATCGATTTCATCGTTTTGCACACTATATCTCTCTATACAATCATCTTACATGGACACTATTGGAGAAGACAAGTTCGCAATGACCATATAAGACGACTCCCAAGCAGGTATTACGCACACAGCTTGTAGAACAAAAAACCTCGACTTCCACTGTTTACGCTGTAACTCTGCAGTATAACATTCGGCATGCACACAGTTGAACATATACGATCACAGTGACTGTATAAGACGACATTGAAGGGTATATAACGAGTACAATAGGCAAAAGAAGATACATCGACTTCATCATAGTACACACACATCTCACATGGACACTTTCGAAGCAGACAAGTTCACATTGACCTTATAAGACGACTTCTAAGCGGGTATAACGCACACAGCTTGCAGAACAAGAAACTTCAACTTTGACTATGTTTACACTGTAAGTCAGCAGTCTCGAATCTGACATGCATAAAGTTGATGCAGATACGATTGCAATGACCATATAAGACGACTCTGGAGGGTAAATGGCGAGTACAACAAGCAAATGGGGATACATCGAATTCATCGTCGTACACACTATATCTCTCTATTCTATCATCTCAGATGGACACTACTGAAGCAGACAAACATTGACCATATAGGACTACTCCCGAGCAGGTATAACGCACACAGCTTGCAGAACAAGAAACTTAGACTTCGACTATGTTAACACTGTAACTCTGCAGTTTAGCATGTGACACGCATACAGTTGAAGCATATACGATTGCAGTGACCGTATAAGACGACATTGAAGGGTATATAATGAGTCCAATAGGCGAATGAAGATCAATCGACTTCATCGTTGTGCACAGTAAATCTCTCTATCTTATCATCTCACATCGACACTATTGAAGCAAACAAATTCGCATTGACCATATAAGACAACTTCCAAGTGGTTATAATGCACACACATGGATACTATCGAAGCAAACAAGATCGCAATGACCATATGAGACGACTTCCAAGATGGTATAACGCACACAGCTTGTCGAACAAGAAACTTCGACTTCGACTATGTTCACACTGTAACTCTGCAGTCTAGCATCTGCCATGCATACAGTTGAAGCAGATTCGATAGCAGTGACCGTATGAGACGTTTTTGAAGGGTATACAACGAGTACGATAGGCAAATGGGGATACATCGACTTCATCGTCTTACACACTAAATATATCTATTCTATCATTTGACAACTATTGAACAGACAAGCTTGCAATGACCATACAAGACGGCTTCCGAGCAGGTATAACGCACAAGGCTTGCAGAACAAGAAACTTCGACTTCGACCATGTTTACACTGTAACTCTGCAGTCTAGCATCTGACATGTATACAGTCGACGCAGATACGATCGCAATGACCATATAAGACGAATTTGAAGGGTATATAGCAATAACAACAGTGAGTATAAGTATACGTAACTGCAGTATAACATCTGGCAGCAGCAGATACGACTGCAGTGACCATATGAGACGACTTTGGAGGGTATATAGCGAGTACAACAGGCAAATGGGGTTGGAGCAGATACGATGGCAGTGACCGTATGAGACGTTTTTGAACGAGTTCAATAGGCAAATGGGAATACATCGATTTCCATCGTCTTACACACTATATATCTCTATCCTATCATCTCGCATGGACACTATCGGAGCAGACAAGCTCGCAATGACCATACGAGAGGACTCCCAAGCTGGTATAACGCACACAGCTTGCAGAACAAGAAACCTTGACTTCGACCATGTTTACATTGTAACTCTGCAGTCTAGCATCTGACATGTATATAGTTGACGCAGATACGATCGCAATGACCATATGAGACGACTTTGAAGGGTATATAGCGAGTACAACAGGCAAATGGGGATACATCGACTTCATCGTCGTACACACTTCATCTCTCTACCCTATCATCTCCCATGGGCACCATTGAAGCAGACAAGTTCGCATCGACCGTATAAGACGACTTCCAAGCAAGTATAACGCACACAGCTCGCAGAACAAGAAAATTCGACTTCGACTATGTTTACACTGTAACTCTGCAGTCTTGAATCTAACATGCATGAAGTTGTTGCAGATACGATTGCAGTGACCAAATAAGACGACTTTGGAGGGTATATAGCGAGTACAACAGGCAGATGAGGATACACCGACTTCATTCTCGTACACACTATATCTCTCTATCCTTTCATCAAAAATGGACACTATTGAAGCAGACAAGTTTGCATTGACCAAATAAGACGATTTCCAAGCGGGTATAACGCACACATCTTGCAGAACATGAAACTTCGACTTTGACTATGTTTACACTGTGACTCTGCAGTCTTGAATCTGACATGCATACAGTTTGGGCAGATTCCATTGCAGTGACCGTATAAGACGACTTTGAAGGGTATATAACGAGTACACTAGGCAAACGAAGATACATCGACTTCATCGTTTTGCACACTATATCTCCCTATCCTATCATCTCAAATTGACAATATTGAAGCAGACAAAATCGCATTGACCATATAAGACGGCTCCCAAGCGGGTATAACGCACACAGCTTGCAGAACAAGAAACTTCGACTTCGACTATGTTCACACTGAAACTCTGCAGTCTAGCATCTGACATGCATACAGTTGGAGCAGATATGATCGCAGAGATCATAGACGACTCTGGAGGTTATATAGAAAGTACAATAGACAGATGAAGATAAATCGACTTCATCGGAGTGCACACTATATCTCTCTATCCAATCATCTTACATGGACACTATTGAAGCTGACAATTTCGCAATGACCATACAAGACGACTCTCAAGCAGGTATCACGCACACAGCTTGCAGAACAAGAAACTTTGACTTCGACTATATTTACACTGTAACTCTGCAGTCTTGAATCTGACATGCATAAAATAGTTGCAGATACGATTGCAGTGACCATATAAGACGACTCTGGAGGGTATATAGCGAGTACAACAGGCAGATGAGGATACATCGACCTAATTTTCGTACACACTATATCTCTATTCACTATCCTTCCATCAAACATGGACACTATTGAAGCAGACAAGTTTGCATTGACCAAATAAGACGATTCCCAAGCGGGTATAACGCACACATCTTGCAGAACGAGAAACTTCGACTTTGACTATGTTTACACTGTGACTCTGTAGTCTTGAATCTGACTTTGAAGGGTATATAACGAGTACAATAGGCAAACGAAGATACATCGGATTCATCGTTTTGCACACTATATCTCCCTATCCTATCATCTCCCATGGACACTATTGAAGCAGACAAAATCGCAATGACCATACGAGACGACTCAGAAGTAGGTATATCGCACACAGCTTGCAGAACAATAAACTTCGACTTCGATCATGTTTACACTGTAACTCTGCAGTCTAGCATCCGACATGTATACGCTTGACGCAGATTTGACCGCAATGACCATATAAGACGACTTTGAAGGGTATATAGCGAGAACAACAGGCAAATGGTGATACATCGACTTCTTCATAGTACACACTATATATCTTCATCATATCATCATCTCACATGGACACTATTGGAGCAGACAAGTTCGCATTGACCATATGAGACGACTTCCAAGCGGGTATAACGCACACAGCTTGCAGAACAAGTAACATCGACTCCAACTATGTTTACATTGTAACTCTGCAGTCTAGCATCTGTCATGCATACAGTTGAAGCAGATATGATCGCAGTGACCTTATAAGACGACTTTGGAGGGTATATAACAAGTTAGATGGGCAGATGAAGATACATCGACCTCATCGGTGTACACGCTCTATCTCTGCATCCTTTCATCTCACATGGATACCATTGAAGCAAACGAGTTCGCAATACCCATATGAGACGACTTATAAGAGGGTATAACGCACACAACTTGCAGAACAATAAACTTCGACTACGACTATGTTTACACAGAAACTCTGCAGTCTAGCTTCTGACATGCATACAGTTGAAGCAGATATGATCGCAGAGACCATATAAGACGACCCTGGAGGGTATATTGAAAGTACAATAGGCAGATGAAGATAAATCGACTTCATCGGAGTGCACACTATATCTCTCTATCCAATCATCTCACATGGACACTACTGAAGCAGACAAGATCACATTGACCATATAAGAATACTCCCAAGCAGGTATAACGCACACAGCTTGCAGAACAAGAAACTTCGACTATGTTAACACTGTAACTCTGCAGTCTAGCATCTGACATGCATACAGTTGATGCAGGAACGATTGCAGTGATCATATAAGACGACTTTGAAGGCATTTTGACGGGTACAATAGGCAAATGAAGATACATCGACTTCATCGTTTTGCACACTATATCTCTCTATCCTATCATCCCACATGGACACTATTGAAGCAGACGAGTTGACATTGACCATATGAGACTACTCACAAACGGGTATAACGCACACAGCTTGCAGAACAAGAAACTTCGACTTCGACTATGTTGACACTGTAACTTCGCACTCTAGCATCTGACATGCATACAGTTGAAGCATATACGATTGCAGTGACGGTCACTTATACGGATAAGACGACATTGAAGGGTATATAACGAGTACAATTGGCAAATGGAGTTAAATCGACTTCATCGTTGTGCACACTAAATCTCTCTGTCCCATCATCTCACATTGACACTATTGAAGCAGACAAGTTCGCATTGACTATATGAGACGACTTCCAAGCGAGTATAACGCACACATCTTGCAGAACAAGTAACATCGACTCCAACTATGTTCACATTGTAACTCTGCAATCTAGCATCTGACATGCATACAGTTGGATCAGATATGATCGCAGTGACCATATAAGACGACTTTGGAGGGGTATATAGCGAGTACAATAGGCTGATGAAGATACATCGACTTCATCGGTGTGCACACTCTATTTCTGTATCCCATCATCTCACATGGATACTATTGAAGCAAACGAGTTTGCAATGCCCATATGAGACGACTTTCAAGCGAGTATAAGGCACACAACTTGCAGAACAAGAAAATTCTACTTCGACTATGTTCACACTGTAACTCTGCAGTTAATCATCTGACATGCATACAATTGATGCAGAAACGATTGCAGTGACCGTATAAGACGACTTTGAAGGGATTATAAAGGGTACAATAGGCGAATGGAGATACATCGACTTCATAGTTTTGTATACTATATCTCACTATCCAATCATCTTACATGGACACTGTTGAAGCAGACAAGTTCGCAATGACCATATAAGACGACTCACAAGCAGGTATCACGCACACACCTTGTAGAACAAGAAACCTAGACTTCGACTATGTTTACACTGTAACTCTGCAGTATGACACCTGGCATGCATACAGTTGAAGCAGATACGTTTGCAGTGACCATATAAGACGACTTTGGGTATATAGCGAGTACAACTGGCAAATGGGGATATATCGACTTCATCGTTGTGCACACTATATCTTTCTATCCTATCATCCCACATGGACACTATTGAAGCAGACAAGTTCACATCGACCATATGACACTACTCTCATGCGGGTATAACGCACACAGCTTGCAGAACAAGGAACTTCGACTTCGACTATGTTGACACTGTAACTTCGCACTCTAGCATCTGACATACATACAGTTGAAGCAAATACGATTGCAGTGACCGTATTAGACGACATTGAAGGGTATATAACGAGTACAATGAGCAAATGAAGATACATCGACTTCATCGTTGTGCACACAAAATCTATCTATCTTATCATCATACATTGACACTATTGATGCAGACAAATTCGCATTGACCATATAAGACAACTTCCAAGCGGTTATAACGCACACACATGGACACTAGTGAAGCAAACACCATATGAGATGACTCCCAGATGGTATAACGCACACAGCTTGTAGAATAAGAAACTTCGACTTCGACTAAGTTTACACTGTAACTCTGCAGTCTAGCATCTGACATGCATACAGTTGTAGCAGGTTTGGTCGGAGTGACATGAGACACCTTCGGAGAGTATACAGCAAGGCAGATGAAGATTTGCAGAACAAGAAATTTCGACTTCGACTATGTTAACACTGTAACTCTGCAGTCTAGCATCTGACATGCATACAGTTGCAGCAGATACGATGGCAGTGACCGTATGAGACGTTTTTGAAGGGTATACAACGAGTACGATAGGCAAATGAAGATACATCGACTTCATCGTTGTGCACACTAAATCTCTCTTTCTCATCATCTCACATTGACACAATTGAAGCAGACAAGTTCGCATTGACCATATGAGACGACTCCCAAGCGGGTATAACGCACACAGCTTGCAGAACAAGTAACATCGACTCCAACTATGTTTACACTGTAACTCTGCAGTCTAGTATCTGACATGTAAACAGTTGACGCAGATACGATCGCAATGACCATATAAGACGAATTTGAAGGGTTTATAGCAATAACAACAGGCAAATGAGGATACATCGACTTCATCATAGTACACACTATATCTCGTTATCCTATCATCTCACATGGAAACTATCGAAGCAGACAAGTTCGCATTGACCATATGAGACGACTTTCAAGCGGGTATAACGCACACAGCTTGCAGAACAAGAAACTTCGACTTTGACTATGTTTACACTGTAACTCTGCAGTCTCGAATCTGACATGCATACAGTTGATGCAGATACGATTGAAGTGACCATATAAGACGACTCTGGAGGGTATTTAGCGAGTACAACAGGCAAATGGGGATACATCGAATTCATCGTCGTACACACTATATCTCTCTATCCTATCATCTCACATGGACACTAATGAAGCAGACAAGTTCGCATTGACCATATGAGACTACTTCTGAGCGGTTATAACGCACACAGCTTGCAGAACAAGAAACATCGACTTCGACTATGTTTACATTGTAACTCTGCAGTCTAGCATCTGACATGTATATAGTTGACGCAGATACGATCGCAACGACCATATAAGACGACGTTGGAGAGTATTTAGCGATAACAACAGGCAAATGGAGATACATGTACACTACATCTCTCCATCCTATCATCTCACATGAACACTATTGAAGCAGACAAGTTCACATCGACCAGTAGAATATTCAGCAGAGTTCTGGACCCAGAGCGCCTAATGCTCAATCTGGCTCAAACAGTCATCGAGTTCCTCCAAGTGTAGCGATCGACGTTGCAGAGCTTCTGGTGGGTGAACTAAAGAACCCCGACGTCATGCATAACTTAGAATGTATCTAGGGTGCCTGGTTCCTAAATTTTGGTGACATTTCTCGTTGCCAGTCATTGGTCCAGAAATCACCCTGTTTACGTTTCCTATGCCATGATCTCATCAGTATGTTGTAATGAATTCAATAATAATTTGCTAGGTGTGTTTGTTTATCACTCTCGATCATCGATTGACATGATACCATGGCCACTATGCAGACAACAATAACAAAATATCCGTCGTTTCCACGCCTCAATGATCTCATTGCAACATCAACAATAAGTTTGTTTATCGAGCCCTAATGATCTCATCGATAAAACCATGACACTATACACAATTTACCGGTGCAAATTCCGATTATAGGGTGGACAGGAATGGTTTCCAAAAATGTATAAAAATCATGAAAAAAAAATTTTTTCATCAGTTCTGTTGATATCCTCTTCAGTTACGTATCATTATGTCTGAATTTGAAGATAGTGCCATCAGTAGTTTGTCAGGTCAGTCATATGACTTTGTGGATGAATATCATTGCGTGATCCCAATTTCACGTGATAGAGAAATTATAAATGATGAAGAGTTCGATGGTGGAAAAGATGTTGAGATAAAGCTGAGTTTTCCTTCACGTGGAGAACCCTACCAGATTCCTGAGAAGAATTATCCGTTGGATAATTTCATCAACGAGATTATGTGTCATACTAAATATGCAAGCTGCAATAAGTATTATCATTTGATCAATCCAGTTAATGGAAAACATTTCATCTTGTGCCCGTCTTGTTATTCCCGTACAGATTTGGTTTCAAAAATGAAAAAGTACTCAGCATCATTGTTGTGTAATTAGAAACATATTCATGCATTTGCTCATATTCATTGTTTCAAGTGCGAACGAGATTGTATAGAATATAGAACGTGTGAATTTAGAAATTCCTACAATTTAAAAAATGTTTTAGGTGTTTGGTCATCTGAAATTGTTTGATTGAAAGTGTTCAAAATAAAATGAAAAATTCATGAACTAAGTATTTTATTTGCCATCCTGTACTTCGAAAGCTGATGATATCATCTTTACCCATAAACTTCGTAAACAAGTGATGTCACTTTAGCTGATGATCTTATTGTGCCATTATTCATGATGGAGTAAGCAAGTGAAAGTGGGGAGGTATGAGTGGGAATATTGGTATAAAAAAGATAGCGGAGGTTAGATGATCATTGTGAAATATTCTCGTGAACTTGTTGAATTGTGAAAAAGGGTTGTGAAACATCCTGCCTGAAAGTGAGTTTGATATTCGTTTAGTATCAAATTTCTGATCACCATTCCTGATTGAAACTATGAAAGTCAAGAATGGACTATATTATGATAATAGATGGATCTTACAGCTATTAACAAAGGAGCATCGTTGATCCGAAAGGAGACCGTGAAGCTTTTCTTCTCGTAGAATTGGAAGACTCCGCCGTTTTACTACCGCAAAGAGTCACTGACTTGGTGGAAGAAAGGGAATCTGAATTCACATCGAAGAAATACTCATTGGTTTTCAAAGGGTAGAAAGACGTTGGCAAGGCAAAGGCTGCCTATCAATTCGAGTTGGTGAAGGATAAATAGGACTTGTATGTGAGTTTTTGAATAATTAGTGAATATGAACACCCAGTATTGCATCGAATGCACGGCATCTAACCCATTAAAGAAAAATCCTTATGATAAAATTGTCAGTAGCACAAATTTGTTTTGTCTAGGAACTCTGCAGGATAGTCCAAAGTCTGCCCGACAAGAGAAAAAAAAATAATTTGTGAATAAAAATATATTAACACCATATTAAGTATCATTTTGAGTTTACTGTTGAAAGGTGAAGTATCATGGAACAATGTGATATTGCGAAGCATATTGATGAGATTATCAAATTATTTCTCAAAGCTAATAAAGAAATTTTAGATAGTACTAGCATAACTATCAGAGAAAGATGGATTGAACTATACAATAAAAATTTGAGACTATTCAATAGAGCTGTTCGTGATGGTGACATGAATATCATCTTTGAGAAAACTCCAAACTAACCTTGGACATTTGAAGCGATTCAGAAAATTGATATCTGTCGGTGGTGGTATCAAAAATAATGAAAGAAGAGATGAGAGAATCAGATGGTAAGATATTCAGTCAGCTTTTGATAATCGAATACGTTCAACAGTTATCATAAATTTTAAACATATCGATGTTAGACAATTTTTAGGAGACTCATTTTTTTTATTCAAATCGAGAGTACAAAGGATGCTGAAAAAATTCCATTTCATGAAAATGAACACATGTTTTTGTGAAGAATTCCTGAAAAACAATAAAAATGATGAAATCATATTCGATTACAAATATCTAAACACTAAGAATTCCATTATTGATGTTGAAGTGGATTTGAAGCAATGGTATAAAGAAAATGTCATTTTGAATAAAAAATTCTAAATTGTTCTAAAATCGTTTTATCCGTCATTCGGTTGCCCCCTTACGAGCAACCCTCAGAAGTCTTCGAGAGTCTTGTGCGAGCAAGGAATGACGGGGGCCTTACCTTTTAACGTGTGATCCCAAACACTTTCTTGGGCCATCAGGAACATTTCTGCAATCAATTGTATGAGTTTCAAGAGCGGGACAGTGGATGGACTCTGCAAGAAATAATCAATTTGAAAGTTTATTCCAATAAGGTAGAAATGGGATATGGAGGTACTTATTATATCAAACTCCCTGACCAAATTATTCGCAAGCATGCTTGTATCAACATTTAAAATTCAGATGAAGCTTGCCTCGCTTGGGCAGTGACGTCTTGTTTATATCCTGCAGATAAACATTCTGATAGAACTTATTTGTATCCTCATTACAATGAGGCTTTGGATATGACTGGAATTGACATGCCAATGAGACTGAATCAGATTAATAAATTCGAAAATCTGAACAATCTATCAATCAATGAATTCATTCTAAAAACCGATCGATTTGGAAATGTCTCCACTGTTCCTTTGAGAATCACTAAGAATAAGATTCTAAATAGGCATGTCAGTAGTGTACCTACCTGTGCATGGGCCCACTAGTTTATATTTTCACCACCAGATGGCGGTGGTGGCGCTACGGTCGCGGCAGCTGACTATCGACATCTCTCACTAACAAGTGACAAATGACGGGTGACAGATGACAAGTGACAGACACGTGACCGAAAACCTAACCTAACATTACTCCTCTAAATTACCCTTCCGAAATGACTGAAAGGGCCTTCGATGACAAATGACCGATGATGACCGATGATGACCGATGATGACCGATGATGACCGATGATGACCGATGATGATCGATGATGACCGATGATGACCGATGATGACCGATGATGACCGATGATTGATGACAGATGACAAGTGACAGATGACATGGAACACAAGGAATGACAGATGACACGTGGAAGTACTCTGAACTTAGCCCCCTGGACTCTAGTCTCTAGAGCTTATAGGCGTGTCCTAGGACATTCTTCTTCTTCTTTTTGAAAAGTGGTGGATGACGTCACAACCTATTGACTGTGCTCACCAGATTTAGGTTGGTATTACTACAATTGGTAGCACTTTGTTCCAAGGTCACCCGATATGCATGTTGCAGGTGGCCGATGAGTCATCCTTATCACGACTTCGTAAAACAATGCAGCCTTTGTTTGCCATATGTTATCTAGCCTTCCTCTAAAACAATGCCGCCTTTGTTCTCTCTATGCCACTATCAGCGTTTCTTGGAATTCCGGCTATTGGGAAATTGCGACGCAATATTATACGAGAACAATGCCGCCTTTGTTTGCAGGTGTCTGATTACGTAACAACCTCATCCGATTGCATCATCCTTATCTGTGTGAGAACAATGGGTTCATTGTTCTGACGCAGGTGGTCGATGAGTCATCCAATAATGCAAGCTGGGAGACATCCTGAAAGAGTACCTCTATCTACTTCCTGTCGCCACTGACTGTCAGCGTTTCTGGGAATTTCGTCGAGTCAGCTATTGGGAAATTTGAAAAGTTGATGCAGATACGATTGCAATGACCATATAAGACGACTCTGGAGGGTATATAGCGAGTACAACAAGCAAATGGGGATACATCGAATTCATCGTCGTACACACTATATCTCTCTATTCTATCATCTCAGATGGACACTACTGAAGCAGACAAACATTGACCATATAAGACTACTCCCGAGCAGGTATAACGCACACAGCTTGCAGAACAAGAAACTTCGACTTCGACTATGTTAACACTGTAACTCTGCAGTTTAGCATGTGACACGCATACAGGTGAAGCATATACGATTGCAGTGACCGTATAAGACGACATTGAAGGGTATATAATGAGTCCAATAGGCGAATGAAGATCAATCGACTTCATCGTTGTGCACAGTAAATCTCTCTATCTTATCATCTCACATCGACACTATTGAAGGAAACAAATTCGCATTGACCATATAAGACAACTTCCAAGTGGTTATAATGCACACACATGGATACTATCGAAGCAAACAAGATCGCAATGACCATATGAGACGACTTCCAAGATAGTATAACGCACACAGCTTGTCGAACAAGAAACTTCGACTTCGACTATGTTCACACTGTAACTCTGCAGTCTAGCATCTGCCATGCATACAGTTGAAAGAGATTCGATAGCAGTGACCGTATGAGACGTTTTTGAAGGGTATACAACGAGTACGATAGGCAAATGGGGATACATCGACTTCATCGTCTTACACACTAAATATATCTATTCTATCATTTGACAACTATTGAACAGACAAGCTTGCAATGACCATACAAGACGACTTTCAAGCAGGTATAACGAACAAGGCTTGCAGAACAAGAAACTTCGACTTCGACCATGTTTACACTGTAACTCTGCAGTCTAGCATCTGACATGTATACAGTCGACGCAGATACGATCGCAATGACCATATAAGACGAATTTGTAGGGTATATAGCAATAACAACAGTGAGTATAAGTATAAGTAACTGCAGTATAACATCTGGCAGCAGCAGATACGACTGCAGTGACCATATGAGACGACTTTGGAGGGTATATAGCGAGTACAACAGGCAAATGGGGTTGGAGCAGATACGATGGCAGTGACCGTATGAGACGATTTTGAACGAGTTCAATAGGCAAATAGGAATACATCGATTTCCATCGTCTTACACACTATATATCTCTATCTTATCATCTCGCATGGACACTATCGGAGCAGACAAGCTCGCAATGACCATACGAGATGACTTCCAAGCTGGTATAACGCACACAGCTTGCAGAACAAGAAACCTTGACTTCGACCATGTTTACATTGTAACTCTGCAGTCTAGCATCTGACATGTATACAGTTGACGCAGATACGATCGCAATGACCATATGAGACGACTTTGAAGGGTATATAGCGAGTACAACAGGCAAATGGGGATACATCGACTTCATCGTAGTACACACTTCATCTCTCTACCCTATCATCTCCCATGGGCACCATTGAAGCAGACAAGTTCGCATCGACCATATAAGACGACTTCCAAGCAAGTATAACGCACACAGCTCGCAGAACAAGAAAATTCGACTTCGACTATGTTTACACTGTAACTCTGCAGTCTTGAATCTAACATGCATTAAGTTGTTGCAGATACGATTGCAGTGACCAAATAAGACGACTTTGGAGGGTATATAGCGAGTACAACAGGCAGATGAGGATACATCGACTTCATTCTCGTACACACTATATCTCTCTATCCTTTCATCAAAAATGGACACTATCGAAGCAGACAAGTTTGCATTGACCAAATAAGACGATTTCCAAGCGGGTATAACGCACACATCTTGCAGAACATGAAACTTCGACTTTGACTATGTTTGCACTGTGACTCTGCAGTCTTGAATCTGACATGCATACAGTTTGGGCAGATTCCATTGCAGTGACCGTATAAGACGACTTTGAAGGGTATATAACGAGTACACTAGGCAAACGAAGATACATCGACTTCATCGTTTTGCACACTATATCTCCCTATCCTATCATCTCAAATTGACAATATTGAAGCAGACAAGTTCGCATTGACCATATAAGACGGCTCCCAAGCGGGTATAACGCACACAGCTTGCAGAACAAATTCGACTTCGACTATGTTCACACTGAAACTCTGCAGTCTAGCATCTGACATGCATACAGTTGGAGCAGATATGATCGCAGAGATCATAGACGACTCTGGAGGTTATATAGAAAGTACAATAGACAGATGAAGATAAATCGACTTCATCGGAGTGCACACTATATCTCTCTATCCAATCATCTTACATGGACACTATTGAAGCTGACTATTTCGCAATGACCATACAAGACGATTCTCAAGCAGGTATCACGCACACAGCTTGCAGAACAAGAAACTTTGACTTCGACTATATTTAATAGTTGCAGATACGACTGCAGTGACCATATAAGACGACTCTGGAGGGTATATAGCGAGTACAACAGGCAGATGAGGATACATCGACCTAATTTTCGTACACACTATATCTCTATTCACTATCCTTTCATCAAACATGGACACTATTGAAGCAGACAAGTGTGCATTGACCAAATAAGACGAATCCCAAGCGGGTATAACGCACACATCTTGCAGAACGAGAAACTTCGACTTTGACTATGTTTACACTGTGACTCTGCAGTCTTGAATCTGACTTTGAAGGGTATATAACGAGTACAATAGGCAAACGAAGATACATCGGATTCATCGTTTTGCACACTATATCTCCCTATCCTATCATCTCCCATGGACACTATTGAAGCAGACAAAATCGCAATGACCATACGAGACGACTCAGAGGTATATCGCACACAGCTTGCAGAACAATAAACTTCATCGGTGTGCACGCTCTATCTCTGCATCCTTTCATCTCACATGGATACCATTGAAGCAAACGAGTTCGCAATACACATATGAGACGACTTATAAGCGAGTATAACGCACACAACTTGCAGAACAATAAACTTCGACTACGACTATGTTTACACAGAAACTCTGCAGTCTAGCTTCTGACATGCATACAGTTGAAGCAGATATGATCGCAGAGACCATATAAGACGACCCTGGAGGGTATATTGAAAGTACAATAGGCAGATGAAGATAAATCGACTTCATCGGAGTGCACACTATATCTCTCTATCCAATCATCTCACATGGACACTACTGAAGCAGACAAGATCACATTGACCATATAAGAATACTCCCAAGCAGGTATAACGCACACAGCTTGCAGAACAAGAAACTTCGACTGTGTTAACACTGTAACTCTGCAGTCTAGCATCTGACATGCATACAGTTGATGCAGGAACGATTGCAGTGATCATATAAGACGACTTTGAAGGCATTTTGACGGGTACAATAGGCAAATGAAGATACATCGACTTCATCGTTTTGCACACTATATCTCTCTATCCTATCATCCCACATGGACACTATTGAAGCAGACGAGTTGACATTGACCATATGAGACTACTCACAAACGGGTATAACGCACACAGCTTGCAGAACAAGAAACTTCGACTATGTTGACACTGTAACTTCGCACTCTAGCATCTGACATGCATACAGTTGAAGCATATACGATTGCAGTGACGGTCACTTATACGGATAAGACGACATTGAAGGGTATATAACGAGTACAATTGGCAAATGGAGTTAAATCGACTTCATCGTTGTGCACACTAAATCTCTCTGTCCCATCATCTCACATTGACACTATTGAAGCAGACAAGTTCGCATTGACCATATGAGACGACTTCCAAGCGAGTATAACGCACACATCTTGCAGAACAAGTAACATCGACTCCAACTATGTTTACATTGTAACTCTGCAATCTAGCATCTGACATGCATACAGTTGGATCAGATATGATCGCAGTGACCATATAAGACGATTTTGGAGGGGTATATAGCGAGTACAATAGGCTGATGAAGATACATCGACTTCATCGGTGTGCACACTCTATTTCTGTATGTCATCATCTCACATGGATACTATTGAAGCAAACGAGTTTGCAATGCCTATATGAGACGACTTTCAAGCGAGTATAAGGCACACAACTTGCAGAACAAGAAAATTCTACTTCGACTATGTTCACACTGTAACTCTGCAGTCTATCATCTGACATGCATACAGTTGATGCAGAAACGATTGCAGTGACCGTCTGAGACGACTTTGAAGGGATCATAAAGGGTACAATAGTCGAATGGAGATACATCGACTTCAGAGTTTTGTATACTATATCTCACTATCCGATCATCTTACATGGACACTATTGAAGCAGACAAGTTCGCAATGACCATATAAGACGACTCACAAGCAGGTATCACGCACACACCTTGTAGAACAAGAAACCTCGACTTCGACTATGTTTACACTGTAACTCTGCAGTATGACACCTGGCATGCATACAGTTGAAGCAGATACGTTTGCAGTGACCATATAAGACGACTTTGGAGGGTATATAGCGAGTACAACTGGCAAATGGGGATATATCGACTTCATCGTTGTGCACACTATATCTCTCTATCCTATCATCCCACATGGACACTATTGAAGCAGACAAGTTCACATTGACCATATGACACTACT
Organism: Phaedon cochleariae; assembly: GCA_918026855.4. Taxonomy (NCBI): domain Eukaryota; kingdom Metazoa; phylum Arthropoda; class Insecta; order Coleoptera; family Chrysomelidae; genus Phaedon; species Phaedon cochleariae. The sequence continues at coordinate 31,933,904 of OU896708.1, forward strand.
CTCATGCGGGTATAACGCACACAGCTTGCAGAACAAGGAACTTCGACTTCGACTATGTTGACACTGTAACTTCGCACTCTAGCATCTGACATACATACAGTTGAAGCAAATACGATTGCAGTGACCGTATTAGACGACATTGAAGGGTATATAACGAGTACAATGAGCAAATGGAGATACATCGACTTCATCGTTTTGCACACAAAATCTATCTATCTTATCATCATACATTGACACTATTGATGCAGACAATTTCGCATTGACCATATAAGACAACTTCCAAGCGGTTATAACGCACACACATGGACACTAGTGAAGCAAACACCATATGAGATGACTCCCAGATGGTATAACACACACAGCTTGTAGAATAAGAAACTTCGACTTCGACTAAGTTTACACTGTAACTCTGCAGTTTAGCATCTGACATGCATACAGTTGTAGCAGATTTGGTCGGAGTGACATGAGACACCTTCGGAGAGTATACAGCAAGGCAGATGAAGATTTGCAGAACAAGAAATTACGACTTCGACTATGTTAACACTGTAACTCTGCAGTCTAGCATCTGACATGCATACAGTTGCAGCAGATACGATGGCAGTGACCGTATGAGACGTTTTTGAAGGGTATACAACGAGTACGATAGGCAAATGAAGATACATCGACTTCATCGTTGTGCACACTTAATCTCTCTGTCTCATCATCTCACATTGACACAATTGAAGCAGACAAGTTCATATTGACCATATGAGACGACTCCCAAGCGGGTATAACGCACACAGCTTGCAGAACAAGTAACATCGACTCCGACTATGTTTACACTGTAACTCTGCAGTCTAATATCTGACATGTAAACAGTTGACGCAGATACGATCGCAATGACCATATAAGACGAATTTGAAGGGTTTATAGCAATAACAACAGGCAAATGGGGATACATCGACTTCATCATAGTACACACTATATCTCGTTATCCTATCATCTCACATGGAAACTATTGAAGCAGACAAGTTCGCATTGACCATATGAGACGACTCCCAAGCGGGTATAACGCACACAGCTTGCAGAACAAGTAACATCGACTCCAACTATGTTTACACTGTAACTCTGCAGTCTAGCATCTGACATGTGAACAGTTGACGCAGATACGATCGCAATGACCATATAAGACGGATTTGAAGGGTTTATAGCAATAACAACAGGCAAATGGGGATACATCGACTTCATCATAGTACACACTATATCTCGTTATCCTATCATCTCACATGGAAACTATTGAAGCAGACAAGTTCGCATTGACCATATAAGACGACTTTCAAGCGGGTATAACGCACACAGCTTGCAGAACAAGAAACTTCGACTTTGACTATGTTTACACTGTAACTCTGCAGTCTCGAATCTGACATGCATACAGTTGATGCAGATACGATTGAAGTGACCATATAAGACGACTCTGGACGGTATTAAGCGAGTCCAACAGGCAAATGGGGATACATCGAATTCCTCGTCGTACACACTATATCTCTCTATCCTATCATCTCACATGGACACTAATGAAGCAGACAAGTTCGCATTGACCATATGAGACTACTTCTGAGCGGTTATAACGCACACAGCTCGCAGAACAAGAAACATCGACTTCGACTATGTTTACATTGTAACTCTGCAGTCTAGCATCTGACATACATACAGTTGCAGCAGATATGATCGCAGTGACCATATAAGACGACTTTGGAGGGTAAATAGCGAGTACAATAGGCAGATGAAGATACATCGACTTCATCGGTGTGCACAATCTATATCTGTATCCTATCATCTCACATGGATACTATTGGAGCGAACAAGTACGTAATGCCGATATGAGACGACTTCCAAGCGGTTATAACGCACACACTTTGCAGAACAAGAAAATTTGACTACGACTATGTTCACATAGAAACCCTGCAGTCTAGCTCATGACACGCATACAGTTGAAGCAGATATGATCACAGTGACCATATTAAATGACTTTGGAGAGTATATAGAAAGTGCAATAGGCAGATGGAGATACATCGACTTCATCGAAGTGCACTCTATCTCTCTTTTCTATCATCTCACATGGATACTATTGAAGCAGACGAGTTCGCAATGCCCATATGAGACGACGTCTTTGCGGGTATAACGCACACAACTTGCAGAACAAGAAACTTCGACTTCGACTATGTTCACACTGTAACTCTGCAGTCTAGCATCTGACATGCATACAGTTGATGCAGGAACGATTGCAGTGACCGTATAAAACGCCTTCGAAGAAGTTATAACGGGTACAATAGGCAAATGAAGATACATCGACTTCATCGTTGTACACACTATATCTCTCTATCCTATCATCTTACATGGACACTATCGAAGCAGACAAGTTCGCAATGACCATATAAGACGACTCTCGAGCAGGTATTACGCACACAGCATGCAGGAAACCTCGACTTCGACTATGTTAACACTGTAACTCTGCAGTATAACATCTGGCATGCATACAGTTGAAGCAGATACGACTGCAGTGACCATATGAGACGACTTTGGAGGGTATATAGCGAGTACAACAGGCAAATGGGGTTGAGGCAGATACGATGGCAGTGACCGTATGAGACGTTTTTGAACGAGTTCAATAGGCAAATGGGGATACATCGACTTCCATCGTCTTACACACTATATACCTCTGTCGGAGCAGACAAGCTCGCAATGACCATACAAGACGACTTCCAAGCAGGTATAACGCACACAGTTCGCAGAACAAGGAACCTTGACTTCGACCATGTTTACATTGTAACTCTGCAGTCTAGCATCTGACATGTATGCACATCTGGCATGCATACAGTTGAAGCAGATACGACTGCAGTGACCATATATGACGACTTTGGAGGGTATATGGCGAGTAAAACAGGCGAATTGGGATATATCGACTTCATCGTTGTGCACACTAAATCTCTCTATCTTATCATCTTACATT
>OU896708.1:31937392-32039371 GCA_918026855.4 Phaedon cochleariae
TATGGACACTCTAGACTATGGAATCGGACGGTGAAGGAATGCCCCCTCCTAGAGATGCCGGGGGACAGTTTCACTCCTGTCATTAGATTCAGCAAAAGGCCTCAGTCAATTATCCCGAAAAAGGAGGACTGGGAGCAGTTCGGGCACCGCCTGATCCCTACCACTGGAATCATTTGGTACACAGATGGCTCCAGGATGGAGGGATCGGCAGGAGCTGGGGTATATGGGCAATCTCCGAAAGCGGAACTCAGTTACCCCCTGGGGAACTTTGCTACAGTGTTTCAGGCAGAGGTTTTTGCCATTCTCGCCTGTGTTAGAGAAAATATCAACAGAGGCTACCATGGCCAGCTGATCACGATATGCTCCGACAGCCAGGCGGCGATCAAGGCCTTCACATCATACAGGGTCAGTTCGCTGTTGGTGTCGGAGTGTATTGATGATCTTCAAAGGCTATCCGCAGCCAATAAGGTAAAACTCCTTTGGGTCCCAGGACACAAGGAGATTCCCAGTAATGAAAGGGCCGACTCCCTGGCTAGACAAGGAGCAAATAGCTCAGCCATTGGACCAGAACCAATCTTAGGAGTTTCCAGATCCTGGAGCGTCTCAACCATGATGAAAAGCTTGGAAACAAAATTCCAGGAGGTATGGAGAGAGGCTCCAGGCATGAGACAATCGAAACTCTATATCGAAGGCCCGTCTATCAGAAGAACCAAAACGTTGCTCACATTGAGCAGAAAAGAAATAAGAATAGTGGTAGGGCTCCTCACGGGTCACTGCCATCTAAACAGGCACCTCAACATTATGGGTATCACTGATGATGCTGAATGTAGGTGGTGCCTGGAGGACGAGGAGTCAGCTACTCACATCCTCACGGAATGCCCAGCAGTTGCAGCAATACGGGAAGCACATCTCGGGAACATCGTTTTGGAACCAGAGAGTGTGAGAAGGGTTTATTTGAGAAGGCTGGTCTCTTCCGCCCGCGAAATTGGCTACCTTCAAGACTGAACCAATTCCCAGCAGAGGTGGATGCATAACGGGCCCGAACTAGGAGGCCTACATGCTGAAGGATCCGTCCGCCCACATAGTGTAATATATCTATCTATTAACATAATGGATGATGTATTCCTTTTTATGGTGTAACGTGGTCATCAATTTTGCCAACTTGGAACCAGGTGGTTTGCGGTGTTCGGCACAGAACGGGAAGTCTTTATGTAGATCGTGCAAGTTTTCCGGATATTCCAAATCTACTTGTAAGATGTATCCTTCTGGCGCATCGTCAGGAATCAATGTGACGTCAATGTTGGCAACTGTCCATTCAAACCCTCCATAAGGGAGGGGCTTTGACATTGCCCATCCATATAGATTGTTAACGTCCAAGTAGATAAGATGCTTTGGTGGTTTGGTAGAATCATATGTTGAAGTGTACTTATGGTTGGCTTCAGAATAGCGGTTACAACAAACCGAAATACCGCCTCTTATCGCCTTTTCGACAATCATCAGCATGTCAACATCTTCTAAAATTTGTAACGAACATTTCGTGTACTTCAGCATACAATCCCACATATAACCTGGAAGGGTGTAACACCAAGCCAGATCTAAATTTTGACATCCAAATTGTTGCCATACGTTTTGAGCATGAGCGTACTTCACATCATCGATATGTTCATCGTTCAATTTATTTTAAAAGTTCTCAATGGGTGGAAGTTCAATTTCGTTCAATTTGGTCGGACTATTGATGTGGTCATATGGGAAAACACCTTTCCTTGTGAGGAGATCGAATTTGAAAGCGTCTAATTGATTGAATTCTTTTCTCAAATTCTGAAAGCTATCCTTCGTTGAATTGGATGCCAATTCGTCTAATCTGGCACCCAAAACTCTCAAAGAGTCGATGAATCTAAATTTAATACCGGTTTCAGAGTTGTGTTGGGTGGAAGAAATGTATTTCCCCATATTTATTGGGAGTACGCTCACCTGTCCACGTTTGACAATCTCTCTCAGAAGGAAATGAGAATAATATCCGGAAAAATTGTGGAAAACTATGGTCACTACGAAAGACTTGCGGTACCCCAAATTACAAGATTGATGCGCCCATCCCCTGAAGGCACCAGTGAAATTATGGTGGTCTTTTACGATGATATCAGTGCCTGCAAACGCCTTTTCATAAATATGGCAGTGTGTTACACCAACCTTATCTGGAAAATGAGTCAGAGGAACAATGTCTTTGATTTTAGACTGTACAAATTTCGCGACATCTGCCATTTCTGTGGCGAACCAATCCATGCAATCAGGACCTCAATGACTCTTGTAATAGGACAAGCTGTCATCGTACGAGCATAGTACCCTGCGCTGAAGGCTGTGTGTTTTTGATATTTTGTCATTTTTTCAGAAATTTTGTCATGACAGTGCTCCAAGACCGATTCAAAATCACCGTAGATGATGAATTCGGCCTTTTGCTTGTATATATGATTTTTGAAAATAACCGAATCGTATCTGGGGAATGAAATTTTGCATTCATTGACATTTTCGCATACAACGCTGTGATCTGCCAATTTTGGTTCACTTGAGAAATAATTTAGACACCTATCACAGAAATATTTTTTATGATCATGTTTATTGAGCTGTGAAGATAGCAGTCTTTGAATTAGTAGTGAATTGACATGTCTGGGCTGCTTATGTTTCGTGAGTTTTATGGGTACAACTTCAAAATACTCTGCCTTTTCCAGATGAATCATTTCCAAGGCGTAAACGTTCACCGAGATTTCATTGAGTTTTTCAAATTTAGGGATATTGTTGAGAGTGATGGGTACATCCAAGCCTGCCGTATTCAAAACTTGGCTGTAATGAGGATACGAACTGGGTCTATCTGCACTACGGTTAGCAGGATGTAAAGCGCTCACGATACTCCAGAAAAAGCATGCCTGATCATTGTTTTTCACATTGATGCAGGCACGCTTTTTGGATATTTGGTCAGGTAATCCTATGAAAGATGAACCATTGCCAATTTCCAATTTATTAACATTAACCTCTAAAGAGACGATTTCTCTCAAGGCACAGCCACTACCCTTCTCCTGGAATTCCGAAAGTTTATTTACTATAGTATCAATCACATTATCCGCGAACCAACAATCTACATCCGTTCCTTCATCCATTGGGGCATTCTTCGTACTGAAATATTTGAATTCAGTAATCTCTGCGTCATCCGATTTCTTGATAAACTCACCACAGAAGGTGGTGTTGACTTTCAACATGGTTAATTCTCTCAATATTTTTCTAATTTGAATTTTGAAAATATGCGATGCGTCCTGCAAAAAATAATCAAACTTTGAAAACGTTTCAAATGTCCCACATTAGTTTCCAATTTCCTCAAAACCCCCGCTGTCGAATTGGTCCCCCTGATTGACCTATTGAATTCTCTTATATGCGCCCCTATTTGCCTATTCCATAAAAATCTTTTGTCTGCTGATATGTTCTTCTTCTCTCTCAAACTTTCCACTTCTCTCCTACATTTCTCAACGATATCATCACTAGTAGAAGGAATACTTTTGACATTCATGTTGCGAGATATATCAAACGGAAAATAATATTTTACTCAACTCTAATCCTTAATAATCTTGAGCAGGTCTGGTGCTAGCAGTCTCGCTCTTCTTGCAATCAGGCTGTATCTTTCTGGGGTGAAAGCTGGAAGCTGCGGTTTGAAGGTGACAACCACCTTGGTAGACAGACGCTAAATGCCTCAAATTCGAGCACAATAGCTTCCCCGAATTGCGTCTGGACCACCTTAATGTTTTCAATGGGGTGGGACTGGTCGATAGGCAAGCTACTCACAGCAACAGTCGGCTTGAAGACAGCAAATTGAGCGTTGATAGCTGAAACATCCATCTGATTAGAACCTTACTACTCGGAATTATAATAATAGACAGAAATGACATGACCTTGAGATTTATGAAAATAAATGAAAAGCCTTACCTTATGAAATCACCTGCCACAACACACACACACAAAATATAATGGAACAGACAGAAGCAACCAAACAGACAGGATCAACCGAACAGACAGGAGTGGAGCAGATCGACTAACCAGTGTCAGAGTTTAGAGTGGAATGACGCTCTAAACGTTCCAACCGCCTTATATAGGGTTTGAGATTGTGACGTCATCAGCCACCTGCTAACCAAGGAGGTCTTCTTCTTCCTTTTCAATGACCTCTGCTCTATAGGGCAATTGGCCAGAACAAATGAAGTTTTGTTTCAAGATTGAACATGTCTGATAGAGAGATTAAAGTTGGCATTGTTCTCGGACAGATAAGGATGAGATCATCGTTGGCCACCTGCCAACAAAGGAGACATTGTTCTCCCACAGATAAGGATGATGTAATCGGACGAGGTTGTTACGTAATTGGCCACCTGCAAACAATGGAGGCATTGTTCTCTTATATTGCGTCGCAGATTCCACAATAGCTGTCACTGTCAACGTCGGCCATTTTGTTCATATGTCACGTGACATCCGTCAGGGGAGAAGGGAGGAGAGGGGGAAGGGGGAGGAAAGGCGGAGGGGGGGAGGGGGGAGGTGGTGAAATGAGAAGGTTTGAGGTTGAGGGGGCGATGAACACCTGTCACTTATCACCTGTCACTTGTCACCTGTCACTTCTTGTGTGCCATGCTGTGTTGTAGGTCACTTGTCATCTACCATCTGTCACATGTCACCTGTCAGCTGTCACTTCTTGTGTTCCATGATCCATGTCATCTGTCACTTGTCACCGGTCACTCTTTGTGTTCCATGCTTCATGTCATCTGTCACTTCTCATCGGCCACTCTTTGTGTTCCATGTCATCTGTCAATTGTCATCTGTCACTTGTCATCGGTCACTCTTTGTGTTCCATGTCATCTGTCAACGGTCACTTGTCATCTGTCACTTCTTGTGTTCCATGTCATCTGTCAACGGTCACTTCTCATCTGTCACTTCTTGTGTTCCATGTCAGCTGTCACGTGTCATCTGTCACGTGTCATCTGTCACGTGTCACTTCCGGTGGCGGCCATCTTGTCACCCGTGCAGCCAACACCTTCTTCCACAGGAACGATTGTGACGTCACTTCCGGCGGCGGCCATCTTGTGTTGATACCGGCCTATCTACACTACTCACACTTGTCACTCACTTATTTTTTTATTTTTTTTTTATTTTTGTGATACGGTGTTTGGACTCTCTCCATGTAGTAGGCCTTTGCGAAAGTCGACAGGAAAGTTGGGGTATTTTTTGATTTAGTTCCTCGATATTTTGTGCCGTTCTCGAGATATTTGAGACAATATGAATATCGGGACTTTCATCAAAAATAATACTTCACCAATTTTTTTCTTCCAGTGAAGAGGCAATTCTGAGTTACAATGTATTGAGACTATTTTGTTTGTCGTCTTGATTTCAATCGAATTTCGAGCAAGAAACATACACTTGTCACTCACCTTTTTTTATTCAATGAACTCAGAAATATTTCGCGTCATGACGTCGTACTAATTTTTGTGTTTTTCGTGATACAATGTTCGGACTTTCTCGATCTGGTACGCCGTTGCGAAAGTCGACAGGGGTGTTGGGGTATATCTTGATTTAGATTTTCGATATTTCGTGCCGTTATCGGGATATTTGAGGAAATATGAATATCGGGACTTAAAAAAATTTCATCAGAAATAATACTTTTCCAATTTTTCTCTTCCAGTAAGGAGGCAATTTTGAGTAACAATGTATGGAGACTTTTTCGTTGGTCGTCTTGATTTCTATCGAATTTCGGGCGAAAAACATACACTTGTCACTCACTTTTTTTTTTCAATGAAATCAGAATTATTCCGCGTCATGACGTCGTACTAATTTTTTTGTTTTTCGTGATACGGTGTTCGGACTCTCTCCATGTGGTAGACCTTTGCGGAAGTCGACAAAACTGTTGGGGTATTTTTCGATTTAGATTCTCGATATTATGTGCTGAGACAGAACCCTTTATTTGGCTCTGGGAGGTGGGTTACAAGTCGAAAAAGAAACAAGCCGCGGATTCCAACACTCAGTATATTGTAACTCTCTGAGTTCACACGTGACCGCTAAAATATAACATTAAAGTAGTTATGCATCTTTACCTTATTACACATCCTTATATTCTTACCTAAAATATAACACCAAGTATATTCCTTATACAAGATTAAATAATTTGTATTGTCGGAGAATCGCTACCAAAAGGTTGCTATATAATAACGTCGTGTATATACACCTCAAGATGGCTTCGATTGGAAATCACGAGAATCAATGATCGGGAAAAACATTCGATATAAACCGTGCAGTTCAAAAAAACAGATTAGCGCAAAAAAGAGTCCTGAGCAGTAAACATTTCGAGAATGGCAAAGGGAAGGTACGGCAGGCAACCAGCAATACCGCATCAAATGGAATGCCCCCAGTGGCGTCGTAAAGGGAGGTGGTTCCTTTTCAACTACCCCCTAAGCGGTCACTCAGGAGATATTTCTCAAGGGGGGACAGCTTCTTCGCGAGGAAAGTAGCGCCGCATATGACTGGCGTGAAAAGTACCGCGCTCCTTGTCATTCTCGGGATAAGTAAGGACATAGGTCGCATAACTTACGGCCTTTTTAACGCGATAGGGCTTCTCGAATAGTAAGAGGAATTTTTTCACCTCCAAATTGATGGCAGACGACTTATTATTAGCGCGTAGAAGAACCAAATCTCCAGGGACAAAATTCACGTACGGCCGACCCGGGTGGTTGGCCGCCCTCCGAGCAGCCCTACCTTGTAAAGTCTCTCGGGCCAGGAAAACCTTGCGTTCGGTTTCTACCAAAGGAATATTCGGTGGACGTAACCTATCAGGTAATAACCGTATTTTTTCCGAGCCAAACTGCAATTCATTAGGGGTGAAGCCGGTTGACTCGTGGACAACATTGTTCAAGTAATTGCCAAACTTTTCCACTTCGAAAGCCCACCTGGTGTGCTTATCGTGACAGTAGACCCTGAACAGCCTGCCCAATTCCTTCATAACACGTTTCGAAGGGTTGGCCTCAGGGTGCCTAACCGAGGTATACATAACTTTAATGTTGAAAGTATCTAGAGTATTTCTCCACTTAGGGGAGGAAAACTGGGTCCCCTGATCGAAAAGTATTTTTTCAGGTATCCCTAAATTAGGAAAATGATCAACAGTGAGCCTGTTGAGACAGGACCAGGTAGTCGCTTTTTTTAAGGGGTACAAGACCACATGCTTTGTAAACAAATCTAAGATGACTAAAATGTAAGTAGCACCAGCCCGACTACGGGGTAGAGGGCCAAAAAGATCTAAGGCAATCAATTCAGACTTTTTAGTGGCTAAAATAGGGTGTTGCGCGGGCTTGGGTAGAATGGCAGACTTGGCCTTTTGGCAGATAGGACAAGACTTGATGAAACGTTTGATGTCCCAAGCCATGTTGGTCCACCACACCTCGGCCTTCAAGGCTAACCAGCACTTGTAAGAGCCAAAATGGCCCAGTGTAACGTGGTAAGCTTCTATACATTGATTTAGCAGTGCTCGGGGGATACACAGGAGGCTGGCTTCGTCAACAGATTTACGATGAAAAAGTAGGTCATTGTGGAGGACAAACTTATAGTGAAGTTGGTCGTCGACTTTCATATTCTCTCGAATACTGTTGAGTTTTTCATCGGCAAGTTGATACCTTTTCATATCTTTCAGGATTTTCAGGAATTCTGGATTCAATTTCAAAATTACACAAAGCTGGAAAACTTTCTCAGTGGGGGTAGGCAAACTGGAACAGGCGTACCTAGAGAGACAGTCAGAAATAATATTATCCCGACCCGGAAGGTGGTGTATGTCAAAATCAAACTCTTGGAGGGCTAAGGCCCATCGAGTTATCCGAGGTGAAAGCAAACGACAGGTCTGCAAATAAGTGGCAGCACGGTTATCCGTGAAGACAATGAAATGTCTCCCTAACGGATAGACTCGCCATCTATGGACAGCAAAGACTAGGGCCAAAATTTCCTTCTCAGTACTCGTATAACGTCTTTCTCGGTCAAGCAGGAGTCTACTAGCCCAGGCTACTACTTTTCGCTCGCCGTTTACTACCTGATAAAGTTGTGCCCCCACACCAATGTCACTAGCATCCGTCTCAACATGAAAAGTTAGGTTAGGATCAGGATAATAAAGTATGGTGGCATGTTCCAGCCCCTTTTTAATTTCCTTAAAAGCGTTATCTTGCTCTGGTCCCCACTTCCATGAGTTTTTCTTTCTCAAAAGGAGGGTGAGTGGTTCAGAAAGGGCCGAAAATCTTGGACAAAACGACCTATCATATTGGCAAAGTCCCAAGAAGCTTTGGAGTTGCTTGGCGTTACATGGTTTTTTTATAGTCTTTGATAGCTTGTAAGCGGGAGGGGTCGGGCGTGAACCCCTGTTCATTGAGAACATAACCTAAAAAACTGACCTCTTTGCAGAAAAATTTACATTTCTTCAATTTCAGGGTGAATCCTGCCTCTTGGAGGCGGCAAAAAACTAATTTCAGGTGCTTAAGGTGGTTTTCCAGGCTATCACTGATTATGAGCAAGTCATCTACATAGGGTACCAAAAAACTGGCATATTCGGGTCCAAAAATAGTATCAATACACCTGGTGAACGAAGAAACCGCATTTGAAAGGCCAAAGGGGAGGACATTGAAAAAATAGCTGCGAGTACCAAATATAAAACCCGTATACTTCTTACACTCTTCCCTGAGGGGAATTTGCCAGTATGAATTATTCAAGTCAAGAATCGATTTGAATTTCACACCAGTCAGACTTCGCATAATTTCTTCAATTCTACGAGGCCATTCATAATCCCGATGGGTGATCGAATTGAGTCTCCGAGCATCCAGGCAAACCCTCACGGTGTTGTCTTTTTTCAAGGTCGTCATAAGGGGTGAAACGAAGGGACTCGCCCCTCGAGAAATTACGCCCCACTCCTCCATTTGGTCTATTGTTTTCTGGACAACTTCCCTATGGGCCAAGGAAAGGGGGTATGGTTTAACAAAAAAAACCATTTTCGTCTTTCACCTTGATTTCGTGTTCATACATGTGTGTCAGTCCAGGCTTATGTGAAAAAACTGATTTAAATTCCAACAATATTTTATAGAAAGTTACTTTTTCACTTTCTGGTATATTACAGACAGCTACCACAGAATCAAGGTTTAGCGGAAATGAGTTTTCGGGGAAGGTATCGGTTCCCAGGTTGCTTCTTCGACCTAGGGCCCTGATTTTAACTGAATCTGGGGATTTGAATTCATGAAACGTTTTTAATTCAGGTATTTTCAATATCATATCACTCCATAAGCAAATAATTTTTTCGTTTTCTGAATCAATTTTGGTCTTGAATAACCGTAAAAAATCAATTCCTATAATTGCAGGATAGCATAATCCTGAAATCATAAGGAATTCATGGGTGAAATAATGTCCTTCGATAGAAAGAGTCAAACTTACTTGTAATTGAACACGCTTTTCTTTGGATTTGATAGCCCCTGAAATCCGCACGCCACTGCAGGGAAACGTGGGAATAGTTTCATGAAAATCAGAAGGTTGGGCCCAAACCGTTTCTGAAATACAGCAAATTTGGCTTCCTGTATCAACGAGAGCTGGAAAACTGTAATTATAAAGCTTTATGGCAATCAATGGTGACCTATCATTGAGTAGGGGGTGTTCTAGGTCGCACTCATCTTCCACTAAATCATGACAGGGATAATTTTCTACATGTACGGCCTTTTTCAGAATACCAGTTACTATTGGCCGTCCGGGTAACTGGTCACCTCGTTTCCCGATTCATCCTCTTCAACTAGGGTGGTAGTGGCCACATTATGTGCAAATCGCGTATTTCTATTGAAAAACTTATTTTTATTATCACCCTGTACAAAATTTCGGTTTTCCGATCTAGTGACAAAATGATTACTTTGCGTACTAGGCGAAGAAGGAGGCATGTGTTTTCGTTTATTACCATGATAATAAATATCCGCCCGCCTCAAATGTCCTAATGCATCGGAAAGGGTGTTACTTTGCATAAGTAAGGAGGAGATATGAGGCGGTAGAGTCCTAGAAATAGTAGATAGTAACATTTTTTCTGGGTATGGTGGCTCTAAGTGTTTGGACAAGGCAACAAAACCGTTAAAAAAATCAACAAATGATTCCCCATCTTTATACGATATTGTTTCTAACTGTGTTCTTGTCTGCCACTGGGAGTAATCATTCCAGAACATATTCAGAAATTCTTGTTTGAATTCCACGTAACTGCAAAATTTATCTAAAAAGGCTTCCGCCCAAACTTTAGCTGAATTTCGAAAAAGATCTGCCACGAAATATTTGAATTCCTTATACTCCATATTTTCGACTCTGAAGCCATCTTGCAGTTGTTCCAAAAAATCTACTGGGTGTATAGAATTCCCATCAAATATCGGAGGTTTTTTGGTGGCAACACTCCCTAACATTGATGAGGAACTATTGTTAGCTACATTATTTTGCAAATTATATACAGGGTTTGTGGAGTTCAAGTTAACATTAGTCAGTTGTTGAATTGTTTGTGCAACTAATTGACTCATTGCTTCAGAATTCATGAAGAAAAATTGGTTTCCAGGAGTTGGACAATTTTCTCCAACTGGTACACTGAAATATGGGGGTGGGGCATTGTAATGCCCATTACTCGGTCGCAAATTCTCTCGATTATTCTGCTGAGGCACAAATTCAGGAATATCGGTAGTGGGTATTCCTGGTGGGGGCGCCGAAAATACTGGAAAGTTCCTACCTTGTGCTTGTGTTGAACGCTCAAACAAGTGTTGTGTTTCTGTATTTCTTACTGGTCCCCGATTTGGCCTCAATTCCGAAACTCTGTTTGGTATTAGCCCTTCTCCTCTCCTTCTGAGGTTATATGGTTGTGAGTTTGGAGTTTCCTGGGGCTGATTTTCCGGCATAATTTCTTGCTCACTAGTTAGGCGCCAAGATGAGACAGAACCCTTTATTTGGCTCTGGGGGGTGGGTTACAAGTCAAAAAAGAAACAAGCCGCGGATTCCAACACTCAGTATATTGTAATTCTCTGAGTTCACACGTGACCGCTAAAATATAACATTAAAGTAGTTATGCATCTTTACCTTATAACACATCCTCATATTCTTACCTAAAATATAACACCAAGTATATTCCTTATACAAGATTGAATAATTTGTATTGTCGGAGAATCGCTACCAAAAGGTTGCTATAAAATAACGTCGTGTATATACACCTCAAGATGGCTTCGATTGGAAATCACGAGAATCAATGATCGGGAAAAACATTCGATATAAACCGTGCAGTTCAAAAAAACAGATTAGCGCAAAAAAGAGTAATGAGCAGTAAACATTTCGAGAATGGCAAAGGGAAGGTACGGCAGGCAACCAGCAATACCGCATCAAATGGAATGCCCCCAGTGGCGTCGTGGAGGGAGGTGGTTCCTTTTCAGTGCCGTTCTCGAGATATTTGAGAAAATATGAATATCGGGACTTTCCTCAAAAATAATACTTTTCCGATTTTTTTTCCAGTGAAGAGGCATTTTGAGTAACAATTTTTGAAGACGTTTTCGGTGATCGTCTGGATTTCTATCGAATTTTGGGCGAAAACCATACACTTGTCACCCACCTTTTTCTATTCAATGAACTTAAAATTATTTCGCGTCATGACGTCGTACTAATTTTCGTGTTTTTCGTGATACAATTTTCGGACTTTCTCCATGTGGTAAGCCGTTGCGAAAGTCGATAAAGGTGTTGGGGTATTTTTTGAGTTAGATTTTCGATATTCATCGCCGTTCTCGAGATATTTGAGAGAATATGAATATCGGGACTTTCCTCAAAAATAATACTTTTCCGATTTTTTTCCAGTAAAGAGGCAATTTTGAGTAACAATTTTTGAAGACTTTTTCGGTGATCGTCTGGATTTCTATCGAATTTTGGGCGAAAACCATACACTGGTCACCCACCTTTTTCTATTCAATGAACTTAAAATTATTTCGCGTCATGACGTCGTACTAATTTTTGTGTTTTTCGTGATACAATTTTTGGACTTTCTCCATGTGGTAGGCCGTTGCGAAAGTCGATAAAGGTGTTGGGGTATTTTTTGAGTTAGATTTTCGATATTCATTGCCGTTCTCGAGATATTTGAGAGAATATGGATATCGGGACTTGAAAAGATTTCAACAAAAATAATACTCCTCCAATTCTTTCCTCCTAGTGAAAAGGCAATTTTGAGTAACAATGTATAGAGACTTTTCCGTTTGTAACCATTCAATAATTAATAGGTGTTTTACACAAACCTTGGTTTAGGCTGAATACCCTCAATCCAAAGATTTGCAGGATCGAGTAAGATTTTCAGTTACAAAAATAGTGTTTTAAGTGCCCAATTATATGTAGTGGAAAATAGACACTGACTAACTCAGTGGGACACTGGGGTGAGTACGGTTGGCAGGGTGAAATTATGATCCAAGAGTTGTCTGTATCATTTACTAAAACTGCGAAAATCTAATAATTCACAAGTTAATAATGGACAATGTTACGTAACAGTAAGGTTCAAAATATCCGAAAGGTAATACTAAAATGTTATTCATTGCCAAACAAATAGATACCGAGGTGATCACTGTGGTGTACAAATGTATTGAAAACCTGATTTTTAAATGTAAGTTGAATATTATTGAAGGTTACGTAAAATATAAGATTTTGCAGTGGAGTGGTAAAATCTTCACAGAAGTTTGGTGGTAGTTTTCACGTAGGTAGCGTAATCGGAACGAGCTTACCAAATTGCAGACAGGTTACTCATTCACTAAGTATTTATACAGGTAGATCCAGACGATGACTCCGCAGGGTAGCAGCTCAACAACAGCGAACACCCTGTGGCTTCCAAATACAACAACGATGAACCAGGTGTCACACGTAGGGACTGTCAGTTCACCATGGGATTGATGCCCACAAAAACATTAGACAACGGATAAGGAGAAAAATTAAAGCCTTGAAAAATTATCAATATGAACCAGTATTCCTAGACCTATTGAAGACAATTATACCAGTGGTGACATACCTTTGGTTGATGTGCGGGCTTGTACGTGGCTGGTGGAAGAGGTTGAATTAATTCCCTACAATCAGGGTATTCTGTCCCAAAACCAGAGACCAAAATATACTTCACGTGAAGAAGGCAATTGATCCCACTAACAGTGAATTTGTTTCAAACTATACAAATATAAGAAACCTCCTTTCACAAACCGTTCCAATCAGATCTCGATTATTTATAGTAACACAATTGAACAGCAATATGGTCGCTAGGTAGCCTCTCTAGGAACCAGGGAACCAGAGCAACTCACTTATTTCGTAGTCAGGGTAACTGAACTGGTCAGATGCTTCACAGAGGAACAGAGAGCACGGAAAAATATACTAGATGATCAAATTGACTAGTCACCACCGATTATATTGAATTCAGCCAAAAGAGGTTGAATAATTGTGCTGGGAAATTACAAGGTGAAATATTGCGATATGGAGTGATAAATTGTCATTGCAAATTTGGTCTTAAGTAAATGATACAGTCTATAATGTAACAAAAATATGACTTGTTACACGTTGGTTGTCTTGATTTCAATCAAATTTCTGGCGAAACCCATACACTTGTCACCCACCTCTTTCTATTCAATAAACTTAAAATTATTTCGCGTCATGACGTCGTACTAATTTTTGTGATTTTCGTGATACAATGTTCGGACTTTCTCCATGTGGTAGGCCGTTGCGAAAGTCAATAAAGGTGTTGGGGTATTTTTTGAGTTAGATTTTCGATATTCATTGCCGTTTTCGAGATATTTGAGAGAATATGAATATCGGGACATGAAAAAATTTCATCAAAAATAATACTTCTCCAATTTTTTCTCTCAGTAATGAGGCAATTCTGAGAAACAATGTATAGAGACTTTTTTGTTGGTCGTCTTGATTCCTATCGAATTTCGGGCGATAAACATACACTTGTCGCTCACTTTTTTTTTCAATGAACTCAGAATTATTTCGCGTCAGGACGTCGTACTAACTTTTTTGTTTTTTATGATACGGTGTTCGGACTTTCTCCATGTGGTAGGCCTTTGCGAGAGTCGACAGGGGTGTTGGGGTATTTTTTCATTTAGATTTCTGATATTTTTTGCCGTTCTCGAGATATTTGAGGAAATATGAATATCGGGACTTGAAAAGATTTCAACAAAAATAATACTCCTCCAATTCTTTCCTCCCAGTGAAAAAGCAATTTTGAGTAACAATGTATAGAGACTTTTCCGTTTGTAACCATTTAATAATTAATAGGTGTTTTACACAAACACTGGTTTAGGCTGAATACCCTCAATCCAAAGATTTGCAGGATCGAGCAAGATTTTCAGTTACAAAAATAGTGTTTTAAGTGCCCAATTATATGTAGTGGAAATTAAACACTGACTAACTCAGTGGGACACTGGGGTGAGTACGGTTGGCAGGGTGAAATTATGATCCAAGAGTTGTCTGTATCATTCACTAAAACTGCGAAAATCTAATAATTCACAAGTTAATAATGGACAATGTTACGTAACAGTAAGGTTCAAAATATCCAGAAGGTAATACTAAAATGTTATTCATTGCCAAACAAATAGATACCGAGGTGATCACTGTGGTGTACAAATGTATTGAAAACCTGATTTTTAAATGTAAGTTGAATATTATTGAAGGTTACGTAAAATATAAGATTTTGCAGTGCAGTGGTAAAATCTTCACAGAAGTTTGGTGGTAGTTTTCACGTAGGTAGCGTAATCGGAACGAGCTTACCAAATTGCAGACAGGTTACACATTCACTAAGTATTTATACAGGTAGATCCAGACGATGACTCCGCAGGGTAGCAGCTCAACAACAGCGAACACCCTGTGGCTTCCAAATACAACAACGATGAACCAGGTGTCACACGTAGGGACTGTCAGTTCACCATGGGATTGATGCCCACAAAAACATTAGACAACGGATAAGGAGAAAAATTGAAGCCCTGAAAAATTATCAATATGAACCAGTGTTCCTAGACCTATTGAAGACAATTATACCAGTGGTGACATACCTTTGGTTGATGTGCGGGCTTGTACGTGGCTGGTGGAAGAGGTTGAATTAATCCCCTACAATCAGGGTATTCTGTCCCAAAACCAGAGACCAAAATATACTTCACGTGAAGAAGGCAATTGATCCCACTAACAGTGGATTTGTTTCAAACTATACAAATATAAGAAACCTCCTTTCACAAACCGTTCCAACCAGATCTCGATTATTTATAGCAACACAATTGAACAGCAATATGGTCGCTAGGTAGCCTCTCTAGGAACCAGGAAACCAGAGCAACTCACTTATTTCGTAGTCAGGGTAACTGAACTGGTCAGATGCTTCACAGAGGAACAGAGAGCACGGAAAAATATACTAGATGATCAAATTGACTAGTCACCACCGATTATATTGAATACAGCCAAAAGAGGTTGAATTATCGTGCTGGGAAATTACAAGGTGAAATATTGCGATATGGAGTGATAAATTGTCATTGCAAATTTGGTCTTAAGTGAATGATACAGTCTATAATGTAACAGAAGTATGACTTGTAAGACGTTGGTTGTCTTGATTTCAATCAAATTTCTGGCGAAAACCATACACTTGTCACCCACCTTTTTCTATTCAATGAACTTAAAATTATTTCGCGTCATGACGTCGTACTAATTTTTGTGATTTTCGTGATACAATGTTCGGACTTTCTCCATGTGGTAGGCCGTTGCGGAAGTCGATAAAGGTGTTGGGGTATTTTTTGAGTTAGATTCTCGATATTCATTGCCGTTTTCGAGATATTTGAGAGAATATGAATATCGGGACATGAAAAAATTTCATCAAAAATAATACTTCTCCAATTTTTTCTCTCAATAATGAGGCAATTCTGAGAAACAATGTATAGAGACTTTTTTGTTGGTCGTCTTGATTTCTATCGAACTTCGGGCGATAAACATACACTTGTCACTCACTTTTTTTTTTCAATGAACTCAGAATTATTTCGCGTCAGGACGTCGTACTAACTTTTTTGTTTTTTATGATACGGTGTTCGGACTTTCTCCATGTGGTAGGCCTTTGCGAGAGTCGACAGGGGTGTTGGGGTATTTTTTCATTTAAATTTCTATATTTATTGCCGTTCTCGAGATATTCGAGAAAATATGAATATCGAGACTTAAAAGATTTCAACTGAAATAATACTCCTCCAATTTTTTCCTCCCAGTGAGAAGGCAATTTTGAGTAACAATGTATAGAGACTTTTCCGTTTGTAACCATTCAATAATTAATAGGTGTTTTACACAAACACTGGTTTAGGCTGAATACCCTCAATCCAAAGATTTGCAGGATCGAGCAAGATTTTCAGTTACAAAAATAGTGTTTTAAGTGCCCAATTATATGTAGTGGAAATTAGACACTGACTAACTCAGTGGGACACTGGGGTGAGTACGGGTGGCAGGGTGAAATTATGATCCAAGAGTTGTCTGTATCATTTACTAAAACTGCGAAAATCTAATAATTCACAAGTTAATAATGGACAATGTTACGTAACAGTAAGGTTCAAAATATCCGGAAGGTAATACTAAAATGTTATTCATTGCCAAACAAATAGATACCGAGGTGATCACTGTGGTGTACAAATGTATTAAAAACCTGATTTTTAAATGTAAGTTGAATATTATTGAAGGTTACGTAAAATATAAGATTTTGCAGTGCAGTGGTAAAATCTTCACAGAAGTTTGGTGGTAGTTTTCACGTAGGTAGCGTAATCGGAACGAGCTTACCAAATTGCAGACAGGTTACTCATTCACTAAGTATTTATACAGGTAGATCCAGACGATGACTCCGCAGGGTAGCAGCTCAACAACAGCGAACACCCTGTGGCTTCCAAATACAACAACGATGAACCAGGTGTCACACGTAAGGACTGTCAGTTCACCATGAGATTGATGCCCACAAAAACATTAGACAACGAATAAGGAGAAAAATTAAAGCCCTGAAAAATTATCAATATGAACCAGTGTTCCTAGACCTATTGAAGACAATTATACCAGTGGTGACATACCTTTGGTTGATGTGCGGGCTTGTACGTGGCTGGTGGAAGAGGTTGAATTAATCCCCTACAATCAGGGTATTCTGTCCCAAAACCAGAGACCAAAATATACTTCACGTGAAGAAGGCAATTGATCCCACTAACAGTGGATTTGTTTCGAACTATACAAATATAAGAAACCTCCTTTCACAAACCGTTCCAACCAGATCTCGATTATTTATAGCAACACAATTGAACAGCAATATGGTCGCTAGGTAGCCTCTTTAGGAACCAGGAAACCAGAGCAACTCACTTATTTCGTAGTCAGGGTAACTGAACTGGTCAGATGCTTCACAGAGGAACAGAGAGCACGGAAAAATATACTAGATGATCAAATTGACTAGTCACCACCGATTATATTGAATACAGCCAAAAGAGGTTGAATAATCGTGCTGGGAAATTACAAGGTGAAATATTGCGATATGGAGTGATGAATTGTCATTGCAAATTTGGTCTTAAGTAAATGATACAGTCTATAATGTAACAAAAATATGACTTGTAACACGTTGGTTGTCTCGATTTCAATCAAATTTCTGGCGAAAACCATACACTTGTCACCCACCTTTTTCTATTCAATGAACTTAAAATTATTTCGCGTCATGACGTCGTACTAATTTTTGTGATTTTCGTGATACAATGTTCGGACTTTCTCCATGTGGTAGGCCGTTGCGAAAGTCGATAAAGGTGTTGGGGTATTTTTTGAGTTAGATTTTCGATATTCATTGCCGTTTTCGAGATATTTGAGAGAATATGAATATCGGGACATGAAAAAATTTCATCAAAAATAATACTTCTCCAATGTTTTCTCTCAATAATGAGGCAATTCTGAGAAACAATGTATAGAGAATTTTTTGTTGGTCGTCTTGATTTCTATCGAATTTCGGGCGATAAACATACACTTGTCACTCACTTTTTTTTTTCAATGAACTCAGAATTATTTCGCGTCAGGACGTCGTACTAACTTTTTTGTTTTTTATGATACGGTGTTCGGACTTTCTCCATGTGGAAGGCCTTTGCGAGAGTCGACAGGGGTGTTGGGATATTTTTTCATTTAGATTTCTGATATTTATTGCCGTTCTCGAGATATTTGAGGAAATATGAATATCGGGACTTGAAAAGATTTCAACAAAAATAATACTCCTCCAATTCTTTCCTTCCAGTGAAAAGGCAATTTTGAGTAACAATGTATAGAGACGTTTCCGTTGGTCGTCTTGATTTCAATCGAATTTCTGGCGGAAACCATACACTTGTCACTCACTTATTTTTTTAAATTTTTTTTTGATTTTTGTGATACGGTGTTTGGACTCTCTCCATGTAGTAGGCCTTTGCGAAAGTCGACAGGAAAGTTGACGTATTTTTTTGATTCAGATTCTCGATATTTTGTGCCGTTCTCGAGATATTTGAGACAATTTGAATATCGGGACTTTGAAAAATTTCATCAAAAATAATACTTCACCAATTTTTTTCTTCCAGTGAAGAGGCAATTCTGAGTTACAATGTATTGAGACTTTTTTGTTGGTCGTCTTGATTTCAATCGAATTTCGAGCGAAAAACATACACTTGTCACTCACCTTTATTTATTCAATGAACTTAGAAATATTTCGCGTCATGACGTCGTACTAATTTTTGTGTTTTTCGCGATACAATGTTCGGACTTTCTCGATGTGTTACGCCGTTGCGAAAGTCGACAGGGGTGTTGGGGTATATTTTGATTTAGATTCTTGATATTTCGTGCCGTTATCGGGATATTTGAGAAAATATGAATATCAGAAATATTACTTTTCCAATTTTTCTCTTCCAGTAAGGAGGCAATTTTGAGTACGATCGCACTGACCATATGAGACGACTTCGAAGGACATATCACGTGAACATTAGGCAAGTGAAGATTTTTATCATCTCACATGGATACCTTTGGAGCATATCAGTTCGCAACGATCCTATCAGACGACATTGAAGCGGGGATAACGCACACAACAGGCAGAACAAGAAACTTCGACTTCGACTATGTTTACACTGTACCCTTGCATTCTAGCATCTGACATGCCTACAGCTATAGCAGATACGATATAAGTTGACCTCGTAGGACATATAACGAGAACAATAGGCAAGTGAAGATACTTCGACAACATCAGTCTGCACACTGCATCCCTGTATTCTATCATCTCACATGGATACCTTAGGAGCATTGTAGTTCGCGACGATCACATGAGTTGAAATCGAATCGTGTATAACGCACACAACAGGCAGAACAAGAAACTCTGACTTCGACTATGTTCACACTGTATTTCTGCATTCTAGCATCTTACATGCCTACAGTTATAGCAGATACGATCGCAATGACCATATAAGACGACTTTGAAGGACTTATAACGAGAACAATAGGCAAGTGAAGATACGTCGACAACATCATTCCGCACACTATATCTCTGTATTCTATCATTTCACATGGATACCTTTGGAGCATATCAGTTCGCAACGATTATATGAGACGACATCAAAACGGGAATAACGCACACAGAACAAGAAACTTCGACTTCGACTATGTTCACACTGAAACTCCGCATTCTAGCATCATACATGCCTACAGTTATAGCAGATACGATCGCACTGACCATATTGGACGACTTCAGAAAACATAATAACAAGAACAATAGGCAAGTGGAGATACTTCGACAACATCAGTCTGCACACTGTATCTCTGTATTGTATCATCTCACATAAATACCGCTGTAGCGTATATGTTCGCAACGATCATATAAGACGACATCGAAGCATGTATAACGCACACAACAAGCAGAACAAGAAACTTCGACTTCGACTATGTTTACACTGTAACATAGAATTCCAGCGTCTGACATGTTCGAAGGTATAGCAGATACGATTGCACTGAAAAAATGAGACGACTTCGAAGGACATATAACGAGAACAATAGGCAAGTGGAGATAGTTCGACAACATTAGTCTGCACACTTTATTACGGTATTGTATCATCTCACATGGATACCTCTGTAGCATATATGTTCGCAACGATCATATAAGACGACATCGAAGTGGGTATAACGCACACAACAGGTAGAACAAGAAACCTCGACTCCGAATATGTTCACACTGTAACTTCACATTTTTGCATCTGACATGCCCACAGCAATAGCAGGTATGATCGCACTGACCATATAAGACAAGTGGAGATACTTTGACAACATCAGTCTGCTCACTGTATCTCTGTTTTCTATCATCTCACATGAATACCTTTGGAGCATAGTAGTTCGCAACGATCATATGAGTTGTAATCGAATCGGGTATAACGCACACAACAGGCAGAACAAGAAACTTTGACTTCGACTATGTTTACTCTGTAACTTCGCATTCCAGCATCTGACGATCGCACTGACCATATGAGACGACTTCAAAGGACATATAACGAGAACAATAGGAAAGTGAAGATACTTTGACAACATCAGTCTGCACACTGTATCTCTGTTTTCTATCATCTCACATAGATACCACTGGAGCAACGATCATATGAGACGACATCGAAGCGGGTATAACGCACACTACAAGCAGAACAAGAAACTTCGACTTCGACTATGTTTACTTTGTAACTTCGCATTATATGTGAGTGGAGTACTATACTTTTTCATATCCACCAAAAACTTCGATTCCAACAATCAAGAGTCGGTAAACCGGCAAGTTCGCCAAACCTTCGAATGTATCAATCTTGATAATAAGTCGGATATACATCTTATAGGTAGACATGGTCTAGTGTTTCCTGAATCAAAATAACGCTTACAACAGGAAGAGCAAGAAACTTCGACTCCGACTATGTTTACACTGTAACTTCGCATTCTAGCATCTGACATGCCTACAGTTATTGCAGATACGATCTCACTGACCATATAGGACGACTTCGAAGGACATACAACGAGAAAAATAGGCAAGTGGAGATATTTCGACAACATCAGTCCGCATACCGTATCTCTGTATTCTATCATCTCACGTAGATACCTCTGGAGCATATATGTTCGCAACGATCACATAAGACGACATCGAAGCCGGTGTAACGCACACAACAGGCAGAACAAGAAACTTCGACTTCGACTATGTTTACACTGTAACGTAGCATTCCAGCATCTGACATGCCTGAAGCTATAGCAGATACGATCGCACTGACCATATAAGCTGACTTTGAAGGTCTTATAACGAGAACAATAGGCAAGTTGAGATACTTCGACAACATCAGTCTGCACACTGTATTCCTGTATTCTATCATCTCACATGGATAGCTCTGGAGCATATCAGTTCGCAAAGATCATATGAGACGACATCAAAACGGGTATAACGAATACAACAGGGAGAACAAGAAACTTCGTATCGACTATGTTTACACTGTGGCTCTGAATTCTAGCATCTGACATGCCTATAGTTGAAACAGATACGATCGCACTGACCATAAAAAAAGACTGTGAAGGACATATAACGACATTTATTGGTAAGTGAGGATTCTTCGACAACATCAGTCTGCACACTGTATCTCTGTATTCTATCATCTCACATGGATACCTCCGAAGCATATTAGGTCACAACGATCATATAAGACGACATCGAAGCGGTTATAACTCACAGAATAGGCAAAAAAACAAACTTTGACTTCGTATATGTTCACACTGTAACTTCACATTCTAGAATCTGACATGCCTACAGTTATAGCAGATTCGATCGCATTGACCATATTGGACGACTTCGAAGGACATATAACGAGAACAATAGGCAAGTGAGATACTTCGACAACATCAGTCTGCACACTGTATCTTTGTATTTTATCATCTCACATAGATGCCTCTGGAGCATAAAATTCCGCAACGATCATATGAGACGACATCGAAGCGGGTATAACGCAAACATCAGGCAGAATGAGAAACTTTGACTTCGACTATGTTTACTTTGTAAATTTGCATTCTATCATATCAAATGCCCATTCGAGGAGTATATATAACAGCTCATTAAATGCGAGTAGAGTACTATACTTTTTCATATTTACCAAAAACTTCGATTCCAACAATCAACAGTCGGTAAACCGGCGTGTTCGCCAAAACTTCGAATTTATCAATCTTGATAATAAGTCGGTTATACATCTTATAGGTAGACATTGTCTAGTGTATCCTGAATCAAGATAACGCTCACAACAGGGAGAAAAAGAAACTTCGGCTTCGAATATGTTTACACTGTAACTTCGCATTCTAGCATCTCTGTATTCTTTCATCTCACATAGATACCTCTGAAGCATATATGTTCGCAACGATCATATAAGACGACATCGAAGCGGGTATAACGCACACAACAGGCAGTACAAGAAACCTTGACTCCGACCATGTTCACTCTGTAACTTTGCATTCTAGAATCTGACGATCGCACTGACCATATGAGACGACTTTGAAGGACTCATAACGAGAACAATGGGCAAGTGAAGATACTTCGACATCAGTCTGCACAGTGTGTGTCTGTATTCTATCACCTCACATGAATTCCTCTGGAGCATATTAGTTCGCATCGATCAAACGAGACGACATTGAAACGGGTATAACGCACACAACAGGCGGAACAAGAAACTTCGACTTCGACTATGTATACACTGTAACTTTGCATTCTAGCATCTGACATGCCTACAGTTATAGCAGATTCGATCGCACTGACTAAATTGGACGACTTCGAAGGACATATAACGAGAACAATAGGCAAGTGAGACACTTCGACAACATCAGTCTGCACACTGTATTCTGTATTCTTTCATCTCAAATACATACCTCTGAAGCATATATGTTCGAAACGATCATATAAGACATCATATAAGACGACATCGAAGCGGGCATAACGCACACAACAGGCAGAACAAGAAACTTCGACTCCGACTATGTTCACACTGTAACTCCGCATTCTTGCATCTGACATGCCTACAGCAATAGCAGGTACGATCGCACTGACCATATAAGACGACTTCGAATGACAAATAACGGGAACAATAGGCAAGTGAAGATACTTTGACAACATCAGTCTGCACACTGTATCTCTGTATTTCATCATCTCACATAGATACCTCTGGAGCATATCACTTCGCATCGATCATATGAAACGACATCAAAACGGGTATAACGCACACAACAGGCAGAACAAGAAACTTCGACTTCGACTATATTTACACTGTAACTTCGCATTCTAGCATCCGACATGCCTACAGTTGGAACAGATACGATCGCACTGACCAGAAAGGAAGACTGTGAAGGACATATAACAAGATAAATAGACAAGTGAGGATACTTCGACAAAATCAGTCTGCACACTGTATCTCTGTATAAGCAATAGCGGGTACGATCGCACTGACCATATAAGACGACTTCGAATGACAAATAACGGGAACAATAGGCAAGTGAAGATACTTTGACAACATCAGTCTGCACACTGTATCTCTGTATTTCATCATCTCACATAGATACCTCTGGAGCATATCACTTCACATCGATCATATGAAACGACATCAAAACTGGTATAACGCACACAACAGGCAGCACAAGAAACTTCGACTATATTTACACTGTAACTTTGCATTCTAGCATTCGACATGCCTACAGTTGGAACAGATACGATCGCATGACCATATAGAAAGACTGTGAAGGACATATAACAAGATAAATAGGCAAGTGAGGATACTTCGACAAAATCAGTCTGCACACTGTTTCTCTGTATTCTATCACTTCACATGAATTCCTCTGGAGCATATTAGTTCGCATCGATCATGTGAGACGACATCAAAAACAGGTCTAACGCACACAACAGGCAGAACAAGAAACTTCGACTTCGACTATGTATACACTGTAACTTTGCATTCTAGTTCTGACATGCCTACAGTTATAGCAGTTCCATCGAACTGACTATATAAGACGACTTCGAAGGACATATAACGAGAACAATAGGCAAGTGAGACTCTTCGACAACATCAGTCTGCACACTGAATCTCTGTATTCTTTCATCTCACATAAATTCCTCTGAAGCATATATGTTCTCAACGATCATATGAGACGACATCATATAAGACGACATCGAAGCGGGTATGTTTACTCTGTAACTTTGCATTCTAGCATCTGACGATCGCACTGCCAAATATGACGACTTTGAAGGACTTATAACGAGAACAATAGGCGAGTGAAGATACTTTGACAACATGAGTCTGCACACTGTATCTCTGTATTCTATCAACTCACATGGATACCTTTGGAGCATAGTAGTTCGCAACGATCATATGAGTTGACATCGAATCTGGTATAACGCACACAAAAGGCAGAACAAGAAACCTTGACTCCGACCATGTTCACTCTGTAACATTGCATTCTAGAATCTGACGATCGCACTGACCATATGAGACGACTTTGAAGGACTTATAACGAGAACAATAGGCAAGTGAAGATACTTCGACAACATCAGTCTGCAGACTGTATCTCTGTATTCTATCATCTCACATAGATACCTCTGGAGCATATGAATTCGCACGATCATATGAGACGACATCGAAGCGGGTATAACGCACACAACAGGCAGGACGAGGAACTTCGACTTCGACTATGTTTACTTTGTAACTTTGCATTCTAGCATCTTTAATGCCCATTCAAGGAGTATATATGACAGCTCATTATATGCGAGTGGAGTACTATACTTTTTCATATCTACTAGAAACTTCGATTCCTACAATCAAGAGTCGGTAAACCGGCGTGTTCGTCAAAACTTCGAATTTATCAATCTTGATAATAAGTCGGTTATACATCTTATAGGTAGACATTGTCTAGTTTATCCTGAATCAAGATGACGCTCACAACAGGGAGAACAAGAAACTTCGGCTTTGACTATGTTTACACCGTAACTTCGCATCCTAGCATCTCTGTATTAATTCATCTCACATAGATACCTCTGAAGCATATATGTTCGAAACGATCATATAAGATGACATCGAAGCGGGTATAACGCACACAACAGGCAGAACAAGGAACTTCGACTCCGACTATGTTAACACTGTAACTCCGCATTCTCGCATCTGACATGCCTACAACAATAGCAGGTACGATCGCACTGACCATATAAGACGACTTCGAAGGCCATATAACAAGAACAATAGGCGAGTGAAGATACTTTGCCAACATCAGTCTGCACACTGTATCTCTGTATTGTATCATCTCACATAAATACCTCTGTAGCGTATATGTTCGCAACGATCATATAAGACGACATCGAAGCATGTATAACGCACACAACAAGCAGAACAAGAAACTTCGACTTCGACTATGTTTACACTGTAACATAGAATTCCAGCGTCTGACATGTTCGAAGGTATAGCAGATACGATTGCACTGAAAAAATGAGACGACTTCGAAGGACATATAACGAGAACAATAGGCACGCACACTGTATCTCTGTATTGTATCAACTCACATGGATACCTTTGGAGCATGGTAGTTCGCAACGATCATATGAGTTGACATCGAATCGGGTATAACGCTTACAAAAAGCAGAACAAGAAACCTTGACTTCGACCATGTTCACTCTGTAACTTTGCATTCTAGAATCTGACTATCGCATTGACCATATGAGACGACTTTGAAGGACTTATAACGAGAACAATAGGCAAGTGAAGATACTTTGACAATATCAGTCTGTACACTGTATCTCTGTATTCTATCATCTCACATAGATACCTCTGGAGCATATAAGTTTGCAACGATCATATGAGACGACATCGAAGCGGGTATAACGCACACAACAGGCAGAACGAGAAACTTCGACTTCGACTATGTTTACTTCGTAACTTTGCATTCTAGCATGTTAAATGCCCATTCAAGGAGTATAAATGAGTATATATGACAGCTCATTCTTTATCTTTATCCTATCATCTCACATGGATACTATTGAAGCAAACGAGTTTGCAATGCCCATATGAGACGACTTCCAAGCGAGTATAACGCACACAACTTGCAAAACAAGAAAATTCGACTTCGACTATGTTCACACTGTAACTCTGCAGTCTAGCATCTGACATGCATACAGTTGATGCAGAAACGATTGCAGTGACCGTATAAGACGACTTTGAAGGGATTATAAAGGGTACAAGAGGCAAATGAAGATACATCGACTTCATAGTTTTGCACACTATATCTCTCTATCCAATCATCTTACATGGACACTATTGAAGCAGACAAGTTCGCGATGACCATATAAGACGACTCATAAGCAGGTATCACGCACACAGCTTGAAGAACAAGAAACCTCGACTTCGACTATGTTTACACTGTAACTCTGCAGTATGACACCTGGCATGCATACAGTTGAAGCAGATATGACTGCAGTGATCATATAAGACGACTTTGGAGGGTATATAGAGAGAACAACTGGCAAATGGGTATATATCGACTTCATCGTTGTGCACACTATATCTCTCTATCCTATCATCCAACATGGACACTATTGAAGCAGACAAGTTCACATTGACCGTATGACACTACTCTCATGCGGGTATAACGCACACAGCTTGCAGAACAAGGAACTTCGACTTCGAATATGTTGACACTGTAACTCTGCATTCTAGCATCTGCCATGCATACAGTTGAAGCAGATACGATGGCAGTGACCGTATGAGATGTTTTTGAAGGGTATACAACGAGTACGATAGGCAAATGAGGATACATCGACTTCATCGTCTTACACACTAGATATATCTATTCTATCATTTCACAGGGACACTATTGAACAGACAAGCTTGCAATGACCATACAAGACGACTTCCAAACAGGTATAACGCACAAGGCTTGCAGAACAAGAAACTTCGACTTCGACCATGTTTACACTGTAACTCTGCAGTCTAGCATCTGACATGTATACAGTCGACGCAGATACGATCGCAATGAACATATAAGACGAATTTGAAGGGTATATAGCAATAACAACAGTGGATATAAGTATAAGTAACTGCAGTATAACATCTGGCAGCAGCAGATACGACTCCAGTGACCATATGAGACGACTTTGGAGGGTATATAGCGAGTACAACAGGCAAATGGGATTGGAGCAGATACGATGGCAGTGACCGTATGAGACGTTTTTGAACGAGTTCAATAGGCAAATGGAGATACATCGACTTTCACCGTCTTACACACTATATATCTCTATCCTATCATCTCGCATGGACACTATCGGAGCAGACAAGCTCGCAATGACATACGAGACAAATTCCAAGCAGGAATAACGCAGACAGCTTGTAGAACAAGAAACCTTGACTTCGACCATGTTTACATTGTAACTCTGCAGTCTAGCATCTGACATGTACACAGTTGACGCAGATACGATCGCAATGACCATATAAGACGACTTTAAAGGGTATATAGCGGGTACAACAGGCAAATGGCGATACATCGACTTCATCGTAGTTACACACTTCATCTCTCTACCCTATCATCTCACATGGGCACCATTGAAGCAGACAAGTTCGCATTGACCATATAAGACGACTTCTAAGCGGGTATAACGCACACAGCTTGCAGAACAAGAAACTTCGACTTCGACTATGTTTACACTGTAACTCTGCAGTCTTGAATCTGACTACATAAAGTTGTTGCAGATACGATTGCAGTGATTATATAATCTGGAGGGTATATAGCGTGTACAACAGGCAGATGAGGATACATCGACTTCATTTTCGTACACACTATATCTCTCTATCCTTTCATCAAACATGGACACTATCGAAGCAGACAAGTTTGCATTGACCAAATAAGACGATTTCCAAGCGGGTATAACGCACACGTCTTGCAGAAGGAGAAACTTCGACTTTGACTATGTTTGCTATGTTCTCAGGGTCATCTTTTTTATGAACTGGAATAACAGTTGCCAATTTCAACATGGAGGGAAATTCACCGGAAGTTATTGAGAAATTGATTAGATATGCCAGATGTTCTGCTATGGTGCTGAAACATGTTTCAGAAGTTTTGATGAAATGTGATCGACACCAGTGCCATTTTTATTTTTTGAGCCTTCAATGACTATAATGACTTCCTTTTCGGTAACCGGGTTGAAGAAAAATGTGTCAGCAACCATTTGAGAAACTGTACAAGATTGTGACATTGAATCCCCGAAGTGACTTTTTAAGCTGTCTTCTGTAATGTTAGCAAAGTCATCTCCAAAAATATTCGCTACATCAGTTGGATCTGTATATACTTCACCTTCCACTTTCAAATGTATATTCCTATGTTTTTCAATCCTACCAAGATCTTGATTTACTAAGTTCCAGACAGTTTTTTGTTTGTTACTAGATTCATTGATCAGTTTTTCATTGAAATTGCGTTTCGCCTCTGTGAGCAGTTTATTATAGTTATGTTTGGCATGTTTGTAATTTTCCATGCAGTCATTATTTCCAAAATTTTTCCACAGCCAAAATGAGTTGTTCAGCTCTTGACTTGCTTTCCTGATGTTGGTTGTGACCCAGTTGGGTGTTTTCCGGGAATGCATACTATTGCTTCGGTTCAGTGGGCAGCAGTTATCCAGAAAAAATATGAATATATTAACAAAAGATTCGAAAGCAGAGTCAATATCATTCACAAGATAAATGTCGCTGAAGTCAGCGTCGCGTATTTGGGAGAAAAATTCATCTAAATTATTTTTGGATAGATTCCTGTATAGTGTATTTGATTCAGTGTTGCAGCTGTTTGACTCGCTAAGATGGTACCGATAAATTAAAGTCATTACTATGTGATCGCTAAAATTAGCCTATTGAACTTTTGCTCTTAGATTTGTAGGGTCAATATTATTCAAGATATAATCAACTTTGGTTGACGAAGTGACGTCATTTCTATTGGTGAACACACTTGTAGGCGATGTAGAACTCACATTCGAATTATATCCAGATAGTAGGTCGAACAATGATTGTTTATAGGCATTGTTAACGAGATAGTTGACGTTGAGGTCACCACAGAGAAATACATTATCATGTACACTTACATGTTCCAAGAGAGAATATAATTTCCTAAGAAATGATTGAAAACTGTTGTCATCCGGTGGTCGGTAGACACTTCAACCATTTAATTTGAACTTCACTCCACTACATTCACAGATCATCTCTTCAGAAAACTGGGATAGATCGAGGACTTGCACCTTCCAGCTGTTTCTTATATATATTACACTACCTCCATGGATACGGCTAGTGCGACAAAAATGAGATGTCGCCGTATATCCGGGAGTTGACATGAATTCAATGTTGTCTTACCTGCACCAGTGTTCAACTACACTAACTATGTCGGGGTTTTCTTCCTTCAGAAGAACGTCGAATTTATTCATCTTGTTTGTGAGGCTTTGAGCATTCAGGTGAAGAATCTCCAGATGCATTTCCTGATTGTCATTGACCACCAGCGGTCCTGTTTTTAGGGCGCTGTTTCTTTCATCTGTCTTCGTTGTAAAAAAAAACAAACGTAGGCATTTTTGGGCCAAACATTTGGATCCTTCATGAGGTCCGATTGGTTTCTGGGCATGGATACTTCAAAAGAGGAGTACCTATCGGGATACCTGGGTTGCAAGGGCTCACACTTCAATCCAGGTAAGGTTGGCAGCAGAAATTTTTTCAATTCCCCTACAGTGGTATTTATTTCAGGTTATAAACGTGGAGGTCCAAGCTTTTTTCGATGCCTTCAACTGATGCTCGTCCAGAGAAGTTACCAACTGAAAGATTTCCCCTCTGTTTTTTCCTAGGTCTCTCATGTTCAACTTTAGTCCATTGGCTCTGCACATTATCTGCTTCTAAGCTTGTTGATGAGTCGTTTGCAATATCAGTGTATCAACTGCATATCAATTTCCTTTCGGCTTCAGAAATGGCTTTAGTAACGTCTTGAGGCGATATTTCATTTGCGTAGACACTTCCTGATGCCGACGCCACTGGTGAAGTATTCTCAACAGAAATCACTGTTTCTTTGCTACGAAGGTTTTGTTCCACAGCTGACTCAGACGTTATTATGGTATTTCCGTATTTTGAGGTGTGTTCATTTTTTGTGGTGGCAGCCAAACACTCTTTCAATATTTTCAACTTGTCATTCAATTCAGCGATTATCAAATCTTTCTGTTTGATAATATAATTGAATATATTAATGTATATTTTGTTATCCGTACTCATATTGTCAATTGCATCAAAAAACGCACTGTCAATATCATCCTCCTTACTCAAATTGTCGGCATGTTTTTCACAGCATTTGACGAAACTTTTATCGATAATTTAGCATTTCATGTTCTTCGCACAGCTTGCATGGAAAAAAGAATCACAATTAACGCATTTGACAAAATTAACAACTTTGTTTTTGCACTTTTTGCATTGTAAATCAGCGATATCAGACTGGTTCGGAATATACCCCAACACCCTTGTCGACATTCGCAAGGGCCTACCACATGGAGAAAGTACGAACAATGTATTACGAAAAAAAAAACATCAGTACGACGTCATGACGCGAAATAATTCTGAGTTCATTGAAAAAAAGATGTGAGTGACAAGTGAATGTTTTTTGCCCGAAATTCGATGGAAATCAAGACGACCAACGAAAAAGTCTCTCAACATTGTTACTCAAAATTGCCTCTTTACTGGGAGAAAAAATTGGAAAAGTATCATTTCTGATGAATTTTTTTTCAAGTCCCGATATTCATGTTTTCTCAAATATCTTGAGAACAGCACAAAATATCGAAAATCTAACTCGAAATATACCCCAACACCCCTGTCGATTTTCGCAACGATCTACCACATGAAGAAAGTCCGAACATTATATCACGAAAAACTAAAAAATTAGTACGACGTCATGACGTGAAATAATTCTAAGTTCATTGAAAAAAAGAAGTGAGTGACGAGTGTATGTTTTCCGCTCGAAATTCAATTGAAATCAAGACGACCAACGAAAAAGTCTCTTTACATGGTTACTCAAAATTGCCTCTTTACTGGGAGGATAAAATTGGAGAAGTATCATTTTTGATGAAATCTTCTTAAGTCCCGATATCCATATTTTCTCAAATATCTTTAGAACGGCAATAAATATAGAAAATCTGAATCAAAGAATACCCCATCGTCCCTGTCTACTTTCGCAAAGGCCTACCACATGGAGAAAGTCCGAACACCGTATCACGAAAAACAAAAAAACTAGTACGACGTCATGAAGCGGAATAATTCGAAGTTTATTGAAAAAAATAGTGAGTGACAAGTGTATGTTTTTCGCCTGAAATTCGATAGAGATCGAGACGACCAACAAGAAAGTCTCTTTACATTGTTACCCAAAATTGCCCCTTTACTGGGAGGATAAAATTAGAGAAGTATCATTTTTGATGAAATCTTCTCTAGTCCCGATATTCATATTTTCTCAAATATCTCGAAAACGGCACAAAATATCGGAAATCTGAATCGAAATAAACCCCAACACCCCTGTCGACTCTCGCAACGGCCTACCACATGAAGAGAGTCCGAACAATATATCACGAAAAACTTAAAAATCAGTACGACGTCATGACGCGATATGATTCTAAGTTCATTGAAAAAAAGAGGTGAGTGACAAGTGTATGTTTTTTGCCCGAAATTCAATTGAAATCATGACGACCAACGGAAAAGTCTCTTTCTCAAAATTGCCTCTTACTGGGAGAAAAAATTGGAAAAGTATAATATTTGATGAATTTTTTTAAGTCCCGATATTCATATTCATCGAAATATACCCCAACACCCCTGTCGACTTTTGCAACGGCCCACCATATGGAGAAAGTCCAAACATTAAGTATATTACAAAAACTAAAAAATTAGTACGACGTCATGACGTGAAATAATTCTAAGTTCGTTGAAAAAAAGAGGTGAGTGACAAGTGTATGTATTTCGCCCGGAATTCAATTGATATCAAGACGACCAACGAGAAAGTCTCTTAACTTTGGTTACTTAAAATTGCCTCTGTCCTGGGAGGATGAAATTAATTGGAGAAGTATTATTCTTGATGAAATCTTCTTAAGACCCGATATCCATATTTTCTCAAATATCTCGAGAACGGCAATAAATATAGAAAATCTAAATCAAAGAATACCCCAACGCCCCTGTCGACTTCCGCAACGGCCTACCACATGGGGAGAGTCTAAACATTGTATCACGAAAAACACAAAAATCAGTACGACGTCATGACGCGATATAATTCTAAGTTCATTGAAAAAAAAAAGGTGAGTGACAAGTGTATGTTTTCCGCCCAAAATTCGATAGAAATCAAGACGACCAACGAGAAAGTCTCCATAAATTGTTACTCAAAATTGCCTCTTCACTGGAAAAAAAATTGGAAAAGTATTATTTTTGATGAAATTTTTCAGAGTCCCGATATTCATATTTCCTCAAATATCTCGAGAACGAAACAAAATATCGAAAATCTAAATCGGAATATACTCCATCATCATTGTCGACTCCCGCATGAGCCTACCACAATGAGAAAGTCCGAACACCGTATCACGAAAAAGAAAAAATCTTGTACGACGTCATGACGCGAAATAATTCTGAGTTCATTGAAAAAAAAAAGGTGAGTGATAATTGTATTTTTTTCGCCCAAAATTCGATAGAAATCAAGACGATCAACGAAAAATCCTCTTCCCATTGTTACTCAAAATTGCCACTTTACTAGAAAAAAAATGGAAAAGTAATATTTCTGATGAGATTTCATCAAGTCCCGATATTCATATTTTCTCAAATATCTCGAGAACGGCACAAAATATCGAAAATCTAAATCGGAATATACCCCAACACCATTGTCGACTTCCGCATAGGCCTACCATGGAGAAAGTCCGAACACCGTATCACGAAAATCAAAAAAATTAGTACGAGGTCATGACGAGGAATAATTCGATTCATTGAAAAAAAAAGTGAGTGACAAGTGTATGTTTTTCGCCAGAAATTCGATTGAAACCAAGACGACCAACGAAAAAGTCTATACATTGTTACTCAAAATTGTCTCTTTACTGAAAGGAAAAAATTGGAGAAGTATTATTTTTGTTTGAATCTATTTAAGTCCTGATGTTCATATTTTCTCAAATATCTCGAGAACGGCAATAAATATCAAAAATCTAAATCAAAAAATACCCAAACACCCCTGTCGACTTTCGCAAAGGCCTACGACATGGAGAAAGTCCGAACACCGTATCACGAAAAACAATAAAATTAGTACGACGTCATGACGCGAAATAATTCTGAGTTCATTGGAAAAAAGAAGTGAGTGACAAGTGTATGTTTTTCGCCCGAAATTCGATAGAAATCAAGACGACCAACGAAGGAGTTTCTATTCATTGTTACTCAAAATTGCCTCTTTACTGGAAGAGAAAAATTGGTCAAAGTATTATTTCTGATGAAATTTTTTTTAAGTCCCGATATTCATATTTTCCCAAATATTTCGAGAACGGCACGAAATATCGAAAATCTAAATCAAAATATACCCCAACACCCCTGTCGACTTTCGCAACGGCTTACCACATCGAGAAAGTCCGAACATTGTATCACGAAAAACACAAAAATTAGTACGACGTCATGACGCGAAATAATTCTCAGTTCATTGAATAAAAAAAGGTGAGTGACAAGTGTATGTTTTTCGCCCGGAATTCGATACAAATCAAGACGACCAACGAAATAGTCTCTATATATTGTTACTCAAAATTGCCTCTTCACTGGAAGAAAAAAATTGGTGAAGTATTATTTTTGATGAATTCCTCAAATATCTCGCAAACGGCATAACATATTGAAAATCTGAATCGAATACCTCAACACTCCTGTCGACTTCCGCAACGACCTACCACATGGAGAAAGTCCGAACATTATATCACGAAAAACAAAAGAATTAGTACGACCAATTCCATTGAAAAAAAGAAGTGTGACAAGTGTATGTTTTTCGCCCGAAATTCAATTGAAATCAAGACGACCAACGAAAAAGTATCTTCACATTGTTACTCAGAATTGCCTCTTTACTGGAAGGATGAAATTGGAGAAGTATTATTTTTGATGAAATCTTTTTGAGTCCCGATATTCATATTTTCTTGAATATCTCGAGAACCGCAATAAATATCAAAAATCTAAATGAAAAAATACTCCAACACCCCTGTCGACTTCCGCAGAAGATTACCACATGGAGAAAATTCGAACACCGTATCACGAAAAACAAAAAATCAG
Organism: Phaedon cochleariae; assembly: GCA_918026855.4. NCBI lineage: Eukaryota > Metazoa > Arthropoda > Insecta > Coleoptera > Chrysomelidae > Phaedon > Phaedon cochleariae. The sequence continues at coordinate 31,971,766 of OU896708.1, forward strand.
CACGACGTCATTACGCGAAATAATTCTCAGTTCATTGAAAAAAAAAGTGAGTGACAAGTGTATGTTTTTTGCCCGAGATTCGATAGAAATCAAGACAACCAAACGAAAAAGTCTCTATACATTGTTACTCAAAATTGCCTCTTCAATGGAAGAAAAAAGAAAGTATTATTTTTGATAAAATTCTTTTAAGTACCGATATTCATATTTTCTCAAATATCTCGAGAACGGCACAAAATATCGAAAATCTAAATCGAAATATACTCCAACACCATTGTCGACTTCCGCATGAGCCTACCACAATGAGAAAGTCTGAACACCGTATCAAGAAGAACAAAAAAAAACTTGTACGACGTCATGACGCGAAATAATTCTGAGTTCATTGAAAAAAAAAAGGTGAGTGACAATTGTATATTTTTCGCCCAATATTCGATAGAAATCAAGACGATCAACGAAAAATCCTCTATACATTGTTACTCAAAATTGCCACTTTACTGGAAAAAAAATTGGGAAAGTGATATTTCTGATGAGATTTCATCAAGTCCCGATATTCATATTTTCTCAAATATCTCGAGAACGGCACAAAATATCGAAAATCTGAATCGGAATATACCTCAACACCATTGTCGACTTCCGCATAGGCCTACCATGGAGAAAGTCCGAACACCGTATCACGAAAATCAAAAAAAAAATTATTACGACGTCATGACGAGGAATAATTCGAAGTTCATTGAAAAAAAAAGGGAGTGACAAGTGTATGTTCTTCGCCAGAAATTCGATTGAAATCAAGACGACCAACGAAATAGTCTATACATTGTTACTCAAAATTGTCTTTTTACTGGGAGGAAAAAATTGGAGAAGTATCATTTTTGTTCGAATCTTTTTAAGTCCCGATATTCATATTTTCTCAAATATCTCGAGAACGGCAATAAATATCAAAAATCTAAATCAAAAAATACCCAAACACCCCTGTCGACTTTCGCAAAGGCCTACCACATGGAGAAAGTCCGAACACCGTATCACGAAAAACAATAAAATTAGTACGACGTCATGACGCGAAATAATTCTGAGTTCATTGAATAAGAGAAGGTGGGTGACAAGTGTATGTTTTTCGCTTTCGATAGAAATCAAGACGACCAACGAAGAAGTCTCTATTCATTGTTACTCAAAATTGCCTCTTTACTGGAAGAGAAAAATTGGAAAAGTATTATTTCTGATGAAATTTTTTTTAAGTCCCGATATTCATAAGTACCGATATTCTTTTTTTCTCAAATATATCGAGAACGGCAATAAATATCAAGAATCTGAATCAAAGAATACCCCAACACCCCTGTCGACTTTCGCAACGGCAAAAATTAGTACGACGTCATGACGCGAAATAATTTTAAGTTCATTGAATAAAAGAAGGTGAGTGACAACTGTATGTTTTCTGCCAGAAATTCGATAGAAATCAAGACGACCAATGAAAGAGTTTCCATAAATTGTTACTCAAAATTGCCTCTTCACTGGAAAAAAAAATTAGTGAAATCTCAAATATCTCGAGAACGGCACAAAATATCGAAAATATAAATCGAAAAATACCCCAACACCCCTGTCGACTTCCGCAACGGCCTACCACATGGAGAAAGTCTGAACCTAACCCAACATAGAGCTAACCCAACGTAGAGCTACCCCAACGTAGAGGTAACCCAACGTTGACCCATCCTGACCTAACCCAACGTGGAGCTTACCCAACGTAGAGCTGAGCGAACGTAGACCTCACCCTACATAACCCATCGTAGAGCTAACCCAACGTTGAGGTAACCCAACGTAGACCTAACCTTACCCAACGTAGAGCTAACCCAACGTAGTGCTTAACCAACGTGGAGCTAACTTAACATAGACCAAACCTATCCTAACCGAACGTAGAGGTTACACAACGTGAACCTAACCTTATCTCACCCAACCTATCGTAGAGCTTTTTCCACGTAACGCTTACCCAACGTGAAGCTAACCCAACATAGAGCAATACCAACGTAAAGCCAACCCAACGTAGACCTGACCCAACCCAACCCAACGTAGAGTATTTCTCAAATTACGGGTAACCCAACGTAGACCTCAACTAACCTAACCAAACGTAGTGCAAAAAACAACGTAGAGCTAACCCAACGTAAACCTTACCTCACCTGACCCAACGTGGAGCTTACCCAACGTGAAGCTAACCCGACGTAGACTCAACCTAACCTAACCCAACCTACGGCATCGAAGCGGGTATAACGCACACAAAAGGCAGAACAAAAAACTGCAACTTCAACCATGTTTTCACTCTGACTCTACATTCTAGCATCTGGCATGCATTCAGTTGGATACGATCGCACTGCCCATATGAGACGATTTTGGAGGGTATATAAAGGGTACGACAGGCAAATGAAGATACTTCGACTTCTTCCGTGTGCACACTGTATCTCTCAGTTCTATCATCTCACATGGATACCAAAGGACCAGAATAGATTGCAAATACCATATTGGACGATATCAAAGCGGATATAACGCACACAAAAGGCAGAATAAGGAACTCAGACTCCGACTATGTTCACACTGTGACTCTATATTCTAGCATCTGACATGCATAGTTATAGCAGATACGATCGCACTGGCCATATAGGACGACTTCGAAGGACACATAACGAGAACAATAGGCAAGTGGAAATACTCCGACAACATCAGTCTGCACACTGTTCCTCTGTATTCTATCATCTCACATAGATACCTCTGAAACATATAAGTTCGCAGCTATAGCTATAGCATGTCAAATGCTAGAATGCAAAGTTACAGTGTAAACATAGTCGATGTCGAAGTTTCTTGTTCTGCCTGTTGTGTTCGTTATACCCACTTCGATCTGATTGCTATCGAATTGGCTGAATCTGAAATAGTCTTCAACAAACCCCTATACATAGGGATTGTCAGTTTGGATTTATACAAGACGTGTATGTATAGTTTCCATTACGATTTCATGCTTCCAACGATGGGGGGTAGAAAAATGTAAGTTAATGTATACAGACACCGATAGTTTTATCTACGAACTTGGCTGTGACGATGTATATGCGGAACTTATCAAAAATAACTTGTCCAAATTCGACACTTCTGACTACCCTTCTGACAACCCGTATGGAATTTTGCAAGTGAATAAAAAGGTCCTGGGAATGATGAAAGATGAGGCGAATTCGAAAATAATAACACACTTTGTAGGCTTACGTTCAAAAATGTATGCCTACAAAGTGCAGGGGGGTAAAATTGCCAAAAAATCAAAAGGGGTTGAATTTAACGTGGTGAGGAATAAGATATCATTCAATGATTATGTGGCTTGCTTGAAAGACTTCAAGGGGCAGACAGTCACTCAGCGGACAATCCGTTCCTTCAACCATCAAGTATTCAGTATTGAACAGTCGAAAATTGTGATTATCAGACTCGCTCCGCTCGTCTGATAAACATACAAACACGCCACCAAACGAAAATAGGTCTAACCTATCGTAGCTTGGATGTGTCTATAGGTCTAACCTATCGTAGCTTGGATGTTTCTAGACCGACCGAACAAAAATAGGTCTAACCTATCATAGCTGCGTGGAAAACGTGACATATCTGATGTGTTTGACGTACGTCTTTGATGTTTCGATACGCCCTTCGAACGTTGATTCGTCATAAGCGAGGAAAACGTGACGTTTTCGACGTTTTTTACGTTTCTGACGTTGGTGATGTTTTGACACATGTTTTTTCATAGGACGTTGAATACATTCGTCGAAAGCGTGAAAAACGTCAAAAACGTCACGTTTTAAACGTTTTTGACGTTTCTGACGTTGGTGATGTTTTGACACATGTTTCTTCATAGGACGTTGGATGCATTCGTCGAAAGCGTGAAAATCGTGGAAAACGTCAAAAACGTCACGTTTTTGACGTTTTTTGACGTTTTTTGACGTTTTTTACGTTTCTGACGTTGGTGATGTTTTCTTAGCAATGACGGCTAAATATCTAGACTGTCTGACGAGGTACTCGACTCCGTCAGAAGCGTTAAAAACGTGACGTTTTTGACGTTATTGACGTTTTTGATAATCTCAAACGGGCCACCTAAAAAAAATAGATCTAACCTATCGTAGCTTGGATAGTCCAGATCGATATAGCATCAAACCCAACCCATGATGTCGGCCTACTCTCTAACCTACCCTGTTCGAATTCTTGGGACTCTGAGGCTTCAGGATATTCTTTGGTCAATCAAACAAATTGATGTGTTAGTGAGGATATGTATCACAAAGATGGCAGCACGATGCACGCTACTGACGTCTTTCTCCCCCCCCCCACATTTCTGATAATTCCATAAACATTTTCAACGTTTTGCACAAGAGTCAAGGAGAGTGAGTGTATGAACGATCTACCTGTCTATCCCATCCTGAATCGGGTGTGTCTAACCTTCCGTGAATTGGATGTGTCCAGAGAGCGGTATAATATCAATCCTCACCAATCTCATCGATCAATTCTTCGAACTATCCTATATTGAGCTTTAGGCAGGTCAGTGTCGGTAGGATGTAAGTATTTGTCATATATCCGCCATTCATCATGAATCGTTCATTCAAACACCCTGTTTATTCTGCTCCTATCGCCTTTCAAATTTTTCTTCATCATATGATTTCATTTTGTGACGTCATTTATCAGTTTGTTGTGGGTTTTGAATGTATATTGGCCTGTTCGAGGTAAGTTTGACACATTTGACGTATTTTCGATGCTTGCGACTCACGTTTGATGTTTTCGTAAAATAATATTCGACGTCTGTTTAACGAATGTATTACGCATAACGCGTACGACGCACTAAGTGTGATGGTTGCGTCACGAGATCGTCACGTTTCTCCATGCTGTTTCACGATTTTTCACCCTATTTCATGGGGAAATTTCCCGAGAATGACATTATGATAACCTCAATATGTCAATTCTGTATTTGTAAGTTTGTTAATTTGTATATCGCTACTTCGAAGTTGGGAACTAACTCTCCAGGAGTCGAAACTTGTGTGAGGTTAGGAAGAGGGGAACCTTCAGCTAATAGTGGATTTTGAACCACTTCTAGGGTGCCCAAGTAATGCCAGATTCACAAACAATAATAAACAGGAATTTTTAACAAAAATGATACAATCTAAGCTATCATATCTTATGTATAGATGGGTAAAACAGAGAGAAGTGAGGGTGGTGACCCTTTTTGCACGAACTACAAATCTTTCCTTCTTTGGTACCCTTTTCTATGACGAAATAATGAAGGAAAAAATATCAGCTAGAATATGTTTCCCCTCACCTGCCCAACACGAGTTAGGGATAATATGAAGACTCCCGATTTTTTTTGTTTGTTATCAACATCCTCTCTGTCTGACCTCAGATATTTTGATGGTATTCAGACTGACCAAGTGTTTGACATGAAAAAAGCTATTAACCCACAATCGAAGATACCATATTATGTGTAGAACTGAGGAGGTGAGAGTGGTGACCCTCCTCTGCAATGGAGTTTCGTTGTACGTTTTAGACGTTTCCTTGCACGTTCATAAAGTATCACTGAATGTTTTTTCGTCAAGGTCAGCTGACTCAACGGAATTCCAAGAAACGTTGAGAGCCAGTGTCGTATCGCCTAACCCTTCTGGAAATCAACTAGTATCTTATATGCCACTGTCAACGACGGTCATTTTGGTCTTTCATTTTGTCACGTGTCATATATAACATGTCAAGAGACATGCTCTCCTGACTTTGACGTATTGACGCACGTTTTTGACGCATCGGAACACGTTTTTGACGTATCGAAACAAGTTTTAGACGCATCGTCGTACGCATTTGACGCATCGATGCACGTCATCGGGTGTAGATCCTGGAGTCCTGGTCCTCTTGGTAGACTCATGAGTCTTTCCTCTCAGGGCCGTGTCACCAGGATCTTTCGACTTGGCAGCGGGGCACGGAGGAGGAGCTTCGACGTTCCCCTTGGAGCCCTGTACTCCACTCCTGTCCGTTGACCCATTGCCTGATCCACCGACCCTCTTTGTGGAGCTAGTCGAGGTGGATGGTTGAACGGGCGCTGCTGGCGCCGCAGCCCGTCTCGCCATTCTCCTCTTCCTTTTGTCCGACCCACGGACGTTAGTTTAAACCTTCACCTTTTCAAGGGCTCGGGCAAGATCTGACACATCTAGTGAACGCGAGCGCCCCACTGATGTGCCTGTAATAAGTGTAGGCGCAAAGCCGGGTTTGGATTGTTCCGAGTTCCCCGAAGTGGAGCCCGTTGGAACAGGAGTTGCGGACCCCTCAGAGAAGCCCGCTAGAGTGGAGGGAGGGGTGGACCTTGGAGTCGAGCACATCGTTGTTGTGGGTAAGGTAGCAGGGGACCCCATGGGGGAGCCCGCCTGTGGAGTTGGTGTTACGGAGGACTCCGTGGTGGAGCCCATCCGGATGGGTGGGGGGGAGTTTCCACCGGAGGACCCTACTGAAGAGCCCGCCTGTGGAGTTGGGATGGGGGTGGTGGGGTGGACCCTTCTGATGAGCCCACCAGGGTAGGGGTTTGGATTTGGCTTTGGCTTTTGCGCCGTTGTGGTGTTTTTGTTTTATTTGGTTCTATTAGGTTCCCACGAGTAAGGGGAAAAAGAGGTCGCCGCACGCAGGCCCCCACGCGTGCGGAAGGCTAAATAAAACTTAGTGCGCCTGGTTCCCAGAGTTTTGCCGCTAGTGGTCGAGTACCCCCCGACCATCCATCCCTTCGGCGCGCACAATACCTTGAGATTATAGGAGGATTTAGAGTGTCCTCACCACGCAGCCCAGGTGATTGAGCCAAGGCTCCCGTGCCCCCTGTGATACATACCACAGAACACAAGTGTCCCATGGGTCGTTGCATCCCAGGCGGTTTACGCTTTGAGTCGTGAGCTGGTCCGCGGCGAAGCTTTTGCAAAAGATTTAGGGGGTTTCAACGCCCCCGCACCCTACTTATGGCTATCGCTGGCCCAGGCCGTGAGGCCCCGGTCGTTCCCTATCCGCCACCTGGGACGCGCCTGATGGGTTGCTCAACCGCACAGGTATTATGTTAATTTGAAACAAGCTCTGGCTAATGGCTTGAAGCTCACCAAAATTCACAGGGTAGCGAAATTTAAACAGTTCACGTGGTTGGAGCCCTACATTCATCTGAATACTGGATTGAGGGCTGCAGCCACCAACACATTCGGAAAAAACTATATAAACTTATGAATAATGCTGTGTTTGGAATGACGATGGAAAACATCCGTAAACATCGCGTTGTCAAACTATGTAGATCGTGGAATGGACGCTATGGGGCTAAAAATATGATCGCCAGCTCAAAGTTTCGTGGCCGGACGATTTTGGGCGACGATCTGATTGCTATCGAATTGGCTAAATCTGAAATAGTCTTCAACAAACCCCTATACATAGGGATGGCCATTTTGGATTCATCCAAGACGTGTATGTACAGTTTCCATTACGATTTCATGCTTCAAACGATGGGGGTAGAAAAATGTAAGTTAATGTATACAGACACCGATAGTTTTATCTACGAACTTGGCTGTGACGATGTATATGCGGAACTTATCAAAAATAACTTGTCCAAATTCGACACTTCTGACTACCCTTCTGACAACCCGTATGGAATCCCAAAAGTGAATAAAAAGGTCCTGGGAATGATGAAAGATGAGGTGAATTCGAAAATAATAACACACTTTGTAGGCTTACGTTCAGAAATGTATGCCTACAAAGTGCAGGGGGGTAAAGTTACCAAAAAATCAAAAGTTGTTAAATTCAACGTGGTGAGGAATAAGATATCATTCAATGATTATGTGGCTTGCTTGCAAGACTTCAAGGGGCAGACAGTCACTCAGCGGACAATCCGTTCCTTCAACCATCAAGTATTCAGTTTTCAACAGTCGAAAATTGTGATTATCAGACTCGCTCCGCTCGTCTGATAAACATACAAGCACGCCACCAAACAAAAATAGGTCTAACCTATCGTAGCTTGGATGTGTCTATAGGTCTAACCTATCGTAGCTTGGATGTTTCTAGACCGACCGAACAAAAATTGGTCTAACCTATCATAGCTGCGTGGAAAACGTGACATATCTGATGTGTTTGACGTACGTCTTTGATGTTTTGATACGCCCTTTGAACGTTGATTCGTCATAAGCGTGGAAAACGTGACGTTTTCGACGTTTTTTACGTTTCTGACGTTGGTGATGTTTTGACACATGTTTTTTCATAGGACGTTGAATACATTCGTCGAAAGCGTGAAAAACGTCAAAAACGTCACGTTTTTGACGTTTCTGACGTTGGTGATGTTTTGACACATGTTCCTCCATAGGACGTTGGATGCATTCGTCGAAAGCGTGAAAAACGTGGAAAACGTCAAAAACGTCACGTTTCTGACGTTTTTGACGTTTTTTGACGTTTTTTGACGTTTTTTGACGTTTTTTGACGTTTTTTTACGTTTCTGACGTTGGTGATGTTTTCTTAGCAATGACGGCTAAATATCTAGACTGTCTGACGAGGTACTCGACTCCGTCAGAAGCGTGAAAAACGTGACGTTTTTGACGTTATTGACGTTTTTGATAATCTCAAACGAGCCACCATAAAAAAAATAGATCTAACCTATCGTAGCTTGGATAGTCCAGATCGATATAGCATCAAACCCAACCCATGATGTCGGCCTACTCTCTAACCTATCCTGTTCGAATTCTTGGGACTCTGAGGCTTCAGGATATTCTTTGGTCAATCAAACAAATTGATGTGTTAGTGAGGATATGTATCACATAGATGGCAGCACGATGCACGCTACTGACGTCTTTCCCCCCCCCCCCACATTTTTGATAATTTCATAAACATTTTCAACGTTTTGCAAAAGAGTCAAGGAGAGTGAGTGTATGAACGATCTACCTGTCTAACCCATCCTGAATCGGGTGTGCCTAACCTTCCGTGAATTGGATGTGTCCAGAGAGCGGTATAATATCAATCCTCACCAATCTCATCGATCAATTCTTCGACTTATCCTATATTGAGCTATAGGCAGGTCAGTGTCGGTAGGATGTAAGTATTTGTCATATATCCGCCACTCATCATGAATCGTTCATTCACACACCCTGTTCATTCTGCTCCTATCGCCTTTCAAATTTTTCTTCATCGTATGATTTCGTTTTGTGACGTCATTTATCAGTTTGTTGTGGGTTTTGAATGTATATTGGCCTGTTCGAGGTAAGTTTGACACATTTGACGTATTTTCGATGCTTGCGACTCACGTTTGATGTTTTCGTAAAATAATATTCGACGTCTGTTTAACGAATGTATTACGCATAACGCGTACGACGCACTAAGTGTGATGGTTGCGTCACGAGATCGTCACGTTTCTCCATGCTGTTTCACGATATTTCACCCTATTTCATGGGGAAATTTCCCGAGAATGACATTATGATAACCTCAATATGTCAATTCTGTATTTGTAAATTTGTTAATTTGTATATCGCTACTTCGAAGTTGGGAACTAACTCTCCAGTAGTCGAAACTTGTGTGAGGTTAGGAAGAGAAGAACCTTCAGCTAATAGTGGATTCTGAACCACTTCTAGGGTGCCCAAGTAATGCCAGGATCACAAACAATAATAAACATGAATTTTTAATAAAAATGATACAATCTATCTTATGTATAGATGGGTAAAACAGAGAGAAGTGAGGGTGGTGACCCTTTTTGCACGAACTACAAATCTTTCCTTCTTTGGTACCCTTTCCTATGACGAAAAAATGAAGGAAAAAATATCAGCTAGAATATGTTTCCCCTCACCTGGCCAACACGAGTTAGGGATAATATGAAGACTCCCGATTTTTTTTGTTTGTTATCAACATCCTCTCTGTCTGACCTCAGATATTTTGATGGTATTCAGACTGACCAAGTGTTTGACATGAGAAATGCTATTAACCCACAATCGAAGATACCATATTATGTGTAGAACTGAGGAGGTGAGAGTGGTGACCCTCCTCTGCAATGGAGTTTCGTTGTACCTTTTAGACGTTTCCTTGCACGTTCATAAAGTTTCACTGAATGTTTTTTTCTCAAGGTCAGCTGACTCAACGGAATTCCAAGAAACGTTGAGAGCCAGTGTCGTATCGCCTAACCCTTCTGGAAATTAACTAGTATCTTATATGCCACTGTCAACGACGGTCATTTTGGTCTTTCATTCTGTCACGTGTCATATATAACGTGTCAAGAGACATGCTCTCCTGACTTTGACGTATTGACGCACGTTTTTGACGCATCGGAACACGTTTTTGACGTATCGAAACAAGTTTTAGACGCATCGTCGTACGCATTTGACGCATCGATGCACGTCTAGTCATCATGTTTGTTAATGTATGAAATGAAATAACAAGATCCATAATAATCATATATTGAACATGGTAAAACAACTTATGAAGTAACAACAATGAATGTATACAATTAGAACTAAAAATTATTCCTAAAGTACAGTGGTAGGGGTGAAATATTATATTTCAGTTGATATTTCTCAGAACATGAGGGTGATATTGTTGAGGAATGCATATGGAAGAAGAATCATATGTCAGCTATAGAGTAATGTCCGAAAGGCAGGGTGTCATAACAATTTGGAAGTAGGTGTCTCTTGGTGTCAAAAGGACTTAGCGCTATTTTCGACTGTTCAATACTGAATAATTGATGGTTGAAGGAACGGATTGTCCGCTGAGTGACTGTCTGCCCCTTGAAGTCTTCCAAGCAAGCCACATAATCATTGAATGATATCTTATTCCTTACCACGTTGAATTTTACCCCTTTTGATTTTTTGGTAACTTTACCCCCCTGCACTTTGTAGGCATACATTTTTGAACGTAAGCCTACAAAGTGTGTTATCATTTTCGAATTCGCCTCATCTTTCATCATTCCCAGGACCTTTTTATTAACTTGCGGAATTCCATACGGGTTGTCAGAAGGGTAGTCAGAAGTGTCGAATTTGGACAAGTTATTTTTGATAAGTTCCGCATATACATCGTCACAGCCAAGTTCGTAGATAAAACTATCAGTGTCTGAATACATTAACTTACATTTTTCTACCCCCATCGTTGGAAGCATGAAATCGTAATGGAAACTATACATACACGTCTTGGATAAATCCAAAATAGGCATCCCCATGTATAGGGGTTTGTTGGAGACTATTTCAGATTTAGCCAATTCGATAGCAATCAGATCGTTGCCCAAAATCGTCCGGCCACGAAACTTTGAGCTGGCGATCATATTTTTAGCCTCATAGCGTCCATTCCACGATCTACATAATTTGACAACGCGATGTTTACGGATGTTTTCTATCGTCTGTCCAAACACAGCATAATTCATAAGTTTATATAGTTTTTTTTCGAATGTGTTGGTGGCTGCAGCCCTAAATCCAGTATTCAGATCAATGTAGGGCTTCAACCACGAAGACAGTTTAAATTTCGCTACCCTGTGAATTTTGGTGAGCTTCAAGCCATTAGCCAGAGCTTGTTTCAAATTAACATAATGGATGATGTATTCCTTTTCATGGTGTAACGTGGTCATCAATTTTGCCAACTTGGAACCAGGTGGCTTGCGGTGTTCTTCACAGAACAAGTCTTTATGTAGATCGTGCAAGTTTTCCGGATATTCCAAATCTACTTGTAAGATGTATCCTTCTGGCGCACCGTCAGGAATCAATGTGACGTCAATGTTGGCAACTGTCCATTCAAACCCTCCATAAGGGAGGGGCTTTGACATTGCCCATCCATATAGATTGTTAACGTCCAAGTAGAGAAGATGCTTTGGTGGTTTGGTAGGATCATATGTTGAAGTGTACTTATGGTTGGCTTCAGAATAGCGGTTACAACAAACCGAAATACCGCCTCTTATCGCCTTTTCGACAAACATCAGCATGTCAACATCTTTTAAAATTTGTAAGGAACATTTCGTGTACTTCAGCATACAATCCCACGTATAACCTGGAAGGGTGTAGTACTAAGCCGGATCTAAGGTATAAGTCCTCAAAGCAGCTTCTCTGAATTGTTCGAAAACATCTGCCAGAAGAAGGATATCTGTTTTCATGAATGAATCCGAGTATTCACCTAAATTTTGACATCCAAATTGTTGCCATACGTTTTGAGCATGAGCGTACTTCACATCATCGATATGTTCATCGTTCAATTTATTATAAAAGTTCTCAATGGGTGGAAGTTCAGTTTAGTTCAATTTGGTGGGACTATTGATGTGGTCATATGGGAAAACACCTTTCCTTGTGAGGAGATCGAATTTAAAAGCGTCTTATTGATTGAATTCTTTTCTCAAATTCTGAAAGCTATCCTTCGTTGAATTGGATGCCAATTCGTCTAAACTGGCACCCAAAAATCTCAAAGAGTCGATGAATCTAAATTCAATACCGGTTTCAGAGTTGTGTTGGGGGAAAGAAATGTATTTTCCCCATATTTATTGGGAGTACGCTCTCCTGTCCACGTTTGGCAATATTTCTTAGAAGGAAATGAGAATCATATCCGGAAAAATTGTGGAAAACTATGGGCACTACGAAGGACTTGCGGTACCCCAAATTACAAGATTAATGCGCCCATCCCCTGAAGGCACCAGTAAAATGATGGTGGTCTTTTACGATGATATCAGTGCCTGCAAACGCCTTTTCACAGATATGGCAGTGTGTTACACCAACCTTATCTGGGAAATGAGTCAGAGGAACAATGTCTTTGATTTTAGACTGTACAAATTTCGCGACATCTGCCATTTCTGTGGCAAACCAATCCATGCAATCAGGACCTCGATGACTCTTGTAATAGGACAAGCTATCATCGTACGAGCATTTGAAATAGTACCCTGCGCTGAAGGCTGTGTGTTTCTGATATTTTGTCATTTTTTCAGAAATTTTGTCATGACAGTGCTCCAAGACCGATTCAATATTACCGTAGATGATGAATTCGGCCTTTTGCTTGTATATATGATTTTTGAAAATAACCGAATCGTATTTGGGGAATGAAATTTTGCATTCATTGACATTTTCGCATACAACACTGTGATCTGTCAATTTTGGTTCACTTGAGAAATAATTTAGACACCTATCACAGAAATATTTTTTATGATCATGTTTATTGAGCTGTGAAGATAGCAGTCTGGACATGTCTTTAATCCAACAATAATGATATCTGAGGTCTTCGTCGTAATCATCTTCAGGCAATGCATCATGATCGTTGGGCTTGGGGAAATATTCACTTTGAATTAGTAGTAGTAGTGCTTATGTTTCGTGAGTTTTATGGGTACAACTTCAAAATACTCTGCCTTTTTCACATGAATCAGTTCCAAGGCGTAAACGTTCACCGAGATATCATTGAGTTTTTCAAATTTAGGGATATTGTTGAGAGTGATGGGTACATCCAAGCCTGCCGTATTCAAAACTTGGCTGTAATGAGGATACGAACTGGGTCTATCTGCACTACGGTTAGCAGGATGTGAAGCGCTCACGATACTCCAGAAAAAGCATGCCTGATCATTGTTTTTCACATTGATGCAGGCACGCTTTTTGGATATTTGGTCAGGTAATCCTATGAAAGATGAACCATTGCCAATTTCTAATTTATTAACATTAACCTCTAAAGAGACGATTTCTCTCAAGGCACAGCCACTACCCTTCTCCTGGAATTCCGAAAGTTTATTTACTATAGTATCAATCACATTATCCGCGAACCAACAATCTACATCCGTTCCTGCATCCATTGGGGCATTCTTCGTACTGAAATATTTGAATTCAGTAATCTCCGCGTCATCCGATTTCTTGATAAAGGTGGCAACCACCTTGGTAGACAGACGCTAAATGCCTCAAGTTCGAGAACAATAGCCTCCCCGAATTGCGTCTGGACCACCTTAATGTTTTCAATGGGGTGGGACTGGTCGATAGGCAAGCTACTCACAGCAACAGTCGGCTTGAAGACAGCAAATTGAGCGTTGATAGCTGAAAAATCCATCTAATTAGAACCTTACCACTCGGAATTATAATCATAGACAGAAATGACATGACCTTGAGATTTATGAAAATAAATGAGAAGCCTTACCTCATTAAATCACCTGCCACAACACACACACACAAAATATAACGGAACAGACAGAAGCAACCAAACAGACAGGATCAACCGAACAGACAGGAGTGGAGCAGATCGACTGACCAGTGTCAGAGTTCAGAGTGGAATGACGCTCTAAACGTTCTAACCGCCTTATATAGAGTTTGAGATTGTGACGTCATCAGACACCTGCTAACAAAGGAGGTCTTCTTCCTTTTCAATGACCTCTGCCCTATAGGGCAATCGGCCAGAACAAATGAAGTTTTGTTTCAAGATTGAACATGTCTGATAGAGAGATTGAAGTTGGCATTGTTCTCGGACAGATGAGGATGAGATCATCGTTGGCTACCTGCCAACAAAGGAGGCATTGTTCTCCCACAGATAAGGATGATGTAATCGGACGAGGTTGTTACGTAATTGGCCACCTGCAGACAATGAAGGCATTGTTCTCTTATATTGCGTCGCAAATTCCACAATAGCTGAAATTCCAAGAAACGCTGATATCGAATGTCATGTCACTGTCAACGTCGGCCATTTTGTTCATATGTCACGTGACATCCGTCAGGGGAGAAGAGAGGAGAGGGGGAAGGGGAATGAAAGGTAGGGGGGGGGTGATGGTGAAATGAGAAGGTTTGAGGTTGAGGGGGCGATGAACACCTGTCACTTATCACCTGTCACTTGTCACCTGTCACTTCTTGTGTGTCATGCTGTGTTGTAGGTCACTTGTCATCTACCATCTGTCACATGTCACCTGTCAGCTGTCACTTCTTGTGTTCCATGATCCATGTCATCTGTCACTTGTCACCGGTCACTCTTTGTGTTCCATGCCCCATGTCATCTGTCACTTCTCATCGGCAACTCTTTGTGTTTCATGTCATCTGTCAATTGTCATCTGTCACTTGTCATCGGTCACTCTTTGTGTTCCATGTCATCTGTCAACGGTCACTTGTCATCTGTCACTTCTTGTGTTCCATGTCATCTGTCAACGGTCACTTGTCATATGTCACTTTTTGTGTTCCATGTCAGCTGTCACGTGTCACTTCCGGTGGCGGCCATCTTGTCACCCGTGCAGCCAACACCTTCTTCCACAGGAACGGTTGTGACGTCACATCCGGCGGCGGCCATCTTGTGTTGATACCGGCCTATCTACACTACTAGTGTATGTTTTCCGCCAGAAATTCGATTGAAATCAAGACGACCAACGGAAACGTCTCTATACATTGTTACTCAAAATTGCCTCTTCACTGGGAGGAAAAAATTGGGGGAGTATTAATTTTGTTGAAATCTTTTCAAGTCCCGATATTCATATTTTCTCAAATATCTCGAGAACGGCAATAAATTTCAGAAATCTAAATGAGAAAATACCCCAACACCCCTGTCGACTCTCGCAAAGGCCTACCACATGGAGAAAGTCCGAACACCGTATCACGAAAAACAAAAAAATTAGTACGACGTCCTGACGCGAAATAATTTCAAGTTCATTGAAAAAAAAAGTGAGTGACAAGTGTATGTTCATCGCCCGAAATTCGATAGAAATCAAGACGACCAACAAAAAAGTCTCTATACATTGTTTCTCAGAATTGCCTCATTACTGATAGAAAAAATTGGAGAAGTATTATTTTTGATGAAATTTTTCCATGTCCCGATATTCATATTCTCTCGAATATCGAAAATCTAACTCAAAAAATACCCCAACACCTTTATCGACTTTCGCAACAACCTACCACATGGAGAAAGTCCGAACATTGTATCACGAAAAACACAAAAATTAGTACGACGTCATGACGCGAAATAATTTTAAGTTCATTGAATAGAATAAGGTGGGTGACAAGTGTATGGTTTTCGCCAGAAATTCGATTGAAATCAAGACAACCAACAGGAAAGTCCCCATACATTGTTACTCAAAATTGCCTTCTCACTGGGAGGAAAAAATTGGAGGAGTATTATTTTTCTTGAAATCTTTCCAAGTCTCGATATTCATATTCTCTCAAATATCTCGAGAACGGCAATGAATATCGAAAATCTAACTCAAAAAATAACCCAACACCTGTTCAAGTTTCTGTTATCAGTTTCTCCACTTGAAAACGCACTGTATCATTCTGCTCGTGTGTGCCAGAGACAGACGTAACAAAGAGGACAGTTGCCATAGGAATGTCATGTTTTTTTTGTTAAATAAATAGAATCGAATCTAAAAAAGAAAGAACTGTAAAACCGAATTCGAAATAAACTCTTATCATCAAAGATTTTGAATACAGTCCACTTAAACACTGAACATAACACACCTTTATCGACTTTCGCAACGGCCTACCACATGGAGACAGTCCGAAAATTGTATCACGAAAAACACAAAAATTAGTACGACGTCATGACGCGAAATGATTTTAAGTTCATTGAATAGAAAAAGGTGGGTGACAAGTGTATGGTTCTCGCCCAAAATTCGATAGAAATCCAGACGATCACCAAAAAAGTCTCCATAAATTGTTATTCAAAATTGCCTCTTCACTGGAAAAAAAATCGGAAAAGTATTATTTTTGAGGAAAGTCCCGATATTCATATTTCCTCAAATATCTCGAGAACGGCACAAAATATCGGAAATCTGAATCGAAATATACCCCAACACCCTTGTCAACTTCCGCAAAGGCTTACCACATGGAGGAAGTCCAAACAATGTATCACGAAAAACAAAAAAATCAGTACGACGTCATAACGCGAAATAATTCTGAGTTCATTGAAAAAAAGAAGTGAGTGACAAGTGTATGTTTTTTGAACGAAATTCAATAGAAATCAAGACGACCAACGAAAAAGTCTCTTTACATTGTAACTCGAAATTGCTTCTTTACTGGGAGAAAAAATTGTAAAAGTATCATTTTTGATGAATTTTTTTCAAGTCCCGATATCCATATTTTCTCAAATATCTCGAGAACGGCACGAAATATCGAAAATATAAATCGAAATATACCCCAACACAACCGTCGACTTTCGCAACGACCTACCACATGGAGAAAGTCCAAACATTGTATCACGAGAAACAAAAAAATTAGTACGACGTCATGACGCGAAATAATTCTAAGTTCATTGAAAAAAAAGGGTGAGTGACATATGTATGTTTTTCGCCTGAAATTCGATAGAGATCAAGACGTCGTACTAATTTTTTTGTCATGACGCGAAATAATTCTAAGTTCATTGAAAAAAAAGGGTGAGTGACATATGTATGTTTTTCGCCTGAAATTCGATAGAGATCAAGACGTCGTACTAATTTTTTTGTTTCTCGTGATACAATGTTTGGACTTTCTCCAAGTGGTAGGTCGTTGCGAAAGTCGACAGTTGTGTTGGGGTATATTTCGATTTAGATTTTCGATATTTCGTGCCGTTCTCGAGATATTTGAGAAAATATGAATATCGGGACTTGAAAAAAATTCATCAAAAATGATACTTTTACAATTTTTTCTCCCAGTAAAGAGGCAATTTTGAGTTACAATGTAAAGAGACTTTTTCGTTGGTCGTCTTGATTTCTATTGAATTTCGGGCAAAAAACATACACTTGTCACTCACTTCTTTCTTTCAATGAACTCAGAATTATTTCGCGTTATGACGTCGTACTGATTTTTTTGTTTTTCGTGATACATTGTTCGGACTTTCTCCATGTGGTGAGCCTTTGCGGAAGTTGACAAGGGTGTTGGGGTATATTTCGATTCAGATTTCCGATATCTTGTGCCGTTCTCGAGATATTTGAGAAAATATGAATATCGGGACTTTCCTCAAAAATAATACTTTTCCGATTTTTTTTCCAGTGAAGAGGCGATTTTGAGTAACAATTTATGGAGACTTTTTTGGTGATCGTCTGGATTTCTATCGAATTTTGGGCGAAAACCATACACTTGTCACCCACCTTTTTCTATTCAATGAACTTAAAATCATTTCGCGTCATGACGTCGTACTAATTTCTGTGTTTTTCGTGATACAATTTTCGGACTTCCTCCATGTGGTAGGCCGTTGCGAAAGTCGATAAAGGTGTGTTATGTTCAGTGTTTGAGTGGACTGTATTCAAAATCTTTGATGATAAGAGTTTATTTCGAATTCGGTTTCACAGTTCTTTCTTTTCTAGATTCGATTCTATTTATTTAACAAAAAAACATGACATTTCTATGGCAACTGTCCTCTTGGTTACGTCTGTCTCTGGCACACACGAGCAGAATGATACAGTGCGTTTTCAAGTGGAGAAACTGATAACAGAAACTTGAACAGGTGTTGGGGTATTTTTTGAGTTAGATTTTCGATATTCATTGCCGTTCTCGAGATATTTGAGAGAATATGAATATCGGGACTTAGAAAGATTTCAACAAAAATATTACTCCTCCAATTTTTTCCTCCCAGTGAAAAGGCAATTTTGAGTAACAATGTATGGGGACTTTCCCGTTGGTTGTCTTGATTTCAATCGAATTTCTGGCGAAAACCATACACTTGTCACCCACCTTTTTCTATTCAATGAACTCAAAATTATTTCGCGTCATGACGTCGTACTAATTTTTGTGTTTTTCGTGATACAATGTTCGGACTTTCTCCATGTGGTAGGCCGTTGCGGAAGTCGATAAAGATGTTGGGGTATTTTTTGAGTTAGATTTTCGATATTCGAGAGAATATGAATATCGGGACATGGAAAAATTTCATCAAAAATAATACTTCTCCAATTTTTTCTCTCAGAAATGAGGCAATTCTGAGAAACAATGTATAGAGACTTTTTTGTTGGTCGTCTTGATTTCTATCGAATTTCGGGCGATAAACATACACTTGTCACTCACTTTTTTTTTCAATGAACTTGAAATTATTTCGCGTCAGGACGTCGTACTAATTTTTTTGTTTTTCCTGATACGGTGTTCGGACTTTCTCCATGTGGTAGGCCTTTGCGAGAGTCGACAGGGGTGTTGGGGTATTTTCTCATTTAGATTTCTGATATTTATTGCTGTTCTCGAGATATTTGAGAAAATGTGAATATCGAGACTTGAAAAGATTTCAACTGAAATAATACTCCTTCAATTTTTTCCTCCCAGTGGAAAGGCAATTTTGAGTAACAATGTATAGAGACGTCTCCGTTGGTCGTCTTGATTTCAATCGAATTTCTGGCGGAAAACATACACTAGTAGTGTAGATAGGCCGGTATCAACACAAGATGGCCGCCGCCGGATGTGACGTCACAACCGTTCCTGTGGAAGAAGGTGTTGGCTGCACGGGTGACAAGATGGCCGCCACCAAAAGTGACACGTGACAGATGACACGTGACAGCTGACATGGAACACAAGAAGTGACATATGACAAGTGACCGTTGACAGATGACATGGAACACAAGAAGTGACAGATGACAAGTGACCGCTGATAGATGACATGGAACACAAAGAGTGACCGATGACAAGTTACAGATGACAATTGACAGATGACATGGAACACAAAGAGTGGCCGATGAGAAGTGACAGATGACATGGGGCATGGAACACAAAGAGTGACCGGTGACAAGTGACAGATGACATGGATCATGGAACACAAGAAGTGACAGCTGACAGGTGACATGTGACAGATGGTAGATGACAAGTGACCTACAACACAGCATGGCACACAAGAAGTGACAGGTGACAAGTGACAGGTGATAAGTGACAGGTGTTCATCGCCCCCTCAACCTCAAACCTTCTCATTTCACCATCTCCTCCCCCCCTGCCTCTCCTCCCCCTTCCCCCTCTCCTCTCTTCTCCCCTGACGGATGTCACGTGACATATGAACAAAATGGCCAACGTTGACAGTGACATGACATTCGATATCAGCGTTTCTTGGAATTTCAGCTATTGTGGAATTTGCGACGCAATATAAGAGAACAATGCCTCCATTGTTTGCAGTAGGCCAATTACGTAACAACCTCGTCCGATTACATCATCCTTATCTGTGGAAGAACAATGCCTCCTTTGTTGGCAGGTGGCCAACGATGATCTCATCCTTATCTGTCCGAGAACAATGCCAACTTTAATCTCTCTATCAGACATGTTCAATCTTGAAACAAAACTTCATTTGTTCTGGCCAATTGCCCTATAGAGCAGAGGTCATCGAAAAGGAAGAAGAAGACCTCCTTTGTTAGCAGGTGGCTGATGACGTCACAATCTCAAACCCTATATAAGGCGGTTAGAACGTTTAGAGCGTCATTCCACTCTGAACTCTGACACTGGTCAGTCGATCTGCTCCACTCCTGTCTGTTCGGTTGATCCTGTCTGTTTGGTTGCTTTTGTCTGTTCCGTTATATTTTGTGTGTGTGTATTGTGGCAGGTGATTTAATAAGGTAAGGCTTTTCATTTATTTTCATGAATCTCAAGGTCATGTCATTTCTGTCTATGATTATAATTCCGAGTGGTAAGGTTCTAATTAGATGGATTTTTCAGCTATCAACGCTCAATTTGCTGTCTTCAAGCCGACTGTTGCTGTGAGTAGCTTGCCTATCGACCAGTGCTACCCCAATCCTAAGGTGGAGTGGAACCCGTGCCGATGGGATGCGTGGTACATGAGAGATGTGCAGACAACGAGCCCTCCAGAGAACCAGGCGAAACTCTGGAGTAAACAGCCTTGCCTCAGTAAACGGCTCTGCTGAGGTCGACCAACACATCCGCATTACTCGTGGGAACCATATGGAATACCAAAAACAAAATAATGATGAACCTGCCCATCTGATGGAGGTTGAGGGGACACCATCCTCATCTTCATTGGATGCAGAGAATAGGCTTCTGGAGGGCGACTCTTCTGGAACGGGAACTGAGGCACATCAAACCTTGGTTACTGTGGAGGAAGAGCGCATCCTACAGGAGCTGATGGAGTCGACAGAGGAAGGGGAGGAATCTGGGGGCAGCCGTGAGCAGCCACCGGTTCCAAACCCTCAGGATCTGCCGGACACGAAAGTGAAGATGTCTGGAGCGCAGCGCAGGAAGCTGGTGATCCAGGCGGCTATGGCTCGTGGGGACCCGATCATTCCTAGGAAGCCTAGGTCAAATCGGAGGCCCACGAAAAAACCTCAAGCACTGGTGGCCGTAAATCCATCATGTCTTAAGAGACCAGATAAAACCATCTCCACAACGGGAAGTGGGAAAGTCTGCGAGGCCGCTGGAAAGAGGGGGAGATCCGAGACCAGCACACCTTCGCCGCTCCTTAAGAGGAGTAAACAGAGTGTCTCTGCGGGACCTTCTGTAACTAAACCCGTCAGTACACCAACTGGAGGCAGTTACAGTAAGGCCCTGACCTCCTTTAAGATGGCAGTGACTACGGGCAACTATCCCGAAGACAAGCTATCTTTGGAGCAGGTGAAGCAAATCCAGCTTCTCATTACGAGAGAGATCTGGAGATGTGAGCCAGGAACTGAGCCTCAATTCGCAGGCAGCTACCCTCAATCGGCGGTGCTGATCCTAACCTGCGAAAATGAGGAATCCAGAGAATGGCTCAAGCGGAAGGTGCCTACGCTGAAGCCTTGGGAGGGGGCCGCCCTTAGCGTCGATGACGCTAATAAGGTGGTCAAAACTCACAGGGCTGTGGTATGGGTGCCAACCGAGTTTCTGGACGCCAAGGAGCCGGCTAGGATCCTACAGCTCCTGGAAACCCAGAACAAGGGCATTAAAACAGGAGACTGGAGGATTATTCCCACCAATTCCAACAAACAAGGAATTACCCTTGTTCTTGGAATTGACCACCTCAACCTGAAGGAGTTGGCCAAGAGAGGCTTCAAAGCCTACCTATAGTAGAGGTTCAATCGGTCGATTTTGAAGGTTCGCGGGATTTGGATGATTGAATGTATCGACTTATCACATCTCGGAGAGGGGTCCCTGGACAATATAAATTCACTTGTTGGACATCTCAGATACGCGTCATTCGCCCCCTGCACCCCCTTCAAGGGTGAAATTTTCAAACGCCAATAACTGCGTTATTAATGAAGTTACAGAAGTGGAAAAAATATCAAAATACTTGGAAATAAATTGCCTATAAAAACTTATTCGATGGTTTGTAGCAATTTCTGTATTTCTACAGAGATATTTTGAAAGAATCGTGAAAAAATATGTTTGACATCTCATTTATTTCAAATAACTCGAAAATTAAAGAATTCTCAGCAAAAATACACCTATAAATAATGATTCATCATACTTTTAGCTATAATTTGATATATATACATATTGACATTCGTATATCGGATTAAATGAAAAAAATAGTTTTAATTGAGATTGGTACACCGAAGGAGCAGTTCTTCAACTTAAAATTATAAACAATGATGGTTGGAACGACAGTCTTGTCAGAACATGAATTTAATCGGATGATTCATAGTAGGTACATCAGACTATTTCGAAATATAATGAATTTTCATAATTATTTAATTATTTTTATTGATGATTTATATTATTATGATTAATATTTTATCTTCAACTTTCGTTCAACCTCAAAGGATGATTCAAGGTGAATTTCAAATCATTAATAATTCTTAAACTCATATTGCATGTCAATTGTTCATCCCTATTTCATGTCCTAACATGTCAGGACCTCGAGGCGAGGTGTGCGAGCGCGCAAGATGTTTGAACCTGTTAGTTCGAATCATTCAGTCTGCTCAGAGATCTGAAAAGTTTTACCAGAGCGAACGGTCGTGTTTATTGAACATTTATAGAGAATCGCTAAAAAATTACTCCGTTTCTTGAAATCAACTACTCTTTGTGCTTCATTTGTCAGCAGGATACTGAAGAGAAATTAGTTAAAAATTCTACTGGATATGGGAAATATGAGTGCATGAAATCAAGGAATGAGTTCAGAGACCCTGCTCATATACACTTGAAACATATAATAACTACAATTACTGCACAAAATTTGGAAGATAAATCGGCAACTTGGTATAGAACGTGTTATAGTAAAATTACCCATACAAAAGAAATCACGCGAATAGAAGAACTGTTATCCACTGAATCAAGCTCCAGCAGGGAAACCAACATCATATTGAGATCAAAAATCTCTAAGAGAGATAAAAATGCTTGTTTTTTTTGTGAAAAGTATGCTACCAAGAAATCGAATTTATCTACTGTTATGGCCGATGATGCTGGCAAAAGAATGCGTGATGTTGTTCTCTTACACACAAAAAAAGAATCTCTTGAATTGAGCATGACTGCATTGGTCCAAGAAAATAATTTGTTTGTATATAACGAAAGAGATGATATTCTCGTTCCGAAACAATGATTTATTCAACAACTCTCTTGTAGGAAAATCAAGGTATGCATGGTTGGAGACGTTTGTTATGTTGAAGTGAGAATTGAAATAATTCATATTGACAAAATCATTTACTTATTTGAGGAAAACCATAATTTTGAGATATGGAATCCATCCACCAAATGAAAACAATCATTTTCTCAATTTGCAACTATGGATTACTATTATTGAGAATTGTTCTATTTCATTTCAAAATGAACGATTTATTTAAGTCAAAATTCCGTAAATTTCAAATGAACACATTGATATTTTCTATCCGAATTTATGAGTTTTTTATAATGAATATTGAGCTCATTCTCTCCAATGGAACTATTTTCTTGTATCAAAATATTGACTGCTTGGATAAAAATATAATAATGTTTTTGATTCAAAACTGTGAATGATTCCCAATGAGATAACTAAACTCCACAGAATATTCGTGAAGACATATATATTTGTTCCTTTAGTTGACAACAATCCCATGTATAGGTATGTACATCTTGGATCAGTATTGTCCATCAAGACCCCAAATGGTTATAGAATAATCACATGCCTTGATTAAGTCTTCTTGAAGTTTCGCTGGAAATGATAACGGTTACAAACAATGACATAAGTATTATAATTGATTAAAAACTCACCTCTATAATACGTAATATCGTGATTCCAGTAATATCATGCCTTCTGGAAGATATCGGGTATATAGATTCGAGATACTCGGCAGGAAACTTTCTCTCACCTAATGTCAAGGTCTTCTCAAGTCTTTGCAATTCATTTGTAGATAATACTTCTTCATTCATCAACCAGTCGTCATTTTGCTACAAAAAAAATTTCGAATAAATTAATAAGCATATTTTCATAGCAGGATACTACTAAATCCCTGTTATTTTGATTGAAAAATTGTTGATTCACTCACAATGACTATCGATATTTGGAAAGGTACATACTTACCAAGGGAATTCAATGTTATACCTTCACCAGCTCTCTACAAGTTCTGAATTTGTTAGATATTTATATTCTGAGACATTTCCACCTATACACACTCGATAAAACATTCAGAATTTTCAAACTTCGCAGCTTAATGCCGTTTCGCCGTTGTGGGCCTGTCATTATGATGTGAGCATGGTCAATAATGATTGAAGACTGAGGCCTGAGTTTTGGCAACAGGATTGCTTACCCTTGATTTCCGAGGGCATATTATTTTCTTCCAAAGAAATACCTATTCATAGACTTGAATCAAGTAAATGAAGTATTGAATCAAAATGTGGCTTCTTTAATTAGAGAAATTATTATTATCATCAAGTTCATCAAGTTGAAGATATTATATTCCTTTCATTTGAGAAAATTGATATTCATATCTTTGAATCAAGTAAATATAGCATTGAATAAAACTATCAGGAGTCTTCGATTTGATGAAATCATAATACCAATATGATAAAATTAGAATGCTTCATTTGAAGAATTTAAAAAATATAATTATTTATATTTTTGTTTCAAGAAAATGGCGTATTGCCTCAACATATAAGGTTTTTGCAATTCAAGAAAACTGAATATGTCATTTGATGAAATGGACATTTTTTGATTTGAAGAAATGTATACTTATATTCTTGGATCAAGCAATAAATTTATTGAAACAAAATAGTACACTTCTGCGAATTGAAAAATCGTTTTGATTGAGTTGAAGTAATCAATTTAGTAATTCAATAATTACATTCTTGGTTTGAGAATATATTTCAATAATATGACACTATTTTCTTGAACATACCAGATTTCTCGACTCAAAAGAATATGCTCAATTCAAAGAAGATATACAATTGAATTTTCAAGAGAATGGGTTTTCTCATTCGAAGAAATTTTTTTTCTGTGTGTAGGAAATAACGAAGAACTCAAAATAAAATTGTCGGAATTCATTTCTGAGAATGATGCACACGCTTATGATATTAAATATCATTCATCGTGCTGGACAACAAATCTTGTAAATATTCTTAGAAAACAGGAAAATAAATCTTGCCATGAATTTTATGATAAATTAGTTGCCTCAGAAGTAGAGTTGCTCAGTAGATTGAGAATTACTTTATTTTCTGGATCAATAACCAATATGGAGGAAGTAGAAAGTCTTTATACCGAAATTTGCACAAGCAAGGACCTACCTGAACAAATCAGAAAAACCAGAAAATATCTGAAAAACTGTATTATAGATGAATTTCAGGATGACGTATATTATGCATTACATGCATTGTCTGGTTGTGACAGTACAGGAGGATTTTAAAAAAAGGTTCGCTTTGCATCCATTGCATAATCTCAAAAATCTGAATTGGATCTCCAAATGCTATACAGTCAAGAATTTGAATTAAATATCTTTCTCTCTTGAAAATATAAAATTTTCAGGTAAACTGTCCTTCTGGAATAATTTTAAGATCGCCAATGAAGACACTCTGAAGGCATTGATTTCCCTTGGCAACAGTGATATATCGGAATTAATGAGATAACATTGATGACATTGGACATTGAGAAATTTCTCTGCCAAGTTAATTATCCGAAATCTGTCATTCAAAATTTGACAGAGCTGAGGTGGTGGTGTTTCTCAAAAAAGCAGCTACAAAGTGACCAATTGCCACCAACAAGATCTAGTTTGATTCCGGCCTTAATGAGATCTAGATTGCAGATTCTGATCTGGAATAACTCACATATTCCAAAACCTGCACTTCTCAATGCAGACGACTTTGGATGGGATGACGAAAATGGTGTATTAGTGCCCATCACATGTACAATTAACTGTGCCCCTGATGAAATATTGAATTTAATCCGATGTGGATGCAAGAAAACAGCATGTAATACAAGGATGTGCAAATGCCTTTTGAATAAATTGAAATGCACTGAGATGTGCGAATGCGAATCGGCATCTGACACTTGTATACTAATAATCTAATGTACTCGAATAAAGACATAGATGATGATTCCAGCAGCGAAAATGAGTAGTTAATTTTTTTATGCATGTTCTAATAACTTATATATTTCAAGTTTTTTGTTCCAACGACGAAAAGATTAAAAGTTTTCTTCGTAAACTTGTATTTTCTTGATTTACACCTTGAAATCCAGAGTACACATTGGTTCCTTTTAATAAAAAAACCATTCTCTTCGAATTATTTTTGTCGAAAATGTAACCACTATGATATCTGCATGTCCTAGGGAAAATATATCATTTCAAATATTGACCTGTAGTGCACCACTGACATACCAATATAATTTAAAATCCATTTTCTCTATTGAGGTAATTCAGAATTATCGATATGAATATACCAAATTATAGCTGAAAGTATATTGAATCTTTTATTATTGAGGAAGTTTTATTGAAAATCCTCTATTTTTCGAGTTATAAGAAAAATTAAATGTAAAATATATTTTTTTTTTTATATTTTTCAAATATCTCAAGAAATATTGAGAAATTGATAGAGGCCATGGAGAAAGTTTTTGTAGGCAATTCATTTCCAAGTATTTTGATTATTTTTTCATCTCCGTAACATGATTAATAACGGAGATACAGGTATTTGAAAATTTCACCCTTGAAGGGGGTGCAGGGGGTGAATGACGCGTATCTGGGATGTCCAACAAGTGGATTCATGAATGTTAGGGACCCCTTCAAAATGTGTAATGGGTCGCTATATTCAATCATTAAAATGCCGCGAAAAACCGATTGAACCTCTACTACTAGGCCTGTCACAACTTACTTTCAGGGTGGTAAGTAAAAAGAGCGCCGAAGATGCTGCAGGTCCTTCAAGTGAACCTGCAGCATAAAAAGGCTGCGACTGCTGCCTTAGTGAGGTACCTGTCCCGAGGCGAAGCTGACATAGTCCTGATACAGGAGCCCTGGATTCACGGGGGACGAGTCTCAGGACTAGGAGAAGCCAAGGGTAAGGTAATATACGATCTGACGGCAGGGAATGTGAGATCCTGCATTTTCGTTAAGAACGAGCTACACGCACTAAAACTGCTTGATTTCTGTTCTAGGGACCAGGCAGCAATTAGGCTGAAAATACGTATGGGAGGAATCTGGACGGAAATCATAATAGCCTCAGTGTATCTGCTATACGATTCTATCGGGCCACCTCCGTCAGCAGAACTGGAGAGGCTAGAGGAGTACTGCAGGCTTTCAAACCTACAGCACATCTTTGGCATTGATGCCAATGCTCACAGCACAGCTTGGAGGAGCAGCGACACAAACAGAAGGGGTGAGTTCCTATTAGATTACATAATTTCTAAGAATTTAGTTATAATGAATCGCGGGAATGAAGCAACTTTTGTTACCAAAACTCGTAAGGAGATCATTGACATAACCCTGGCGTCTTCTAGAATAAGCTCTCAGGTAACTTGGTGGCGTGTATCTGAGGAACCGTCCTTATCGGACCATAGGTATATCTGTATGGAAATTTCAGATACTGAACACCCGACAGAAGCCTATCGAAACCCGAGAGGTACGAACTGGGAGAAATTCAGAGAGGACTTAACAATAAACCTAGGAAACGTCAAGAAGATTATCAAAAACGGTACTGATGTAGAGGTAGCCTCCTGTCAGTTGCAGGAGGCAATAATAACCTCATATCAGGACAACTGTCCTTTGGTAAGGCGCATCAGCAGCAAAGACGTTAGCTGGTGGAACAAAGAACTTAATACGCTAAGAAGAGAAACACGCAAACTTTTCAATAAGGCGAAGAAAACTGGGGAGTGGGGGCAGTATTCCATCACTCTGACCAATTATAATAAACAGATCCGTAGGGCGAAAAGGGAGTCGTGGAGGCGTTTCTGTGGAGAGGTGAAAACAACCTCTGAAGCAGCACGCCTCCATCGAATCCTAGCCAAGGCACCTGTTAATCCTATGGGGAACATAATGAAACCTGACGGGAGATATACTGGAACTGGCAGGGAAACTCTGGAGATTCTACTTCGGGCTCATCTGCCAGATTCGGTTGAAATTGAAAACGATAATCTACCAGACCCACTAAACCCTCACCTAAGGGCTGCTGTTGGGGACTGGCGGGTATCGAAAAAGATTGTTGACCACAGTAAACTGCTGTGGGTCATAGAAACTCTTGAATCCTACAAGGCGCCGGGACCGGACGGAATTATCCCTGCAATGCTACAGCAGGGTAAGGACCAGCTGGCTCCGTTTATTTGTGGAATATTGAGAGCAAGCCTGACAACGGGGTACATTCCGGTTGCATGGAAGAGAGCGAGGATCGTCTTCATCCCAAAGCCTGGAAGAGATTACTCTCAGGCTAAGGCGTTCAGGCCGATAACTCTATCATCATTCATGTTGAAGGTGATGGAGAAGTTAATTGAAATGCATATCAGGGAAAACTTTCTCATTGAAAGGCCACTACATAAAAACAAGCATGCATATCAATCGGGAAAATCCTGTGAAACGGCACTTCATCAACTGGTGGGGAAACTTGAGGCCGCAATAAGCAACAAGAGCATAGCTCTTGCGGCTTTCCTGGATATTGAAGCGGCATTTGACCACATACCCTTTATATCCATGGTAGCAGCGGTTGTTGGGCGTGGCGTGGAAGACACCACATGTCGGTGGATAAAAAACATGCTACACAACAGAACATCGGAATCCACATTGCTTGGTGAAACCATGGAGGTGACGATTTCTAGGGGTTGCCCACAGGGATGAGTTCTTTCTCCCCTGCTGTGGGATCTGGTTATTGACGAACTCCTGAAAAAACTAAACAATGTAGGAATTTACTCACAGGGGTATGCAGATGATGTTGTCATTCTAGTAGAGGGGCAGCATCCTGAAATTATTTCAGACTTGATGCAGAGAGCCCTGAAGATAGTAGAGGGCTGGTGCAGAAAGGCAGACCTCAGGGTCAATCCTAGTAAAACTGCACTTGTGGCCTTCACGAAAAAGAAGAAACTGGACAAACTAAAAGTTCCCAGACTTTTTGACACACAGCTGAGTATGACACAGGAGGTTAAGTATCTGGGAGTAACCCTAGATGCTAGGCTAACCTGGAATACTCAACTGCGAAAGACTGTCAGCAAAGGGAAAATGGCACTAATGGCTTCTCGGAGAGCGATTGGTAACACATGGGGACTGAAACCACGCATGGTACATTGGCTGTATACTGCTGTGGTGAGACCAATGATTGTATATGGATCGCTTGTCTGGTGGCCTAATACTGAACAGAGATCAGCTATAATGGAGCTTTCAAAACTCCAGAGATTAGCTTGTCTCTGCATCACAGGTGCTATGCGCAGCACTCCTACCGCTGCTATGGAAACCATACTCAATATTCCACCTCTTGAAATCTTCATCAGGGCGGAAGCGAGGATGGGGGCATACAGACTGGAGTGTACCGGCAACTGGTATGCTCGGGGTGACTCCCTGGGACATACAAAAATAATCAGCCAAGTTTCAAGCCCACTAATGGATATGGAAAGGGACAAAATGCTGCCTAGAAATAACTATTACAGACCCTTCAACACTCAGCTCTACTGGGATGAAAGGGTCTTGACTAACTGTCAGGAAGGCACGTTAGTATGGTACACTGACGGTTCTAAGACTGATGAGGGCACGGGAGCCGGAATATATGGAGATAGACCCAGAACCAGGATGTGTGCTTCCTTGGGGAGGTATGCTCCAGTATTCCAGGCAGAGGTGCATGCTATTGAGGCATGCCTGAGAGAGAATATCGTAAGAGGATACAGAGGTAAACAAATCCTCATATGCTCAGATAGTCAGGCGGCCATTCAATCTCTAACATGCAATAAAATCAGATCAAAATTGGTCTGGGATTGCCTTCAAAGCCTGCTAACCCTGGATAACCACAACAAGGTAACTCTTCAATGGGTGCCAGGGCATAAGGGAATTGAAGGCAATGAAGCAGCTGACGCTCTTGCCCGGCAAGGGTCTGCGACGTTGTTTATGGGGCCGGAACCTGTGTTCGGTATCCCCAAAACCTCAATACGCGGCTGGCTGGCGAGGTGGATGCAAGAAAGACATCAGGCATACTGAAACAATGTCCCAGGACAAAGACACAGTAAACTGATGGTTGGAACACTGTCCAAAACAGTGACTAACGACATTCTGAGCCTGAACAGAAGTCAGATCAAACAAGTGACGGGACTAATAACCGGTCACTGCCCCTTGAGGAAACATATGCATCAAATGGGCATCTATACAGACGAACCCATATGCAGACTATGCAATGAGGAGGAGGAAACTGCCACCCATGTAATACTGGAGTGCGAAGCACTAGCGCGTTGGAGATACAACCTTCTGGGAGCAGTAAACTCTCAAGAGGCATTTTCAAAGAATGATCTGGTGAAGAGGCTGCTAAACCTCATCAAGGTAGCGAACCTGTTCACCTAAGTTAACAGCATGATCAGGAATACAATAGGCCTAAAGGCTGCAGTGTTTTGGGCTTCAAACCCTGACTGATCATTCTGCTATTAATCAATCAATCAATCAATCAGTCCCACCCCATTGAAAACATTAAGGTGGTCCAGACGCAATTCGGGGAGGCTATTGTGCTCGAACTTGAGGCATTTAGCGTCTGTCTACCAAGGTGGTTTCCACCTTCAAACCGCAGTTTCCGGCTTTTACCCCAGAAAGATACAGCCTGATTGCAAGAAGAGCGAGACTGTTAGCACCAGACCTGCTCAAGATTATTAAGAATTAGAGTTGAGTAAAATATTATTTTCCGTTTGATATATCTCGAAACATGAATGTCAAAAGTATTGCTTTTACTAGTGATGATATCGTTGAGAAATGTAGGAGAGTGGAAAGTTTGAGAGAGGAGAAGAACTTATCAGCAGACGAAAGATTTTTATGGAATAGGCAAATAGGGGCGCATATAAGAGAATTCAATAGGGCAATCAGGGGGACCAATTCAACAGCGGGGGTTTTGAGAAAATTGGAAACTAATGTGGGACATTTGAAACGTTTTCAAAGTTTGATTAGGAGGAAGAATCATATCGGGTCGGGACTTGGCAATTGTAAAAATAGAGTTACATGGAGACTTGTTCAATCTGTTTTTGAGAGTAGAGTGAGGACGGGTGTCATAATCAATTTAAGTCATAAGGAGTTGATGCAATTCTTGCAGGACGCATCGCACATTTTCAAAATCCAAATTAGAAAAATATTGAGAGAATTAACCATGTTGAAAGTCAACACCACCTTCTGTGGTGAGTTTATCAAGAAATCGGATGACGCGGAGATTACTGAATTCAAATATTTCAGTACGAAGAATGCCCCAATGGATGAAGGAACGGATGTAGATTGTTGGTTCGCGGATAATGTGATTGATACTATAGTAAATAAACTTTCGGAATTCCAGGAGAAGGGTAGTGGCTGTGCCTTGAGAGAAATCGTCTCTTTAGAGGTTAATGTTAATAAATTAGAAATTGGCAATGGTTCATACCTGACCAAATATCCAAAAAGCGTGCCTGCATCAATGTGAAGAACATTGATCAGGCATGCTTTTTCTGGAGTATCGTGAGCGCTTTACATCCTGCTAACCGTAGTGCAGATAGACCCAGTTCGTATCCTCATTACAGCCAAGTTTTGAATACGGCAGGCTTGGATGTACCCATCACTCTCAACAATATCCCTAAATTTGGAAAACTCTGATGAAATCTTGGTGAACGTTTACGCCTTGGAACTAATTCATGTGAAAAAGGCAGAGTATTTTGAAGTTGTACCCATAAAACTCACGAAACATAAGCACTACTACTACTAATTCAAAGTGAATATTTCCCCAAGCCCAACGATCATGATGCATTGCCTGAAGATGATTACGACGAAGACCTCAGATATCATTATTGTTGGATTAAAGACATGTCCAGACTGCTATCTTCACAGCTCAATAAACATGATCATAAAAAATATTTCTGTGATAGGTGTCTAAATTATTTCTCAAGTGAACGAAAATTGACAGATCACAATGTTGTATGCGAGAATGTCAATGAATGCAAAATTTCATTCCCCAAATACGATTCGGTTATTTTCAAAAATCATATATACAAGCAAAAGGCCGAATTCATCATCTACGGTGATATTGAATCGGTCTTGGAGCACTGTCATGACAAAATTTTTGAAAAAATGACAAAATATCAGAAACACACAGCCTTCAGCGCAGGGTACTATTTCAAATGCTCGTACGATGATAGCTTGTCCTATTACAAGAGTCATCGAGGTCCTGATTGCATGGATTGGTTTGCCACAGAAATGGCAGATGTCGCGAAATTTGTACAGTCTAAAATCAAAGACATTGTTCCTCTGACTCATTTTCCAGATAAGGTTGGTGTAACACACTGCCATATCTGTGAAGAGGCGTTTGCAGGCACTGATATCATCGTAAAAGACCACCATCATTCAACTGGTGCCTTCAGGGGATGGGCGCATCAATCTTGTAATTTGGGGTACCACAAGTCCTTCGTAGTGCCTATAGTTTTTCACAATTTTCCGAATATGATTCTCATTTCCTTCTGAGAGAGATTGCCAAACGTGGACAGGAGAGCGTACTCCCAATAAATATGGGGAAATACATTTCTTTCACCCAACACAACTCTGAAACCGGTATTGAATTTAGATTCATCGACTCTTTGAGATTCTTGGGTGTCAGTTTAGACGAATTGGCATCCAATTCAACGAAGGATAGCTTTCAGAATTTAAGAAAAGAATTCAATCAATTAGACGCTTTTAAATTCGATCTCCTCACAAGGAAGGGGGTTTTCCCATATGACCACATCAATAGTCCGACCAAATTGAACGAAACTGAACTTCCACCAATTGAGAACTTTAATAATAAATTTAACGATGAACATATCGATGATGTGAAGTACGCTCATGCTCAAAACGTATGGCAACAATTTGGATGTCAAAATTTAGGTGAATACTCGGATTTATTCATGAAAACAGATATCCTTCTTCTGGCAGATGTTTTCGAACAATTCAGAGAAGCTGCTTTGAGGACTTATACCTTAGATCCGGCTTGGTATTACACCCTTCCAGGTTATACGTGGGATTGTATGCTGAAGTACACGAAATGTTCCTTACAAATTTTAAAAGATGTTGACATGCTGATGTTTGTCGAAAAGGCGATAAGAGGCGGTATTTCGGTTTGTTGTAACCGCTATTCTGAAGCCAACCATAAGTACACTTCAACATATGATCCTACCAAACCACCAAAGCATCTTCTCTACTTGGACGTTAACAATCTATATGGATGGGCAATGTCAAAGCCCCTCCCTTATGGAGGGTTTGAATGGACAGTTGCCAACATTGACGTCACATTGATTCCTGACGGTGCGCCAGAAGGATACATCTTACAAGTAGATTTGGAATATCCGGAAAACTTGCACGATCTACATAAAGACTTGTTCTGTGCCGAACACCGCAAGCCACCTGGTTCCAAGTTGGCAAAATTGATGACCACGTTACACCATAAAAAGGAATACATCATCCATTATGTTAATTTGAAACAAGCTCTGACTAATGGCTTGAAGCTCATCAAAATTCACAGGGTAGCGAAATTTAAACAGTCTACGTGGTTGAAGCCCTACATTGATCTGAATACTGGATTGAGGGCCACCAACACATTCGAAAAAAAAACTATATAAACTTATGAATAATGCTGTGTTTGGAAAGACGATAGAAAACATCCGTAAACATCGCGTTGTCAAATTATGTAGATCGTGGAATGGACGCTAT
Organism: Phaedon cochleariae; assembly: GCA_918026855.4. Taxonomy (NCBI): domain Eukaryota; kingdom Metazoa; phylum Arthropoda; class Insecta; order Coleoptera; family Chrysomelidae; genus Phaedon; species Phaedon cochleariae. Next base: position 32,005,823 of record OU896708.1, read on the forward strand.
GGGGCTGAAAATATGATCGCCAGCTCAAAATTTCGTGGCCGGACGATTTTGGGCAACGATCTGATTGCTATCGAATTGGCTAAATCTGAAATAGTCTCCAACAAACCCCTTTACATAGGGACGTATATGTATAGTTTCCATCACGATTCCATGCTTCCAACGATGGGGGTAGAAGAATGTAAGTTAATGTATTCAGACACTGATAGTTTTATCTACGAACTTGGCTGTGACGATGTATATGCGGAACTTATCAAAAATAACTCGTCCAAATTCGACACTTCTGACTACCCTTCTGACAACCCGTATGGAATTCCGCAAGTTAATAAAAAGGTCCTGGGAATGATGAAAGATGAGGCGAATTCGAAAATGATAACACACTTTGTAGGCTTACGTTCAAAAATGTATGCCTACAAAGTGCAGGGGGGTAAAGTTACCAAAAAATCAAAAGGGGTAAAATTTAACGTGGTAAGGAATAAGATATCATTCAATGATTATGTGGCTTGCTTGGAAGACTTCAAGGGGCAGACAGTCACTCAGCAGACAATCCGTTCCTTCAACCATCAATTATTCAGTATTGAACAGTCGAAAATTGCGCTAAGTCCTTTTGACACCAAGAGACACCTACTTCCAAATTGTTATGACACCCTGCCTTTCGGACATTACTCCATAGCTGACATATGATTCTTCTTCCATATGCATTCCTCAACAATATCACCCTCATGTTCTGAGAAATATCAACTGAAATATAATATTTCACCCCTACCACAGTACTTTAGGAATAACTTTTAGTTCTAATTGTATACATTCATTGTTGTTACTTCATAAGTTGTTTTACCATGTTCAATATATGATTATTATGAATCTTGTTATTTCATTTCATACATTACCAAACATCGATGCGTCAAATGCGTACGACGATGCGTCTAAAACTTGTTTCGATATGTCAAAAACGTGTTCCGATGCGTCAAAAACGTGCGTCAATACGTCAAAGTCAGAAGAGCATGTCTCTTGACACGTTATATATGACACGTGACAAAATGAAAGACCAAAATGACCATCGTTGACAGTGGCATATAAGATACTAGTTAATTTCCAGAAGAGTTAGGCGATACGACACTGGCTCTCAACGTTTCTTGGAATTCCGTTGAGTCAGCTGACCTTGAGAAAAAAACATTCAGTGAAACTTTATGAACGTGCAAGAAAACGTCTAAAACGTACAACGAAACTCTATTGCAGAGGAGGGTCACCACTCTCACCTCCTCAGTTCTACACATAATATGGTATCTTCGATTGTGGGTTGATAGCATTTCTTATGTCAAACACTTGGTCAGTCTGAATACCATCAAAATATCTGAGGTCAGACAGAGAGGATGTTGATAACAAAAAAAAATCGGGAGTCTTCATATTATCCCTAACTCGTGTTGGGCAGGTGAGGGGAAACATATTCTAGCTGATATTTTTTCCTTCATCATTTCGTCATAGAAAAGGGTACCAAAGAAGGAAAGATTTGTAGTTCGTGCAGAAAGGGTCACCACCCTCACTTCTCTCTGTTTTACCCATCTATACATAAGATAGATTGATTGTATCATTTTTATTAAAAATTCATGTTTATTATTGTTTGTGATCCTGGCATTACTTGGGCACCCTAGAAGTGGTTCAGAATCCACTATTAGCTGAAGGTTCCCCTCTTCCTGACCTCACACAAGTTTCGACTCCTGGAGAGTTAGTTCCCAACTTCGAAGTAGCGATATACAAATTAACAAACTTACAAATACAGAATTGAAATATTGAGGTTATCATGATGTCATTCTCGGGAAATTTCCCCATGAAATAGGGTGAAAAATCGTGAAACAGCATGGAGAAACGTGACGATCTCGTGACGCAACCATCACACTTAGTGCGTCGTACGCGTTATGCGTAATACATTCGTTAAACAGACGTCGAATATTATTTTACGAAAACATCAAACGTGAGTCGCAAGCATCGAAAATACGTCAAATGTGTCAAACTTACCTCGAACAGGCCAATATACATTCAAAACCCACAACAAACTGATAAATGACGTCACAAAACGAAATCATACGATGAAGAAAAATTTGAAAGGCGATAGGAGAAGAATGAACAGGGTGTGTGAATGAACGATTCATGATGAGTGGCGGATATATGACAAATACTTACGTCCTACCGACACTGACCTGCCTATAGCTCAATATAGGATAAGTCGAAGAATTGATCGATGAGATTAGTGATGATTGATATTATACCGCTCTCTGGACACATCCAATTCACGGAAGGTTAGACACACCCGATTCAGGATGGGTTAGACAGGTAGATCGTTCATACTCTCACTCTCCTTGACTCTTTTGCAAAACGTTGAAAATGTTTATGGAATTATCAAAAATGTGAGGGGGGGGTGGGGAGAAAGACGTCAGTAGCGTGCATCGTGCTGCCATCTATGTGATACATATCCTCACTAACACATCAATTCGTTTGATTGACCAAAGAATATCCTGAAGCCTCAGAGTCCCAAGAATTCGAACAGAATAGGTTAGAGAGTAGGCCGACATCATGGGTTGGGTTTGATGCTATATTGATCTTGACTATCCAAGCTACGATAGGTTAGATCTATTTTTTTTATGGTGGCTCGTTTGAGATTATCAAAAACGTCAATAACGTCAAAAACGTCACGTTTTTCACGCTTCTGACGGAGTCGAGTACCTCTTCAGACAGTCTAGATATTCAGCCGTCATTGCTAAGAAAACATCACCAACGTCAGAAACGTAAAAAACGTCAAAAAACGTCAAAAAAACGTCAAAAACGTCACAAACGTGACGTTTTTGACGTTTTCCACGTTTTTCACGCTTTCGACGAATGCATCCAACGTCCTATGGAGAAACATGTGTCAAAACATCATCAACGTCAGAAACGTCAAAAACGTGACGTTTTTGACGTTTTTCACGCTTTCGACGAATGTATTCAACGTCCTATGAAAAAACATGTGTCAAAACATCACCAACGTCAGAAACGTAAAAAACGTCGAAAACATCACGTTTTCCACGCTTATGACAAATCAACGTTCGAAGGGCGTATCAAAACATCAAAGACGTACGTCAAACACATCAGATATGTCACGTTTCCCACGCAGCTATGATAGGTTAGACCAATTTTTGTTCGGTCGGTCTAGAAACATCCACGCTACGATAGGTTAGACCTATAGACACATCCAAGCTACGATAGGTTAGACCTATTTTTGTTCGGTGGCGTGTTTGTATGTTTATCAGACGAGCGGAGCGAGTCTGATAATCACAATTTTCGACTGTTCAATACTGAATACTTGATGGTTGAAGGAACGGATTGTCCGCTGAGTGACTGTCTGCCCCTTGAAGTCTTTCAAGCAAGCCACATAATCATTGAATGATATCTTATTCCTCACCACGTTAAATTTAACAACTTTTGATTTTTTGGTAACTTTCCCCCCCTGCACTTTGTAGGCATACATTTCTGAACGTAAGCCTACAAAGTGTGTTATTATTTTCGAATTCGCCTCATCTTCCATCATTCCCAGGACCTTTTTATTCACTTGCGGAATTCCATACGGGTTGTCAGAAGGGTAGTCAGAAGTGTCTAATTTGGACAAGTTATTTTTGATAAGTTCCGCATATACATCGTCACAGCCAAGTTCGTAGATAAAACTATCGGTGTCTGTATACATTGACCTACATTTTTCTACCCTCATCGTTGGGAACATGAAATCGTAATGGAAACTATACATACACGTCTTGGATAAATCCAAAATGGCCATCCCTATGTATAGGGGTTTGTTGAAGACTATTTCAGATTTAGCCAATTCGATAGCAATCAGATCGTCGCCCAAAATCGTCCGGCCACGAAACTTTGAGCTGGCGATCATATTTTCAGCCCCATAGCGTCCTTTCCACGATCTACATAATTTGACAACGCGATGTTTACGGATGTTTTCTATCGTCATTCCAAACACAGCATTATTCATAAGTTTATATAGTTTTTTTCCGAATGTGTTGGTGGCTGCAGCCCTCAATCCAGTATTCAGATCAATGTAGGGCTTCAACCACGTGAACTGTTTGAATTTCGCTACCCTGTGAATGATGGTGAGCTTCAAGCCATTAGCCAGAGCTTGTTTCAAATTAACATAAAACCTGTGCGGTTGAGCAACCCATCAGGCGCGTCCCAGGTGGCGGATAGGGAACGACCGGGGCCTCACGGCCTGGGCCAGCGATAGCCATAAGTAGGGTGCGGGGGCGTAAAAACCCCCTAAATCTTTTGCAAAAGCTTCGCCGCGGACCAGCTCACGACTCAAACCGTAAACCGCCTGGGATGCAACGACCCATGACACACTTGTGTTCTGTGGTATGTATCACAGGGGGCACGAGAGCATTGGCTTAATCGCCTGGGCTGCGTGGTGAGGACACTCTAAATCCTCCCCTAATCTCAAGGTTTTGTGCGCGCCGAGGGGATGGATGGTCGGGGGGTACTCGACCACTAGCGGCAAAACTCTGGGAACCAGGCGCACTTAGTTTTATTTAGCCTTCCGCACGCGTGGGGGCCTGCGTGCGGCGACCTCTTTTCCCCCTTACTCGTGGAAACCTAATGGAACCAAATAAAACAAAAACACCACAACGGCGCAAAAGCCAAAACCAAATCCAATCCCCTACCCTGGTGGGCTCATCAGAAGGGTCCACCCCCACCACCCCCATCCCAACTCCACAGGCGGGCTCTTCAGTAGGGTTCTCCGGTGGAAACTCCCCCCCACCCATGCGGACGGACTCCACCACGGAGTCCTCCGTAACACCAACTCCACAGGCGGGCTCCCCCATGGGGTCCCCTGCTACCTTACCCACAACAACGGTGTGCTCGACTCCAGGGTCCACCCCTTCCTCCACCCTAGCGGGCTCCTCTGAGGGGTCCGCAACTCCTGTTCCAACGGGCTCCACTTCGGGGAACTCGGAACAATCCAAACCGGGCTTTGCGCCTACACTTATTACAGGCACATCAGTGGGGCGCTCGCGTTCACTAGATGTGTCAGATCTTGCCCGAGCCCTTAAAAAGGTGGCGGTTTGAACTAACGTCCGTGGGTCGAACAAAAGGAAGAGGAGAATGGCGGGACGGGCTGCGGCGCCAGCAGCGCCCGTTCAACCATCCACCTCGACTGGCTCCACAAAGAGGGTCGGTGGATCAGGCAATGGGTCAACGGACAGGAGTGGAGTACAGGGCTCCTCCGAGGGGAACGTCGAAGCTCCTTCCCCGTGCCCCGCTGCCAAGTCGAAAGATCCTGGTGACCCGGCCCTGAGAGGAAAGACTCATGAGTCTACCAAGAGGACCAGGACTCCAGGATCTACCCCCGATGACGTGCATCGATGCATCAAATGCGTACGACGATGCGTCTAAAACTTGTTTCGATACGTCAAAAACGTGTTCCGATGCGTCAAAAACGTGCGTCAATACGTCAAAGTCAGGAGAGCATGTCTCTTGACACGTTATATATGACACGTGACAAAATGAAAGACCAAAATGACCGTCGTTGACAGAGGCATATAAGATACTAGTTAATTTCCAGAAGGGTTAGGCGATACGACACTGGCTCTCAACGTTTCTTGGAATTCCGTTGAGTCAGCTGACCTTGAGAAAAAAACATTCAGTGATACTTTATGAACGTGCAAGGAAACGTCTAAAACGTACAACGAAACTCCATTGCAGAGGAGGGTCACCACTCTCACCTCCTCAGTTCTACACATAATATGGTATCTTCGATTGTGGGTTAATAGCATTTCTTATGTCAAACACTTGGTCAGTCTGAATACCATCAAAATATCTGAGGTCAGACAGAGAGGATGTTGATAACAAACAAAAAAAATCGGGAGTCTTCATATTATCCCTAACTCGTGTTGGGCAGGTGAGGGGAAACATATTCTAGCTGATATTTTTTCCTTCATTATTTCGTCATAGAAAAGGGTACCAAAGAAGGAAAGATTTGTAGTTCGTGCAAAAAGGGTCACCACCCTCACTTCTCTCTGTTTTACCCATCTATACATAAGATATGATAGCTTAGATTGTATCTTTTTTGTTAAAAATTCATGTTTATTATTGTTTGTGAATCTGGCATTACTTGGGCACCCTAGAAGTGGTTCAAAATCCACTATTAGCTGAAGGTTCCCCTCTTCCAAACCTCACACAAGTTTCGACTCCTGGAGAGTTAGTTCCCAACTTCGAAGTAGCGATATACAAATTAACAAATTAACAAACTTACAAATACAGAATTGACATATTGAGGTTATCATAATGTCATTCTCGGGAAATTTCCCCATGAAATAGGGTGAAAAATCGTGAAACAGCATGGAGAAACGTGACGATCTCGTGACGCAACCATCACACTTAGTGCGTCGTACGCGTTGTGCGTAATACATTCGTTAAACAGACGTCGAATATTATGCTACGAAAACATCAAACGTGAGTCGCAAGCATCGAAAATACGTCAAATGTGTCAAACTTACCTCGAACAGGCCAATATACATTCAAAACCCACAACAAACTGATAAATGACGTCACAAAACGGAATCATATGATGAAGAAAAATTTGAAAGGCGATAGGAGCAGAATAAACAGGGTGTGTGAATGAACGATTCATGATGAGTGGCGGATATATGACAAATACTTACATCCTACCGACACTGACCTGCCTATAGCTCAATATAGGATAAGTCGAAGAATTGATCGATGAGATTGGTGAGGATTGATATTATACCGCTCTCTGGACACATCCAATTCACGGAAGGTTAGACACACCCGATTCAGGATGGGTTAGACAGATAGATCGTTCATACACTCACTCTCCTTGACTCTTTTGCAAAACGTTGAAAATGTTTATGGAATTATCAAAAATGTGGGGGGGGAAAGGAGAAAGACGTCAGTAGCGTGCATCGTGCTGCCATCTATGTGTTACATATCCCCACTAACACATCAATTTGTTTGATTGACCAAAGAATATCCTGAAGCCTCAGAGTCCCAAGAATTCGAACAGGGTAGGTTAGAGAGTAGGCCGACATCATGGGTTGGGTTTGATGCTATATCGATCTGGACTATCCAAGCTACGATAGGTTAGATCTATTTTTTTTTTAGGTGGCTCGTTTGAGATTATCAAAAACGTCAATAACGTCAAAAACGTCACGTTCTTCACGCTTCTGACGGAGTCGAGTACCTCGTCAGACAGTCTAGATATTTAGCCGTCATTGCTAAGAAAACATCACCAACGTCAGAAACGTAAAAAACGTCAAAAAAAGTCAAAAAAACGTCAAAAACGTCAAAAACGTGACGTTTTTGACGTTTTCCACGTTTTTCACGCTTTCGACGAAGGCATCCAACGTCCTATGGAGAAACATGTGTCAAAACATCACCAACGTCAGAAACGTCAAAAACGTTAAAAACGTGACGTTTTTGACGTTTTTCACGCTTTCGACAAATGTATTCAACGTCCTATGAAAAAACATGTGTCAAAACATCACCAACGTCAGAAACGTAAAAAACTTCGAAAACGTCACGTTTTCCACGCTTATGACGAATCAATGTTCGAAGGGCGTTTCGAAACATCAAAGACGTACGTCAAACACATCAGATATGTCACGTTTTCCACGCAGCTATGATAGGTTAGACCTATTTTTGTTCGGTCGGTCTAGAAACATCCAAGCTACGATAGGTTAGACCTATAGACACATCCAAGCTACGATAGGTTAGACCTATTTTTGTTTGGTGGCGTGTTTGTATGTTTATCAGACGAGCGGAGCGAGTCTGATAATCACAATTTTCGACTGTTCAATACTGAATACTTGATGGTTGAAGGAACGGATTGTCCGCTGAGTGACTGTCTGCCCCTTGAAGTCTTCCAAGCAAGCCACATAATCATTGAATGATATCTTATTCCTCACCACGTTAAATTTAACCCCTTTTGATTTTTTGGTAACTTTACCCCCCTGCACTTTGTAGGCATACATTTTTGAACGTAAGCCTACAAAGTGTGTTATTATTTTCGAATTCGCCTCATCTTTCATCATTCCCAGGACCTTTTTATTCACTTGCAAAATTCCATACGGGTTGTCAGAAGGGTAGTCAGAAGTGTCGAATTTGGACAAGTTATTTTTGATAAGTTCCGCATATACATCGTCACAGCCAAGTTCGTAGATAAAACTTGCAAAATTCCAACAAAAAAGTCTCTATACATTGTTTCTCAGAATTGCCTCATTACTGATAGAAAAAATTGGAGAAGTATTATTTTTGATGAAATTTTTCCATGTCCCGATATTCATATTCTCTCGAATATCGAAAATCTAACTCAAAAAATACCCCAACACCTTTATCGACTTTCGCAACGGCCTATCACATGGAGAAAGTCCGAACATTGTATCACGAAAAACACAAAAATCAGTACGACGTCATGACGCGAAATAATTCGAAGTTCATTGAATAAGAGAAGGTGGGTGACGAGTGTATGCTTTTCGCCAGAAATTCGATTGAAATCAAGACAACCAACGGGAAAGTCCCCATACATTGTTACTCAAAATTGCCTTCTCACTGGGAGGAAAAAATTGGAGGAGTATTATTTTTCTTGAAATCTTTCCAAGTCTCGATATTCATATTCTCTCAAATATCTCGAGAACGGCAATGAATATCGAAAATCTAACTCAAAAAATACCCCAACACCTGTTCAAGTTTCTGTTATCAGTTTCTCCACTTGAAAACGCACTGTATCATTCTGCTCGTGTGTGCCAGAGACAGACGTAACAAAGAGGACAGTTGCCATAGGAATGTCATGTTTTTTTTGTTAAATAAATAGAATCGAATCTAAAAAAGAAAGAACTGTAAAACCGAATTCGAAATAAACTCTTATCATCAAAGATTTTGAATACAGTCCACTTAAACACTGAACATAACACACCTTTATCGACTTTCGCAACGGCCTACCACATGGAGACAGTCCGAAAATTGTATCACGAAAAACACAAAAATTAGTACGACGTCATGACGCGAAATGATTTTAAGTTCATTGAATAGAAAAAGGTGGGTGACAAGTGTATGGTTCTCGCCCAAAATTCGATAGAAATCCAGACGATCACCAAAAAAGTCTCCATAAATTGTTATTCAAAATTGCCTCTTCACTGGAAAAAAAATCGGAAAAGTATTATTTTTGAGGAAAGTCCCGATATTCATATTTCCTCAAATATCTCGAGAACGGCACAAAATATCGGAAATCTGAATCGAAATATACCCCAACACCCTTGTCAACTTCCGCAAAGGCTTACCACATGGAGGAAGTCCAAACAATGTATCACGAAAAACAAAAAAATCAGTACGACGTCATAACGCGAAATAATTCTGAGTTCATTGAAAAAAAGAAGTGAGTGACAAGTGTATGTTTTTTGAACGAAATTCAATAGAAATCAAGACGACCAACGAAAAAGTCTCTTTACATTGTAACTCGAAATTGCTTCTTTACTGGGAGAAAAAATTGTAAAAGTATCATTTTTGATGAATTTTTTTCAAGTCCCGATATCCATATTTTCTCAAATATCTCGAGAACGGCACGAAATATCGAAAATCTAAATCGAAATATACCCCAACACAACTGTCGACTTTCGCAACGACCTACCACATGGAGAAAGTCCAAACATTGTATCACGAGAAACAAAAAAATTAGTACGACGTCATGACGCGAAATAATTCTAAGTTCATTGAAAAAAAAGGGTGAGTGACATATGTATGTTTTTCGCCTGAAATTCGATAGAGATCAAGACGTCGTACTAATTTTTTTGTTTCTCGTGATACAATGTTTGGACTTTCTCCAAGTGGTAGGTCGTTGCGAAAGTCGACAGTTGTGTTGGGGTATATTTCGATTTAGATTTTCGATATTTCGTGCCGAAATGATACTTTTACAATTTTTTCTCCCAGTAAAGAGGCAATTTTGAGTTACAATGTGAAGAGACTTTTTCGTTGGTCGTCTTGATTTCTATTGAATTTCGGGCAAAAAACATATACTTGTCACTCACTTCTTTCTTTCAATGAACTCAGAATTATTTCGCGTTATGACGTCGTACTGATTTTTTTGTTTTTCGTGATACATTGTTCGGACTTTCTCCATGTGGTGAGCCTTTGCGGAAGTTGACAAGGGTGTTGGGGTATATTTCGATTCAGATTTCCGATATCTTGTGCCGTTCTCGAGAAATTTGAGAAAATATGAATATCGGGACTTTCCTCAAAAATAATACTTTTCCGATTTTTTTTCCAGTGAAGAGGCGATTTTGAGTAACAATTTATGGAGACTTTTTTGGTGATCGTCTGGATTTCTATCGAATTTTGGGCGAAAACCATACACTTGTCACCCACCTTTTTCTATTCAATGAACTTAAAATCATTTCGCGTCATGACGTCGTACTAATTTCTGTGTTTTTCGTGATACAATTTTCGGACTTCCTCCATGTGGTAGGCCGTTGCGAAAGTCGATAAAGGTGTGTTATGTTCAGTGTTTGAGTGGACTGTATTCAGAATCTTTGATGATAAGAGTTTATTTCGAATTCGGTTTTACAGTTCTCTCTTTTCTAGATTCGATTCTATTTATTTAACAAAAAAACATGACATTTCTATGGCAACTGTCCTCTTGGTTACGTCTGTCTCTGGCACACACGAGCAGAATGATACAGTGCGTTTTCAAGTGGAGAAACTGATAACAGAAACTTGAACAGGTGTTGGGGTATTTTTTGAGTTAGATTTTCGATATTCATTGCCGTTCTCGAGATATTTGAGAGAATATGAATATCGGGACTTGGAAAGATTTCAACAAAAATATTACTCCTCCAATTTTTTCCTCCCAGTGAAAAGGCAATTTTGAGTAACAATGTATGGGGACTTTCCCGTTGGTTGTCTTGATTTCAATCGAATTTCTGGCGAAAAACATACACTAGTCACCCAACTTTTCTCATTCAATGAACGCAAAATTATTTCGCGTCATGACGTCGTACTAATTTTTGTGTTTTTCGTGATACAATGTTCGGACTTTCTCCATGTGGTAGGCCGTTGCGAAAGTCGATAAAGATGTTGGGGTATTTTTTGAGTTAGATTTTCGATATTCGAGAGAATATGAATATCGGGACATGGAAAAATTTCATCAAAAATAATACTTCTCCAATTTTTTCTCTCAGAAATGAGGCAATTCTGAGAAACAATGTATAGAGACTTTTTTGTTGGTCGTCTTGATTTCTATCGAATTTCGGGCGATAAACATACACTTGTCACTCACTTTTTTTTTCAATGAACTTGAAATTATTTCGCGTCAGGACGTCGTACTAATTTTTTTGTTTTTCGTGATACGGTGTTCGGACTTTCTCCATGTGGTAGGCCTTTGCGAGAGTCGACAGGGGTGTTGGGGTATTTTCTCATTTAGATTTCTGATATTTATTGCTGTTCTCGAGATATTTGAGAAAATGTGAATATCGGGACTTGAAAAGATTTCAACAAAAATAATACTCCTTCAATTTTTTTCTCCCAGTGGAAAGGCAATTTTGAGTAACAATGTATAGAGACGTCTCCGTTGGTCGTCTTGATTTCAATCGAATTTCTGGCGGAAAACATACACTAGTAGTGTAGATAGGCCGGTATCAACACAAGATGGCCGCCGCCGGATGTGACGTCACAACCGTTCCTGTGGAAGAAGGTGTTGGCTGCACGGGTGACAAGATGGCAGCCACCAAAAGTGACACGTGACAGATGACACGTGACAGCTGACATGGAACACAAGAAGTGACATATGACAAGTGACCGTTGACAGATGACATGGAGCACAAGAAGTGACAGATGACAAGTGACCGCTGATAGATGACATGGAACACAAAGAGTGACCGATGACAAGTGACAGATGACAATTGACAGATGACATGGAACACAAAGAGTGGCCGATGAGAAGTGACAGATGACATGGGGCATGGAACACAAAGAGTGACCGGTGACAAGTGACAGATGACATGGATCATGGAACACAAGAAGTGACAGCTGACAGGTGACATGTGACAGATGGTAGATGACAAGTGACCTACGACACAGCATGGCACACAAGAAGTGACAGGTGACAAGTGACAGGTTATAAGTGACAGGTGTTCATCGCCCCCTCAACCTCAAACCTTCTCATTCCACCATCTCCTCCCCCCCTGCCTCTCCTCCCCCTTCCCCCTCTCCTCTCTTCTCCCCTGACGGATGTCACGTGACATATGAACAAAATGGCCAACGTTGACAGTGACATGACATTCGATATCAGCGTTTCTTGGAATTTCAGCTATTGTGGAATTTGCGACGCAATATAAGAGAACAATGCCTCCATTGTTTGCAGTAGGCCAATTACGTAACAACCTCGTCCGATTACATCATCCTTATCTGTGGAAGAACAATGCCTCCTTTGTTGGCAGGTGGCCAACGATGATCTCATCCTTATCTGTCCGAGAACAATGCCAACTTTAATCTCTCTATCAGACATGTTCAATCTTGAAACAAAACTTCATTTGTTCTGGCCAATTGCCCTATAGAGCAGAGGTCATCGAAAAGGAAGAAGAAGACCTCCTTTGTTAGCAGGTGGCTGATGACGTCACAATCTCAAACCCTATATAAGGCGGTTAGAACGTTTAGAGCGTCATTCCACTCTGAACTCTGACACTGGTCAGTCGATCTGCTCCACTCCTGTCTGTTCGGTTGATCCTGTCTGTTTGGTTGCTTTTGTCTGTTCCGTTATATTTTGTGTGTGTGTATTGTGGCAGGTGATTTAATAAGGTAAGGCTTTTCATTTATTTTCATAAATCTCAAGGTCATGTCATTTCTGTCTATGATTATAATTCCGAGTGGTAAGGTTCTAATTAGATGGATTTTTCAGCTATCAACGCTCAATTTGCTGTCTTCAAGCCGACTGTTGCTGTGAGTAGCTTGCCTATCGACCAGTGCTACCCCAATCCTAAGGTGGAGTGGAACCCGTGCCGATGGGATGCGTGGTACATGGGAGATGTGCAGACAACGAGCCCTCCAGAGAACCAGGCGAAACTCTGGAGTAAACAGCCTTGCCTCAGTAAACGGCTCTGCTGAGGTCGACCAACACATCCGCATTACTCGTGGGAACCATATGGAATACCAAAAACAAAATAATGATGAACCTGCCCATCTGATGGAGGTTGAGGGGACACCATCCTCATCTTCATTGGATGCAGAGAATAGGCTTCTGGAGGGCGACTCTTCTGGAACGGGAACTGAGGCACATCAAACCTTGGTTACTGTGGGGGAAGAGCGCATCCTACAGGAGCTGATGGAGTCGACAGAGGAAGGGGAGGAATCTGGGGGCAGCCGTGAGCAGCCACCGGTTCCAAACCCTCAGGATCTGCCGGACACGAAAGTGAAGATGTCTGGAGCGCAGCGCAGGAAGCTGGTGATCCAGGCGGCTATGGCTCGTGGGGACCCGATCATTCCTAGGAAGCCTAGGTCAAATCGGAGGCCCACGAAAAAACCTCAAGCACTGGTGGCCGTAAATCCATCATGTCTTAAGAGACCAGATAAAACCATCTCCACAACGGGAAGTGGGAAAGTCTGCGAGGCCGCTGGAAAGAGGGGGAGATCCGAGACCAGCACACCTTCGCCGCTCCTTGAGAGGAGTAAACAGAGTGTCTCTGCGGGACCTTCTGTAACTAAACCCGTCAGTACACCAACTGGAGGCAGTTACAGTAAGGCCCTGACCTCCTTTAAGATGGCAGTGACTACGGGCAACTATCCCGAAGACAAGCTATCTTTGGAGCAGGTGAAGCAAATCCAGCTTCTCATTACGAGAGAGATCTGGAGATGTGAGCCAGGAACTGAGCCTCAATTCGCAGGCAGCTACCCTCAATCGGCGGTGCTGATCCTAACCTGCGAAAATGAGGAATCCAGAGAATGGCTCAAGCGGAAGGTGCCTACGCTGAAGCCTTGGGAGGGGGCCGCCCTTAGCGTCGATGACGCTAATAAGGTGGTCAAAACTCATAGGGCTGTGGTATGGGTGCCAACAGAGTTTCTGGACGCCAAGGAGCCGGCTAGGATCCTACAGCTCCTGGAAACCCAGAACAAGGGCATTAAAACAGGAGACTGGAGGATTATTCCCACCAATTCCGACAAACAAGGAATTACCCTTGTTCTTGGAATTGACCACCTCAACCTGAAGGAGTTGGCCAAGAGAGGCTTCAAAGCCTACCTAGGCCTGTCACAACTTACTTTCAGGGTGGTAAGTAAAAAGAGCGCCGAAGATGCTGCAGGTCCTTCAAGTGAACCTGCAGCATAAAAAGGCTGCGACTGCTGCCTTAGTGAGGTACCTGTCCCGAGGCGAAGCTGACATAGTCCTGATACAGGAGCCCTGGATTCACGGGGGACGAGTCTCAGGACTAGGAGAAGCCAAGGGTAAGGTAATATACGATCTGACGGCAGGGAATGTGAGATCCTGCATTTTCGTTAAGAACGAGCTACACGCACTAAAACTGCTTGATTTCTGTTCTAGGGACCAGGCAGCAATTAGGCTGAAAATACGTATGGGAGGAATCTGGACGGAAATCATAATAGCCTCAGTGTATCTGCTATACGATTCTATCGGGCCACCTCCGTCAGCAGAACTGGAGAGGCTAGAGGAGTACTGCAGGCTTTCAAACCTACAGCACATCTTTGGCATTGATGCCAATGCTCACAGCACAGCTTGGAGGAGCAGCGACACAAACAGAAGGAATGAGTTCCTATTAGATTACATAATTTCTAAGAATTTAGTTATAATGAATCGCGGGAATGAAGCAACTTTTGTTACCAAAACTCGTAAGGAGATCATTGACATAACCCTGGCGTCTTCTAGAATAAGCTCTCAGGTAACTTGGTGGCGTGTATCTGAGGAACCGTCCTTATCGGACCATAGGTATATCTGTATGGAAATTTCAGATACTGAACACCCGACAGAAGCCTATCGAAACCCGAGAGGTACGAACTGGGAGAAATTCAGAGAGGACTTAACAATAAACCTAGGAAACGTCAAGAAGATTATCAAAAACGGTACTGATGTAGAGGTAGCCTCCTGTCAGTTGCAGGAGGCAATAATAACCTTATATCAGGACAACTGTCCTTTGGTAAGGCGCAACAGCAGCAAAGACGTTAGCTGGTGGAACGAAGAACTTAATACGCTAAGAAGAGAAACACGCAAACTTTTCAATAAGGCGAAGAAAACTGGGGAGTGGGGGCAGTATTCCATCACTCTGACCAATTATAATAAACAGATCCGTAGGGCGAAAAGGGAGTCGTGGAGGCGTTTCTGTGGAGAGGTGGAAACAACCTCTGAAGCAGCACGCCTCCATCGAATCCTAGCCAAGGCACCTGTTAATCCTATGGGGAACATAATGAAACCTGACGGGAGATATACTGGAACTGGCAGGGAAACTCTGGAGATTCTACTTCGGGCTCATCTGCCAGATTCGGTTGAAATTGAAAACGATGATCTACCAGACCCACTAAACCCTCACCTGAGGGCTGCTGTTGGGGACTGGCGGGTATCGAAAGAGATTGTTGACCACAGTAAACTGCTGTGGGTCATAGAAACTCTTGAATCCTACAAGGCGCCGGGACCGGACGGAATTATCCCTGCAATGCTACAGCAGGGTAAGGACCAGCTGGCTCCGTTTATTTCTGGAATATTGAGAGCAAGCCTGGCAACGGGGTACATTCCGGTTGCATGGAAGAGAGCGAGGATCGTCTTCATCCCAAAGCCTGGAAGAGATTACTCTCAGGCTAAGGCGTTCAGTCCGATAACTCTATCATCATTCATGTTGAAGGTGATGGAGAAGTTAATTGAAATGCATATCAGGGAAAACTTTCTCATTGAAAGGCCACTACATAAAAACAAGCATGCATATCAATCGGGAAAATCCTGTGAAACGGCACTTCATCAACTGGTGGGGAAACTTGAGGCCGCAATAAGCAACAAGAGCATAGCTCTTGCGGCTTTCCTGGATATTGAAGCGGCATTTGACCACATACCCTTTATATCCATGGTAGCAGCGGTTGTTGGGCGTGGCGTGGAAGACACCACATGTCGGTGGATAAAAAACATGCTACACAACAGAACAGCGGAATCCACATTGCTTGGTGAAACCATGGAGGTGACGATTTCTAGGGGTTGCCCACAGGGAGGAGTTCTTTCTCCCCTGCTGTGGGATCTGGTTATTGACGAACTCCTGAAAAAACTGAAGAATGTAGGAATTTACTCACAGGGGTATGCAGAAGATGTTGTCATTCTAGTAGAGGAGCAGCATCCTGAAATTATTTCAGACTTGATGCAGAGAGCCCTGAAGATAGTAGAGGGCTGGTGCAGAAAGGCAGACCTCAGGGTCAATCCTAGTGAAACTGCACTTGTGGCCTTCACGAAAAAGAAGAAACTGGACAAACTAAAAGTTCCCAGACTTTTTGACACACAGCTGAGTATGACACAGGAGGTTAAGTATCTGGGAGTAACCCTAGATGCTAGGCTAACCTGGAATACTCAACTGCGAAAGACTGTCAGCAAAGGGAAAATGGCACTAATGGCTTCTCGGAGAGCGATTGGTAACACATGGGGACTGAAACCACGCATGGTACATTGGCTGTATACTGCTGTGGTGAGACCAATGATTGTATATGGATCGCTTGTCTGGTGGCCTAATACTGAACAGAGATCAGCTATAATGGAGCTTTCAAAACTCCAGAGATTAGCTTGTCTCTGCATCACAGGTGCTATGCGCAGCACTCCTACCGCTGCTATGGAAACCATACTCAATATTCCACCTCTTGAAATCTTCATCAGGGCGGAAGCGAGGATGGGGGCATACAGACTGGAGTGTACCGGCAACTGGTATGCTCGGGGTGACTCCCTGGGACATACAAAAATAATCAGCCAAGTTTCAAGCCCACTAATGGATATGGAAAGGGACAAAATGCTGCCTAGAAATAACTATTACAGACCCTTCAACACTCAGCTCTACTGGGATGAAAGGGTTTTGACTAACTGTCAGGAAGGCACGTTAGTATGGTACACTGACGGTTCTAAGACTGATGAGGGCACGGGAGCCGGAATATATGGAGATAGACCCAGAACCAGGATGTGTGCTTCCTTGGGGAGGTATGCTCCAGTATTCCAGGCAGAGGTGCATGCTATTGAGGCATGCCTGAGAGAGAATATCGTAAGAGGATACAGGGGTAAACAAATCCTCATATGCTCAGATAGTCAGGCGGCCATTCAATCTCTAACATGCAATAAAATCAGATCAAAATTGGTCTGGGATTGCCTTCAAAGCCTGCTAACCCTGGCTAACCACAACAAGGTAACTCTTCAATGGGTGCCAGGGCATAAGGGAATTGAAGGCAATGAAGCAGCTGACGCTCTTGCCCGGCAAGGGTCTGCGACGTTGTTTATGGGGCCGGAACCTGTGTTCGGTATCCCCAAAACCTCAATACGCGGCTGGCTGGCGAGGTGGATGCAAGAAAGACATCAGGCATACTGAAGCAATGTCCCAGGACAAAGACACAGTAAACTGATGGTTGGAACACTGTCCAAAACAGTGACTAACGACATTCTGAGCCTGAACAGAAGTCAGATCAAACAAGTGACGGGACTAATAACCGGTCACTGCCCCTTGAGGAAACATATGCATCAAATGGGCATCTATACAGACGAACCCATATGCAGACTATGCAATGAGGAGGAGGAAACTGCCACCCATGTAATACTGGAGTGCGAAGCACTAGCGCGTTGGAGATACAACCTTCTGGGAGCAGTAAACTCTCAAGAGGCATTTTCAAAGAATGATCTGGTGAAGAGGCTGCTAAACCTCATCAAGGTAGCGAACCTGTTCACCTAAGTTAACAGCATGATCAGGAATACAATAGGCCTAAAGGCTGCAGTGTTTTGGGCTTCAAACCCTGACTGATCATTCTGCTATTAATCAATCAATCAATCAATCAGTCCCACCCCATTGAAAACATTAAGGTGGTCCAGGCGCAATTCGGGGAGGCTATTGTGCTCGAACTTGAGGCATTTAGCGTCTGTCTACCAAGGTGGTTGCCACCTTCAAACCGCAGTTTCCGGCTTTTACCCCAGAAAGATACAGCCTGATTGCAAGAAGAGCGAGACTGTTAGCACCAGACCTGCTCAAGATTATTAAGAATTAGAGTTGAGTAAAATATTATTTTCCGTTTGATATATCTCGAAACATGAATGTCAAAAGTATTGCTTTTACTAGTGATGATATCGTTGAGAAATGTAGGAGAGTGGAAAGTTTGAGAGAGGAGAAGAACTTATCAGCAGACGAAAGATTTTTATGGAATAGGCAAATAGGGGCGCATATAAGAGAATTCAATAGGGCAATCAGGGGGACCAATTCAATAGCGGGGGTTTTGAGAAAATTGGAAACTAATGTGGGACATTTGAAACGTTTTCAAAGTTTGATTAGGAGGAAGAATCATATCGGGTCGGGACTTGGCAATTGTAAAAATAGAGTTACATGGAGACTTGTTCAATCTGTTTTTGAGAGTAGAGTGAGGACGGGTGTCATAATCAATTTAAGTCATAAGGAGTTGATGCAATCCTTGCAGGACGCATCGCACATTTTCAAAATCCAAATTAGAAAAATATTGAGAGAATTAACCATGTTGAAAGTCAACACCACCTTCTGTGGTGAGTTTATCAAGAAATCGGATGACGCGGAGATTACTGAATTCAAATATTTCAGTACGAAGAATGCCCCAATGGATGAAGGAACGGATGTAGATTGTTGGTTCGCGGATAATGTGATTGATACTATAGTAAATAAACTTTCGGAATTCCAGGAGAAGGGTAGTGATTGATTGATTGATTGATTGATATGCTTTATTGTCCAAAGAGTATAATATCTTATTGACAAAGTTACAATTTCCTAAAACTACGAATATATAATATCTATGTATTTTTTTAAACACAGTGTCGCACATCCATGTACACAATAAAAAATTATAATTATTATCACAGTGAAGAAAATAAAATAAAAGATACATCATCAATATCACAGATTGAAAACATTCTCCAAAAAATTCTTGCAGACTATGGCTGTGCCTTGAGAGAAATCGTCTCTTTAGAGTTTAATGTTAATAAATTAGAAATTGGCAATGGTTCATACCTGACCAAATATCCAAAAAGCGTGCCTGCATCAATGTGAAAAACATTGATCAGGCATGCTTTTTCTGGAGTATCGTGAGTGCTTTACATCCTGCTAACCGTAGTGCAGATAGACCCAGTTCGTATCCTAATTACAGCCAAGTTTTGAATACGGCAGGCTTGGATGTACCCATCACTCTCAACAATATCCCTAAATTTGGAAAACTCTGATGAAATCTTGGTGAAAGTTTACGCCTTGGAACTAATTCATGTGAAAAAGGCAGAGTATTTTGAAGTTGTACCCATAAAACTCACGAAACATAAGCACTACTACTACTAATTCAAAGTGAATATTTCCCCAAGCCCAACGATCATGATGCATTGCCTGAAGATGATTACGACGAAGACCTCAGATATCATTATTGTTGGATTAAAGACATGTCCAGACTGCTATCTTCACAGCTCAATGAACATGATCATAAAAAATATTTCTGTGAAAGGTGTCTAAATTATTTCTCAAGTGAACGAAAATTGACAGATCACAGTGTTGTATGCGAAAATGTCAATGAATGCAAAATTTCATTCCCCAAATACGATTCGGTTATTTTCAAAAATCATATATACAAGCAAAAGGCCGAATTCATCATCTACGGTGATATTGAATCGGTCTTGGAGCACTGTCATGACAAAATTTTTGAAAAAATGACAAAATATCAGAAACACACAGCCTTCAGCGCAGGGTACTATTTCAAATGCTCGTACGATGATAGCTTGTCCTATTACAAGAGTCATCGAGGTCCTGATTGCATGGATTGGTTTGCCACAGAAATGGCAGATGTCGCGAAATTTGTACAGTCTAAAATCAAAGACATTGTTCCTCTGACTCATTTCCCAGATAAGGTTGGTGTAACACACTGCCATATCTGTGAAGAGGCGTTTGCAGGCACTGATATCATCGTAAAAGACCACCATCATTCAACTGGTGCCTTCAGGGGATGGGCGCATCAATCTTGTAATTTGGGGTACCACAAGTCCTTCGTAGTGCCTATAGTTTTCCACAATTTTTCCGGATATGATTCTCATTTCCTTCTGAGAGAGATTGCCAAACGTGGACAGGAGAGCGTACTCCCAATAAATATGGGGAAATACATTTCTTTCACCCAACACAACTCTGAAACCGGTATTGAATTTAGATTCATCGACTCTTTGAGATTCTTGGGTGCCAGTTTAGACGAATTGGCATCCAATTCAACGAAGGATAGCTTTCAGAATTTAAGAAAAGAATTCAATCAATTAGACGCTTTTGAATTCGATCTCCTCACAAGGAAGGGTGTTTTCCATATGACCACATCAATAGTCCGACCAAATTGAACGAAACTGAACTTCCACCAATTGAGAACTTCAATAATAAATTTAACGATGAACATATCGATGATGTGAAGTACGCTCATGCTCAAAACGTATGGCAACAATTCGGATGTCAAAATTTAGGTGAATACTCGGATTTATTCATGAAAACAGATATCCTTCTTCTGGCAGATGTTTTCGAACAATTCAGAGAAGCTGCTTTGAGGACTTATACCTTAGATCCGGCTTGGTATTACACCCTTCCAGGTTATACGTGGGATTGTATGCTGAAGTACACGAAATGTTCCTTACAAATTTTAAAAGATGTTGACATGCTGATGTTTGTCGAAAAGGCGATAAGAGGCGGTATTTCGGTTTGTTGTAACCGCTATTCTGAAGCCAACCATAAGTACACTTCAACATATGATCCTACCAAACCACCAAAGCATCTTCTCTACTTGGACGTTAACAATCTATATGGATGGGCAATGTCAAAGCCCCTCCCTTATGGAGGGTTTGAATGGACAGTTGCCAACATTGACGTCACATTGATTCCTGACGGTGCGCCAGAAGGATACATCTTACAAGTAGATTTGGAATATCCGGAAAACTTGCACGATCTACATAAAGACTTGTTCTGTGCCGAACACCGCAAGCCACCTGGTTCCAAGTTGGCAAAATTGATGACCACGTTACACCATAAAAAGGAATACATCATCCATTATGTTAATTTGAAACAAGCTCTGGCTAATGGCTTGAAGCTCACCAAAATTCACAGGGTAGCGAAATTTAAACAGTCTACGTGGTTGAAGCCCTACATTGATCTGAATACTGGATTGAGGGCCACCAACACATTCGAAAAAAAAACTATATAAACTTATGAATAATGCTGTGTTTGGAAAGACAATAGAAAACATCCGTAAACATCGCGTTGTCAAATTATGTAGATCGTGGAATGGACGCTATGGGGCTGAAAATATGATCGCCAGCTCAAAATTTCGTGGCCGGACGATTTTGGGCAACGATCTGATTGCTATCGAATTGGCTAAATCTGAAATAGTCTCCAACAAACCCCTTTACATAGGGACGTATATGTATAGTTTCCATCACGATTCCATGCTTCCAACGATGGGGGTAGAAAAATGTAAGTTAATGTATTCAGACACTGATAGTTTTATCTACGAACTTGGCTGTGACGATGTATATGCGGAACTTATCAAAAATAACTCGTCCAAATTCGACACTTCTGACTACCCTTCTGACAACCCGTATGGAATTCCGCAAGTTAATAAAAAGGTCCTGGGAATGATGAAAGATGAGGCGAATTCGAAAATGATAACACACTTTGTAGGCTTACGTTCAAAAATGTATGCCTACAAAGTGCAGGGGGGTAAAGTTACCAAAAAATCAAAAGGGGTAAAATTTAACGTGGTAAGGAATAAGATATCATTCAATGATTATGTGGCTTGCTTGGAAGACTTCAAGGGGCAGACAGTCACTCAGCAGACAATCCGTTCCTTCAACCATCAATTATTCAGTATTGAACAGTCGAAAATTGCGCTAAGTCCTTTTGACACCAAGAGACACCTACTTCCAAATTGTTATGACACCCTGCCTTTCGGACATTACTCCATAGCTGACATATGATTCTTCTTCCATATGCATTCCTCAACAATATCACCCTCATGTTCTGAGAAATATCAACTGAAATATAATATTTCACCCCTACCACAGTACTTTAGGAATAACTTTTAGTTCTAATTGTATACATTCATTGTTGTTACTTCATAAGTTGTTTTACCATGTTTAATATATGATTATTATGAATCTTGTTATTTCATTTCATACATTACCAAACATGATGACTAGACGTGCATCGATGCGTCAAATGCGTACGACGATGCGTCTAAAACTTGTTTCGATACGTCAAAAACGTGTTCCGATGCGTCAAAAACGTGCGTCAATACGTCAAAGTCAGGAGAGCATGTCTCTTGACACGTTATATATGACACGTGACAAAATGAAAGACCAAAATGACCATCGTTGACAGTGGCATATAAGATACTAGTTAATTCCCAGAAGAGTTAGGCGATACGACACTGGCTCTCAACGTTTCTTGGAATTCCGTTGAGTCAGCTGACCCTGAGAAAAAAACATTCAGTGAAACTTTATGAACGTGCAAGAAAACGTCTAAAACGTACAACGAAACTCCATTGCAGAGGAGGGTCACCACTCTCACCTCCTCAGTTCTACACATAATATGGTATCTTCGATTGTGGGTTGATAGCATTTCTTATGTCAAACACTTGGTCAGTCTGAATACCATCAAAATATTTGAGGTCAGACAGAGAGGATGTTGATAACAAAAAAAAAATCGGGAGTCTTCATATTATCCCTAACTCGTGTTGGGCAGGTGAGGGGAAAATTATCCCTAACTCGTGTTGGGCAGGTGAGGGGAAACATATTCTAGCTGATATTTTTTCCTTCATCATTTCGTCATAGGAAAGGGTACCAAAGAAGGAAAGATTTGTAGTTCGTGCAAAAAGGGTCACCACCCTCACTTCTCTCTGTTTTACCCATCTATACATAAGATAGATTGATTGTATCATTTTTATTAAAAATTCATGTTTATTATTGTTTGTGATCCTGGCATTACTTGGGCACCCTAGAAGTGGTTCAGAATCCACTATTAGCTGAAGGTTCCCCTCTTCCTAACCTCACACAAGTTTCGACTCCTGGAGAGTTAGTTCCCAACTTCGAAGTAGCGATATACAAATTAACAAACTTACAAATACAGAATTGAAATATTGAGGTTATCATAATGTCATTCTCGGGAAATTTCCCCATGAAATAGGGTGAAAAATCGTGAAACAGCATGGAGAAACGTGACGATCTCGTGACGCAACCATCACACTTAGTGCGTCGTACGCGTTATGCGTAATACATTCGTTAAACAGACGTCGAATATTATTTTACGAAAACATCAAACGTGAGTCGCAAGCATCGAAAATACGTCAAATGTGTCAAACTTACCTCGAACAGGCCAATATACATTCAAAACCCACAACAAACTGATAAATGACGTCACGAAACGAAATCATACGATGAAGAAAAATTTGAAAGGCGATAGGAGAAGAATGAACAGGGTGTGTGAATGAACGATTCATGATGAGTGGCGGATATATGACAAATACTTACGTCCTACCGACACTGACCTGCCGATAGCTCAATATAGGATAAGTCGAAGAATTGATCGATGAGATTGGTGATGATTGATATTATACCGCTCTCTGGACACATCCAATTCACGGAAGGTTAGACACACCCGATTCAGGATGGGTTAGACAGGTAGATCGTTCATACTCTCACTCTCCTTGACTCTTTTGCAAAACGTTGAAAATGTTTATGGAATTATCAAAAATGTGAGGGGGGGGGGAGAGAAAGACGTCAGTAGCGTGCATCGTGCTGCCATCTATGTGATACATATCCTCACTAACACATCAATTTGTTTGATTGACCAAAGAATATCCTGAAGCCTCAGAGTCCCAAGAATTCGAACAGGATAGGTTAGAGAGTAGGCCGACATCATGGGTTGGGTTTGATGCTATATCGATCTGGACTATCCAAGCTACGATAGGTTAGATCTATTTTTTTTATGGTGGCTCGTTTGAGATTATCAAAAACGTCAATAACGTCAAAAACGTCACGTTTTTCACGCTTCTGACGGAGTCGAGTACCTCGTCAGACAGTCTAGATATTCAGCCGTCATTGCTAAGAAAACATCACCAACGTCAGAAACGTAAAAAACGTCAAAAAACGTCAAAAAATGTCAAAAACGTCACAAACGTGACGTTTTTGACGTTTTCCACGTTTTTCACGCTTTCGACGAATGCATCCAACGTCCTATGGAGAAACATGTGTCAAAACATCACCAACGTCAGAAACGTCAAAAACGTGACGTTTTTGACGTTTATCACGCTTTCGACGAATGTATTCAACGTCCTATGAAAAAACATGTGTCAAAACATCACCAACGTCAGAAACGTAAAAAACGTCGAAAACATCACGTTTTCCACGCTTATGACAAATCAACGTTCGAAGGGCGTATCAAAACATCAAAGACGTACGTCAAACACATCAGATATGTCACGTTTCCCACGCAGCTATGATAGGTTAGACCAATTTTTGTTCGGTCGGTCTAGAAACATCCACGCTACGATAGGTTAGACCTATAGACACATCCAAGCTACGATAGGTTAGACCTATTTTTGTTTGGTGGCGTGGTTGTATGTTTATCAGACGAGCGGAACGAGTCTGATAATCACAATTTTCGACTGTTCAATACTGAATACTTGATGGTTGAAGGAACGGATTGTCCGCTGAGTGACTGTCTGCCCCTTGAAGTCTTTCAAGCAAGCCACATAATCATTGAATGATATCTTATTCCTCACCACGTTAAATTTAACAACTTTTGATTTTTTGGTAACTTTCCCCCCCTGCACTTTGTAGGCATACATTTTTGAACGTAAGCCTACAAAGTGTGTTATTATTTTCGAATTCGCCTCATCTTCCATCATTCCCAGGACCTTTTTATTCACTTGCGGAATTCCATACAGGTTGTCAGAAGGGTAGTCAGAAGTGTCTAATTTGGACAAGTTATTTTTGATAAGTTCCGCATATACATCGTCACAGCCAAGTTCGTAGATAAAACTATCGGTGTCTGTATACATTGACCTACATTTTTCTACCCTCATCGTTGGGAACATGAAATCGTAATGGAAACTATACATACACGTCTTGGATAAATCCAAAATGGCCATCCCTATGTATAGGGGTTTGTTGAAGACTATTTCAGATTTAGCCAATTCGATAGCAATCAGATCGTCGCCCAAAATCGTCCGGCCACGAAACTTTGAGCTGGCGATCATATTTTCAGCCCCATAGCGTCCATTCCACGATCTACATAATTTGACAACGCGATGTTTACGGATGTTTTCCATCGTCATTCCAAACACAGCATTATTCATAAGTTTATATAGTTTTTTTCCGAATGTGTTGGTGGCTGCAGCCCTCAATCCAGTATTCAGATCAATGTAGGGCTTCAACCACGTGAACTGTTTGAATTTCGCTACCCTGTGAATGATGGTGAGCTTCAAGCCATTAGCCAGAGCTTGTTTCAAATTAACATAAAACCTGTGCGGTTGAGCAACCCATCAGGCGCGTCCCAGGTGGCGGATAGGGAACGACCGGGGCCTCACGGCCTGGGCCAGCGATAGCCATAAGTAGGGTGCGGGGGCGTAAAAACCCCCTAAATCTTTTGCAAAAGCTTCGCCGCGGACCAGCTCACGACTCAAACCGTAAACCGCCTGGGATGCAACGACCCATGACACACTTGTGTTCTGTGGTATGTATCACAGGGGGCACGGAAGCATTGGCTTAATCGCCTGGGCTGCGTGGTGAGGACACTCTAAATCCTCCCCTAATCTCAAGGTTTTGTGCGCGCCGAGGGGATGGATGGTCGGGGGGTACTCGACCACTAGCGGCAAAACTCTGGGAACCAGGCGCACTTACTTTTATTTAGCCTTCCGCACGCGTGGGGGCCTGCGTGCGGCGACCTCTTTTCCCCCTTACTCGTGGGAACCTAATGGAACCAAATAAAACAAAAACACCACAACGGCGCAAAAGCCAAAGCCAAATCCAATCCCCTACCCTGGTGGGCTCATCAGAAGGGTCCACCCCCACCACCCCCATCCCAACTCCACAGACGGGCTCTTCAGTAGGGTTCTCCGGTGGAAACTCCCCTCCACCCATGCGGACGGGCTCCACCACGGAGTCCTCCGTAACACCAACTCCACAGGCGGGCTCCCCCATGGGGTCCCCTGCTACCTTACCCACAACAACGGTGTGCTCGACTCCAGGGTCCACCCCTCCCTCCACCCTAGCGGGCTCCTCTGAGGGGTCCGCAACTCCTGTTCCAACGGGCTTCACTTCGGGGAACTCGGAACAATCCAAACCCGGCTTTGCGCCTACACTTATTACAGGCACATCAGTGGGGCGCTCGCGTTCACTAGATGTGTCAGATCTTGCCCGAGCCCTTAAAAAGGTGGCGGTTTAAACTAACGTCCGTGAGTCGAACAAAAGGAAGAGGAGAATGGCGGGACGGGCTGCGGCGCCAGCAGCGCCCGTTCAACCATCCACCTTGACTGGCTCCACAAAGAGGGTCGGTGGATCAGGCAATGGGTCAACGGACAGGAGTGGAGTACAGGGCTCCTCCGAGGGGAACGTCGAAGCTCCTTCCCCGTGCCCCGCTGCCAAGTCGAAAGATCCTGGTGACCCGGCCCTGAGAGGAAAGACTCATGAGTCTACCAAGAGGACCAGGACTCCAGGATCTACCCCCGATGACGTGCATCGATGCATCAAATGCGTACGACGATGCGTCTAAAACTTGTTTCGATACGTCAAAAACGTTTTCCGATGCGTCAAAAACGTGCGTCAATACGTCAAAGTCAGGAGAGCATGTCTCTTGACACGTTATATATGACACGTGACAAAATGAAAGACCAAAATGACCGTCGTTGACAGAGGCATATAAGATACTAGTTAATTTCCAGAAGGGTTAGGCGATACGACACTGGCTCTCAACGTTTCTTGGAATTCCGTTGAGTCAGCTGACCTTGAGAAAAAAACATTCAGTGATACTTTATGAACGTGCAAGGAAACGTCTAGAACGTACAACGAAACTCCATTGCAGAGGAGGGTCACCACTCTCACCTCCTCAGTTCTACACATAATATGGTATCTTCGATTGTGGGTTAATAGCATTTCTTATGTCAAACACTTGGTCAGTCTGAATACCATCAAAATATCTGAGGTCAGACAGAGAGGATGTTGATAACAAACAAAAAAAATCGGGAGTCTTCATATTATCCCTAACTCGTGTTGGGCAGGTGAGGGGAAACATATTCTAGCTGATATTTTTTCCATCATTATTTCGTCATAGAAAAGGGTACCAAAGAAGGAAAGATTTGTAGTTCGTGCAAAAAGGGTCACCACCCTCACTTCTCTCTGTTTTACCCATCTATACATAAGATATGATAGCTTAGATTGTATCTTTCTTGTTAAAAATTCATGTTTATTATTGTTTGTGAATCTGGCATTACTTGGGCACCCTAGAAGTGGTTCAAAATCCACTATTAGCTGAAGGTTCTCCTCTTCCAAACCTCACACAAGTTTCGACTCCTGGAGAGTTAGTTCCCAACTTCGAAGTAGCGATATACAAATTAACAAATTAACAAACTTACAAATACAGAATTGACATATTGAGGTTATCATAATGTCATTCTCGGGAAATTTTCCCATGAAATAGGGTGAAAAATCGTGAAACAGCATGGAGAAACGTGACGATCTCGTGACGCAACCATCACACTTAGTGCGTCGTACGCGTTGTGCGTAATACATTCGTTAAACAGACGTCGAATATTATGTTACGAAAACATCAAACGTGAGTCGCAAGCATCGAAAATATGTCAAATGTGTCAAACTTACCTCGAACAGGCCAATATACATTCAAAACCCACAACAAACTGATAAATGACGTCACAAAACGAAATCATACGATGAAGAAAAATTTGAAAGGCGATAGGAGCAGAATAAACAGGGTGTGTGAATGAACGATTCATGATGAGTGGCGGATATATGACAAATACTTACATCCTACCGACACTGACCTGCCTATAGCTTAATATAGGATAAGTCGAAGAATTGATCGATGAGATTGGTGAGGATTGATATTATACCGCTCTCTGGACACATCCAATTCACGGAAGGTTAGACACACCCGATTCAGGATGGGTTAGACAGGTAGATCGTTCATACACTCACTCTCCTTGACTCTTTTGCAAAACGTTGAAAATGTTTATGGAATTATCAAAAATGTGGGGGGGGGAAGAAGAAAGACGTCAGTAGCGTGCATCGTGCTGCCATCTATGTGATACATATCCCCACTAACACATCAATTTGTTTGATTGACCAAAGAATATCCTGAAGCCTCAGAGTCCCAAGAATTCGAACAGGGTAGGTTAGAGAGTAGGCCGACATCATGGGTTGGGTTTGATGCTATATCGATCTGGACTATCCAAGCTACGATAGGTTAGATCTATTTTTTTTTTAGGTGGCTCGTTTGAGAATATCAAAAACGTCAATAACGTCAAAAACGTCACGTTCTTCACTCTTCTGACGGAGTCGAGTACCTCGTCAGACAGTCTAGATATTTAGCCGTCATTGCTAAGACAACATCACCAACGTCAGAAACGTAAAAAACGTCAAAAAAAGTCAAAAAACGTCAAAAACGTCAAAAACGTCAAAATTGTGACGTTTTTGACGTTTTCCACGTTTTTCACGCTTTCGACGAATGCATCCAACGTCCTATGGAGAAACATGTGTCAAAACATCACCAACGTCAGAAACGTCAAAAACGTTAAAAACGTGACGTTTTTGACGTTTTTCACGCTTTCGACAAATGTATTCAACGTCCTATGAAAAAACATGTGTCAAAACATCACCAACGTCAGAAACGTAAAAAACGTCGAAAACGTCACGTTTTCCACGCTTATGACGAATCAATGTTCGAAGGGCGTTTCGAAACATCAAAGACGTACGTCAAACACATCAGATATGTCACGTTTTCCACGCAGCTATGATAGGTTAGACCTATTTTTGTTCGGTCGGTCTAGAAACATCCAAGCTACGATAGGTTAGACCTATAGACACATCCAAGCTACGATAGGTTAGACCTATTTTTGTTTGGTGGCGTGTTTGTATGTTTATCAGACGAGCGGAGCGAGTCTGATAATCACAATTTTCGACTGTTCAATACTGAATACTTGATGGTTGAAGGAACGGATTGTCCGCTGAGTGACTGTCTGCCCCTTGAAGTCTTCCAAGCAAGCCACATAATCATTGAATGATATCTTATTCCTCACCACGTTAAATTTAACCCCTTTTGATTTTTTGGTAACTTTACCCCCCTGCACTTTGTAGGCATACATTTTTGAACGTAAGCCTACAAAGTGTGTTATTATTTTCGAATTCGCCTCATCTTTCATCATTCCCAGGACCTTTTTATTCACTTGCAAAATTCCATACGGGTTGTCAGAAGGGTAGTCAGAAGTGTCGAATTTGGACAAGTTATTTTTGATAAGTTCCGCATATACATCGTCACAGCCAAGTTCGTAGATAAAACTTGCAAAATTCCATACGGGTTGTCAGAAGGGTAGTCAGAAGTGTCGAATTTGGACAAGTTATTTTTGATAAGTTCCGCATATACATCGTCACAGCCAAGTTCGTAGATAAAACTATCGGTGTCAGTATACAAACCCATTATGACCTAGCGTTACTTATATGTAACGCACGTAAAGGTTCCTGCTTATTACCACAAATGCAACATTTATGAACTTTTCCACTGGATGGCGCTGTAAACCTGATCCTCGGTAGTTGATTCATCAAAACGTTCAGTTGCATCGTGATATTCCAACTGAAAGTATTGCTTTTGTGAATTATTTTGGAGCCGAGCATGAGCATGGACGATGAGACCGACATTCGCTTCGAGTAAGTACTATATAAAATGAATTTGTCAGTCATTCATTGTTATAATCGAATATATGGGTATTTGAATATGTAGTTTTGATAATGGATATGTAATATTTGACATTTGTCAAAACTGGTCTAGTTGAGGGGCTCTCATTTGTTGATGTTACATATAAGTAACGCTAGGCTTTCAGATCATTGGATTTTCGCATTTCAACTGAAGTACTATATTGATTCCAGAGCGGGTCTCACATTGCAAGAGGCATTGGAAATAGCCTACCTGGATGATATCGAGGAAATTTTCATTGAACCTCCCGATCCTACAGCTCTTACCGATGAAGACTCAGCCGATGAAGATGGTGGAGGTGCATTAGATAATCTCAGTGGCCGACAACTACGAAGTAAAGTTGAAATAAAGTTTGTAAACTCAGAAAGATTGCCTACCAATAATCAGGAGAATGAGGAGGTAATTTCAGATGATATCGCAATACGTAACGATAGAACCTCATTACCAGAAAAAATCAGCCTTCAAGATAGGATTATCTGGGAGGAAGATGGGGATTTGGAGGTTTCCAGCAGTCGAATATTTCCGGAACAAAACTATAATCAGTTTCTTGAAAAATCCCCTGTTGAAATGTTCGAAATGTTTATTGATGACAATATTATAGAATTACTTGTTAGAGAAACTCAAAAGTATTCACTGTTCAAGAATTGTCCCGATCCTCAAATCACTACGGAAGAAATGAGAACATTCATAGCAATATTGATATTGAGTGGATATGATCGTAAACCAAGTAAACGGCATTTTTGGGATAGTGGATTGGACATGAGAAATATTATGGTGAGTGATTCCATGAGACGTGACATATTCGTTCAGATAATGAGGTTCGTTCATTTGGCTGATAACAGTTCCATAGATATCACCGATAAAATGTATAAATTACGACCCCTGATGAACTCACTGAAGGCAAAATGTCTGCAGTATTTTGTACCTCAAGAACACTTAGACTTTGATGAATCGATGATAAAGTATTATGGGCGTCACAGTTGTAAACAATTTATAAGGGGAAAACCAATTCGCTTCGGTTATAAAATGTGGTGCCTGAATGCAAAGGATGGATATCTTGTCGACTTCGATATGTATCAAGGCAAGAATCCAAATGCTGTTGATGAATATGAACGAGTTTTTGGAAAATGTACTGCGCCATTCGTTTCGATGCTAGCAGACTTGCCACATCCTGAATATCCATACAAATTCAGCCTAGATAATTTGTTTATGAGCGTAGATTTACTGAATTTCTTACGTCTGAAGGGGTACGGAGGGAGTGGTACTCTCAGAGAAAACAGAGTTCCCAAAAGCTGTCCACTTGCTCATAAGAAAACCATGCAGAAAAAAGATCGTGGTAGCTATGTATCTGCAATCGACAAAGATCATGGAATCATCATAGTAAAATGGGCGGACAATAATATTGTGACAGCTGGTTCTAACTGTTATGGTGTGAATCCCATTGGATATGTGAAACGATATTCAAAGACTGAAAAAAAATTCATAAATGTTCCTCGTCCATTCCTTATTGGCCAATATAACAGTAATATGGGCGGAACAGATCTGATGGATGAAGGTATATCAACCTATCGGATCGCTATACGTTCGAAGAAGTGGTGGTGGAGCATTTTTACTTGGCTACTAGATGCAGCTATTATCAATTCATGGATACTTCACAAGAGGAATAATCAAATAAGCCAACTAGATTTCCGTAGAGCCCTGGTTCAAAATTATTTGAGTCGTTATGGAATTACCCCAAAAAGTGCTGGAAGGCCTTCCACATCCAAATTTAGCTTGTCACTGAATAGAATATCCGATGAAGTGAGATATGATAGAAGAGATCACCTATTGATGTCAATTCCGAACAAGAAACGTCGACGGTGTGCTGGAGAAGGCTGCTCTACAAGTGCCAGAACCATGTGCAAAAAGTGCGACTTGGGTCTTTGCATTGAATGTAATATAATCTTTCATAGTAACGGCAAATAGCCCTCCAGTTTGCAGAAATGTAAAATATTTCTCTAAAGCTGTAACCGAATAGCCTAGGGTTACTTATGTGTAACATGCAGTATTTCGAAATTTTCTAATAAATTTTTTATAAATACTCCATTTCTACATCAATAACCCTCCAATAATGCGTCCAAACCATTTTTCAACCAGAAAGTTAAAAAAAAGAAATTCCGGTCATAATGGGTTTTAACTTACATTTTTCTACCCCCATCGTTGGAAGCATGAAATCGTAATGGAAACTATACATACACGTCTTGGATAAATCCAAAATGGCCATCCCTATGTATAGGGGTTTGTTGAAGACTATTTCAGATTCAGCCAATTCGATAGCAATCAGATCGTCGCCCAAAATCGTCCGGCCACGAAACTTTGAGCTGGCGATCATATTTTTAGCCCCATAGCGTCCATTCCACGATCTACATAATTTGACAACGCGATGTTTACGGATGTTTTCCATCGTCATTCCAAACACAGCATTATTCATAAATTTATATAGTTTTTTTCCGAATGAGTTGGTGGCTGCAGCCCTCAATCCAGTATTCAGATCAATGTAGGGCTTCAACCACGTAAACTGTTTAAATTTCGCTACCCTGTGAATTTTGGTGAGCTTCAAGCCATTAGCCAGAGCTTGTTTCAAATCAACATAATACCTGTGCGATTGAGCAACCCATCAGGCGCGTCCCAGGTGGCGGATAGGGAACGACCGGGGCCTCACGGCCTGGGCCAGCGATAGCCATGAGTAGGGTGCAGGGGCGTAAAACCCCCCTAAATCTCTTGCGAAAGCTTCGCCGCGGACCAGCTCACGACTCAAACCGTAAACCGCCTGGGATGCAACGACCCATGGGACACTTGTGTTCTGTGGTATGTATCACAGGGGGCACGGGAGCCTTGGCTCAATCGCCTGGGCTGCGTGGTGAGGACACTCTAAATCCTCCCCTAATCTCAAGGTATTGTGCGCGCCGAAGGGATGGATGGTCGGGGGGTACTCGACCACTAGCGGCAAAACTCTAGGAACCAGGCGCACTTAGTTTTATTTAGCCTTCCGCACGCGTGGGGGCCTGCGTGCGGCGACCTCTTTTCCCCCTTACTCGTGGAAACCTAATGGAACCAAATGAAACAAAAACACCACAACGGCGCAAAAGCCAAAGCCAACCACAAATCCCTACCCTGGTGGGCTCATCAGAAGGGTCCACCCCCACCACCCTCATCCCAACTCCACAGGCGGGTTCTTAAGTAGGGTCCTCCGGTGAAAACTTCACCCCACCCATGCGGACGGGCTCCACCACGGAGTCCTCCGTAACACCAACTCCACAGGCGGGCTCCCCCATGGGGTCCCCTGCTACCTTACCCACAA